>LPNX010012189.1:405356-554323 GCA_001517045.1 Pseudotsuga menziesii
AATGTTGATACTTCTGAAGTGCAAAGACCATACCTAGGGCTTCTCTTTCGGTGGTCGAATAGTTTCTTTCAGCCTTATTTAGTTTTCGACTACTGTATATGATAGGATAGTCCATCCCATCATCTCCTGGTTGTGTCATTATTGCACCTATTTCTATTCCGGATGCATTGATATACACATGAAATTTGGTTGACCAATTTGGGAATTTGAGTATAGGGGCTTCGACCAGTTTTCTTTTCAGTTTGTCGAACGATATTTGGCACTCTTCTGTCCATTTAAACTCTATATCATCCTTTAATAGTTCTTCTAAAGGGAAGGTCATGTCTGAATAGTGTCGTATGAACTTCCTATAATATCCTGTATGGCCCAATAACACCCGAACCTGTTTAGGGTTTATTGGGGGCTTCAGGTCGAGGATGATTTTAATTTTAGCAAAGTCGACCTTGATCCCTTCCTTACAGACAATATGTCCGAGGAGTATGCCTATGGGTGTCATAAAGATACATTTTTTAATATTCAGGGAAAGTTGTATCTGTCGACATATTTCCAGCATAAGCCTGAGCCATGTGCAGTGATCCTTCAGGGTGGAGTAGATTGTCCAGTCGTCAAAGTATACTGCCATGGTTTTATAGATATATTCTTGGAATGTTTTGGCAACAATTCAAGAGAATACTGCAGGTGCATTCTTCAACCCAAAGGGCATAACTCTGTAGGCAAAGGACCCAAATTCACATACAAAGGTTGTTTTCTTCTGATCCTCTTTTGCTATGGGTACTTGATTGTAGCCTGAAAAGCCATCTGTAAAGGAGTAACATTCATGTCCTGCAACTTCATTCAAGATTTCATCAGCATAGGGTGTGGGGAATGGATCTGTGAGTGTGACTTTGTTGAGCTCCCTAAAGTCTACACAAATTCTTAACCTGGTTGGATCATGTTTCTTAGGCTGAACGACCATGGGACTTGCCCATTCTGACTGGTATATAGGGTAGATGATCCCTGCTGCTAACATGTTGTCTATTTCCTTCTTAACTATCTCCTTGTACTTGTGAGCTAGTTTATAAGGTCTTTTCTTGACAGGTCGGACATCAAGTTTCGTATCTATTTTCATTTCACCCATTTCCTGAACTAACCCTTTGAGGTATTGATAATATCTGGCAAATACATCCTGGAATTCTTTAAGTAATGTCACTATTTCGGCGGTCTGTTGTTCACTCCAATAGTCACCAATCTTTGCGATTTTGGGACGGTCGTCATTTGAAATGTCAACCTCCTTAGTTTTCACCTTTGCATCTAACCACTCCGGTGCTTGTGCTTCGTTGATCGGTCGACTTCCTTCTATGAATTGTGAAAATGTAGCAGGGAAGTCGGCTGCAGTCATTCTGTCGATGTTTGGTTTGTCGTTGGTCGCGACCCTTAGAATTGAATAGATAGGTTTTGTAGTTTCAGTGTGGTTGGCTTTCCACCTGAAGCTCTTGCCTTCTGTTTGTTCATTTTCTAACTGTAACCGGGTCGACTCGACTTTTGATCCGGTGCGGATGATGTTACATTTCTGGATCTGGCGATGGTTTTGATAGGGTAGTTTTTCAGTCGGTTGGAGAAAGTGTTGGATTTGTGTTGCTGGTGCGGCTAAGTGTTTATTTTGAGGTTCGAACTTAAAGTCTTTAATGAAATTTTCCTTTAGTTCATGCCAGAAGAAGGTTTCTCCCCTAGCTTCTTCCATCTTATACCACTTACTAGGTAAGTCGTCGAGGGTTGATGGGAACAAGTGTGGCCAGGCTCTTTCATCCTTATGTCCAAGTCTTCTCCACTCTTTTTCACAAGTCCTAATGTGGTCTTCTGGGTTTTGGCCCTGTGTGAAGATAGGGATTTGGGCTTCCTGTGTTAACTTTTTCCCTCCAAACCGTTCAACAAATTAAGTTGAAGCAGTGGTCCAGGTCTGTAGTTTTGACTGATGGGTATCCCACCATCTAGCAGCTTGACCTGTGAATGTTTCCACTAAACTTTGAAGTCGGCCATGTTCTCCAATGTTTTTAGATACTTGCTCGACATGTAGGACTGGGGATTCCCTTTCCTTATATCTTGGTGTTTGTGGGGTATGTACGTTGGTCGGTTGTAAGGTAGGGCGTTCTCTGAGTTTCTTTTCAAAGAGATTAGGGATAATGGAGACTACAAAGCACTGTCGGGTGGGTTTTTTCTGTACTTTTTGTATAGTCCAGCACCCTCTTGCTTGTGTTTCATAATTTTCCATCTCCCAGTCATATAATTCAGCATCTGAATTATAGCCAACTGAGTCTGGGTTACCTAAGTAAATTTCCCCTTGGGTGTTTGGTTCTGTATAGTCCAGATTGTTGTGGATATCGTAAAGTTGTCTAACATCTACTTCCTCATCAATTGGTTCAGTCCAAGGTTGTCCGTGGGAAGGATTAATGGGTACAGTGACCTTATGACCATTCCCTTTAAGTTTGATTCTTTCCTTGTCTAGGGATATAGATGCTTTCATCTTTCGTCCCCAAGGTCGACCTACTAGGGCTGGGAAAGAGCTAGAACCTTCCTTCGAGTCGATAATTTCAAAATCAAGCTTGTTCGAGATTCCCTTAATGGTTGTGTCGACATCTCTCCAAACCCCAATGGGTTCAATGAGACCTTGGTCGGCTAGTTTTAGATAGATTCCTGACTCATAGAGTCGAGGTTTACCCATCTGTTCCCATGTATTCCTGGTCATAATATTTACTTGAGACCCGAAATCGAGCACTACCTGTCGGACCTGGTATCCTTCGATTTCCAGGTCAACAAGTGGGTCGACATCATTTTTATCCTTTTGGTTTAAGCTACATATGTTTTTAGTTTGTTTTTCCCTTGTGGTGTTTTTTAGTGTGTGCAATAAGTCAATGAATTGGGCAACTGAGTTGTCTGTTTGGATGAGATGAGTTAATTGCTGTGTCTTGCTAAGTCGACTGGTAAGGCTGTCTTCTTGCTGTGCAATGTCTTGAAAGATATGTGTGGCTTCTTGATAAGTTTGTTTTTCCTTCAGGGGATCCAGATAACCATTTGTGTTTTTAATTTTACTAATTTGTGGGTTATCAGGGCCTGTTTTTGTGCCTTGACGAGTGATAATATGCATATTTTTAGTGGTTAATATATCATGCTTTTGTACACAAGACAAGACATTAACATTCTTCTTATTATTGATCTTTTCTAACATGGTAGGATAATCCTCCAAAGAGTGATCGCCTACTCCACAATGTGTACAGAATTTAAGGTTAGTTCTGTCCTTGTACGGACAGTCTACACATTTGTGCCCTTCTTTATAGTAGATGAAGCATTGTGTGGGTCGACAAGTTCGTATATCGCGATTCCCGATGAATCGACCTCTTCCTTCATATCTTTGTCGTCGATTGTCGTACCGACGGTCATATCTTCGGACGTCGTGTCCTTTCCCGTTCTGGTTGTTGGTATTATTTTGCTCATTGCTCTGTGCCACTGCATTCGTCTGGTAGACGGCCTGATAGTTCTGTCTGATTTTTAGGTTGAGTTGATAGTCAGCCGTATTGTGACTTGTTGTCTCACAAATAGCGCACCAGGAAGCTTTTGCATTCTTCATGTTAAACACACATTCCTTCGTGGAATGATCTCTGGTCTCCTGGCAAATATCGCAAAAGACTTTAGTTTGTACAAATCGGACATCTTGTCGGCTGTATTCAGTTCGACAATTATATTTTGAATGTCCAGCCATCGAACATTTCGTACACCAGATTTCTTGATTTTTGAGGGACAATTCTTTCAAGGACTTTTGTACACTTTCCAGCTGTTCTTCTATCCTATGGTCCATCGGATAGGCAGGTATATCTTCATCCATTTCCACCTGCAGAGCTTTAGTCATTGCATCTTCATATGTCTTGAAGGTTTCCAAACTAATGTGTCGGTGAATTTTTTGTGATAATCCTGCAAGAAACCATTTAATTAGCAATTGTTTGTCAATAACATAATCTAATTGACTCAACAGGTCCTTCCAGCATTTTTCATAATTGCAGACAGTTTCCCCTGGCTTTTGCTGCGTTGTTTTGAGCTTTTTAGCGGCCAAGTGCTTAGCGTCTGGGGTCTTGAAAAAGGATAAGAACTGTGCTTTAATTTCAGCTTTCGTTACTCTGGGTTGCTGTTCGAAAAAGGTCATATACCAGGTCAAAGGCCTTTTCCGTAAGGCTCCTGGGAACTGAGCCATTTGTCGGTCTTCATCCTTCACCTGGTTTTCATCCCAGATGGACTCTTAGACGAACCAATGTCGTCTGGGGTCTTCATCCCCCTCGTATAGAGGAATGTGGGCAGTTTCGTGACCCATGTCTGAGTCGCTGTCACTGCTATCCGACGGCGGCGGAGGTGGGGGTGTGGGTGGTGGTGAAAGAGGTGGGGTCGTTGATATAGTCGAGCCTGAGGGGTTTCGGTCGACGAAACTTGTGCCTCTTTTGGTGGTCGATTTTGCATCATACAGTGGATTGTTGTGGATTTGTATTGTCGATGGTCCACTGGAACTTTGCGAGCTTAGGTTTGACTCTTGGATTTCTTCGAAAGCTGTATGTGGTAGGGGGGGTGCTCCTTCATGTGTTAGTAAGAGCAAGTGGATACTTCGAAAGGATGGTGCCATTTGAAAGGTCACCCAATTTCCTTCGAGCGGTCGGCGTATAACAATATGTCGTCCCGGGAATGGTTCGTCACCTAGTCGGCTCCAGATAGTAATGTCACCAGCTCGCAGTCGGAGGTCGTCTTCATTAATAGTTTGTATTGTGGTACGTGGATTTACTGGGGAAAGGGTTACTCCTTGGTCGGGGATAGTTATTTGGAGAGCTTCAGGCTACTCTATCCACACTTCTTCTTCCTTAGGGGTCGCCTCCTCTTCTACGCCCTCTCTGTGTCGGCCATGACCCGAATCTGGCGGAATCTCGTCCCGGTCGTTCTCCCTAGGGTTTTGTCTTTGCTGCAGCTCTGCTGTTCTTTCTCATCTGGCTTCCCTTCACTGCTGTCTTTCGTCCCTTTCGATTTTCTTAATGTCCGACATACTATCCTACAATACTATACCGTCGAGTTCCCTTCGGTCGACTTTTCATTACTGGTGCCACCTATCGGCTTTAGGTCGACCTAGATCCACTATACTCTACCTTCGACACATGACCAGCTACCCCCCCATAGCCTACCCGACGCTTTTTAGAAAGCCCGGATAGTTCGAATCACTTGCTCAGGAAGTATTCCCACTTCCTTTTTGCAATAAACTTCTCCCACTTCCTCTGCTTTTCCGCCCAGTTGGTGTTTGGTGGCTGTTCACACAGCTGTGGTCTAGGTTCAATGATGTGTCTTGCTCCCTTCTCTATCAGGAATTTGAACAGCAAGGTCGGTAAGGTGCACAAGAATTGGTTGGTGAAATCTGTGTAGAATTGTGCTTTAACAGTTTCTATTGACGTCCTGTCTTCGATCGCTCGCTCCTCACAGAAGTCGTCGGCGATTTTCTCAAACCACTCCGACAGATTTGTTCGTCCTCCTCGGAATAGTTTATCTAGCAACTGCTGTTCTTTAATCGCGTCCGATTTTCTCATCCAGAAGCTACTTCAACATTTGTGGTACAGACTCGACAAATTTTTCATGGGTCTCCGTAAAAAATCTTGCCTTGGCTTCCGCGACTGTTAATCTGTTTTGTCGTGCGTAATTTTGCAAGTAGTTCGCAACTTTACGTTCCCACCAGTCCTTGATCTCCTGCTCTGGTATCATATGTGAGCATATATCTTAGGCATGTACTACCGGCAATGGAACCAATGTTGTAATCTCATAGATCACATAAGGTTACCAATAATACATACTAAAACATACATAAATATAAACAGAGACAAGAGATAAGAACAGATAGAAAGGAACAGATTATATTATCACAATGAGTTCATACAAGGCACAGAACTGAACTGAGTTCTTTGCTTGGCTCAACAGCCTAATATATACAATTTGGAAACAGTTACAACATAACTACCTGTCAGTTGGGTGAACCGACACGACTGTTAGTTAGCCGACTTAATTAACTAGTTTAGTCGGTCGTCCGACTTGGTCGGACCATCGACTTAGTCGGCTGATCGACTAAGTCGGTCTTCTTTGAAGTCAACTTCGTCGACTTGCTCCTTTCTACACAAAATAAGAGAACATATTAATCAGTTATTCTTCATCCATGGTAGGAGGCAGACATCCCACGTGAACATTTGAGTGATTAGTTTATTTACCATGACTATGTTCTAAATGAGGTCCCAAACCCATATGGGAAAAGGAAGGACTGCAAAACTAGATTCCACACCAACATGTGAAGGGTAGGGACTATATACATATGGACCAATACATTGTATGGAAGATGTCACAAATACACCACCCTTATTTTTATCAAGTCCTATTGTAGCACTTCCATTAGATGTGTGTTCAAATCCTTCAGCTAACCATGGCATATAACTGTCTCTAATACCCAGTGGTTGACTGGACTATCTTGGAAGCCCAGGCCCACTCTTTTCCAAATATGACTTCCTTATCTATATTCCTATTCCATCTTTCCCGCTTTCTGGATTTTGTAAGGATCCAATATTGTCTGTAAGACCCAATAATTGAGTGGACTTCCTTGGAATCCGAGACCCACTCTTTTCAATAGATACCTTCATTATCTTAGTTTCTATTACAGAATTTACATTTTATGGGTGTTCCATGGCTCCATATAACCATGAGATATAGCTATCTGTAAGACCTAGTGGTTGAGTGGACTGTCCTAGAATCCGAGATCCACTCTTTTCAATAGACACCTTCCCGGGTAATATTCCATCATTTTGATTTTATGGGTGTTCCAAGCCTCCATCTAACCATGACTTATAATCATTTGTAAAATCCAGTTATTGAGAGGATTTCATTGGAATCTTAGGCCCCTTCTTTTCCATTGATTCCCTTGTTATCTCAGGTCTTATTCCAATATTTCCATTTTGTGGGTGTTCCAAGCCTCCCGCTTGAGCTAACCATGACAAATAATTGTATGTATGATCCAATGGTTGAATGGGCTGTCTTGGATTCCAAACCCACTATTTTCGATAGATATTGTTGATCTGTCTATTCCAATTTCAAAGCATAAATCATGGGGGTTAGTAGCATCCACCTTCATTAGATTATTAATGGTTGCATGTTCATCACCACGTGCCATCTTGGATAAGCAAAAACCCAATAAAATAATTTTAAGTGTTATTTTTATGCCATTCATTTAAGTGGGTTAGCAGAGTGATATTCATTGAATGGATCTGAGCTTTGTTTCCTGCATACATTGGTAGTTTCCAGCACAATGGTCAGGGGATAAGCAAAAAAATAGTAAATTCATTTTAAGTGGTATTTTTATACCATTCACTCAAGTGGGATTGCAGATTGATCTTCATCAAATGGATCTAAGATTTGTTTCCTCTGTACATTGGTGATTTCTATCACAATGGTATTTTATTAAGGATGTCTACACCATCTTTTACACAATCAAACCTCTAGCAAAAATATGGCAGATTCCCCATAGGGAACACACTAAATCGTAAATGATTTTATGTGGAAGAGATGGTGCTTAAAACTTAAATATACCTCCACCATTAAGGTTAAGAATTAAATAGACCTCCACCATCAAGGTTAATCTGTGATTCCATTACATGCATATTTTGATCAATCTTTAGGCAGAGGCCTCAGATTGTATTCATTTTCTGGTATGAGCATGGATGAGAGACGGATTTTCTTATAGGTGACTATATGTTCCTACTTATTAACTAACAATGTGGCATTCATGGTTTTTCCTATGTTCATGGTGTGATAGTTGTTCTTACTTTATGATCCTTGCATGCATTTTTGTAGTTGTTTAAGTGTTTCTATGTTATGTACTCTTGTGGGGAGCTATATGGTTAATGGACTGCAATTGTTATGACATGTAAAATCATTACATAGTGATGTGTTAATCATATTTATCTTAATTTTAGGCTCTCTACAACACCTCCAACAAGACTACTACTTAAACCCCCAACTAATTATGATTCATGACATCCCAGTCATGATATTCTAATCATGAGCTCACTCAAACTTTCATATATCATTTCTCTTTCCTAAAGAAGCTTTTCTATGGTTCTAATCTCCCTTGTATTTATTCTAAACCACAAGTTGTTATCTTGAGGCTCTGGTGATGGAGATATTTTCCCATCCTCTGATTCAACGATAACATTTCTAGTCTGAAGTCTCTAATTCATAAGAGAGAGCCTAATACTTAGTTCCTGCATTATAGGGTCTACATCAGCTAACTTCTTTGTAAAATCTGGAGTATCTATTTGACCTCGAATTGGAATTTTTGGTTCTTCTACAACCCATCTTGATCTTTTCTTCTTACCACTACATTCACCTTCATTTTCTAGCAATGAAATTTGTGTTTCTTCAGAATCCCGTCTTGATCTCTTCTTCTTACCACTACATTCAACTTCATTTGATACTCCTTTGATTAGATGGATTTGGACTTATGGTCCTTTTGGAATATAGTATGAACATAGATAACTCGTAGTAGAAATATCGAGAATAAGTATCATCTTGTATCTTGAGAGACATTCTTTTAGATAAGTAGGGGAATCATCTGAATCTATTTTTTTCAATATCAACTTTAGCACATACAAGGGTCAGTTGGGTAGTTTCTTGGTAATGCGAGAGTAGAAAAAATGTATGTGTGAGAAGACAAAGTTTCTCAATTGATGTCTATTGATTACCAATGTTTATATGATGCACTAAACCAGTTGATACTTCCTTTAGTTTTGTAAGTACATGTGCACATTGTAGTCCTCAGATCGTTGATTGTGCATACTTAAGCCTAATTAATCGATGATCTTATTATGCCAAAGAAATTTAAGTGATTTTGTAGTGAATTGTACATGTTTTTGTCATTTGGAAATGGTTTTCTTAGTTGGCCTGCTGGGATCACATGGTGCAGATGCAAAAGGAAGCAACCATTGCATTCTCTATCACATATCAACTTTTCTTTGTTTAGAAATAAATTTAGATTGGAATTTAGTGCATGAAGTTGTAGCCATTAGCTGTAAACATATTGTTTTTGACATTTAATGGTTTCCATGAAATAATTTTTTTTGATTATCAAATTGATATTTGTACTTTTGAGAATAAAGGCATATGATAATTGAATACCAAACATAGCTATGAACTTCCCAAAATAATTTGTACTTCCATCTTATTCATCAAGTGAGAGCTAATGGAGAAAATATGGTGGATGGAAACTTGGTATATTGTCCATGCTTGACAGAACCATGACCTCTGTGGGATGTTTGGATAGAGCCCTAGATGGTGGCTTGGTCCACATTGGAGGAAGATTAGTTTCAGCCACCATTTTCTCCTCCTTTTATTCTATATAAACTGAAATTCTCCTTTCCATGGAATCATCCACCATAGCATAGATATTTTTTACAACTAAAATTCTTACCAAAGTGTTGAATAAACTTGTATGTGATAACAATTGCTTTTTTCTTTTTTTCCATTTATAATTTTATTGCATGTACATGAATAAAATTTATCCAATTTGGACCTTCCTTATACGGCAGTGATAAAAATTATTGTTATTGTACAGAACACCTATGGACTATATACCACCTATATACCTTGAGAGAGAAGATAAAAGTTTGACCCTTGGTCTTGTGGGTAAAAGGGTTGTTTCCCCACCTTGATTGTACACCTTGGTCTTGTGGGTAAAGGGTTATTTATGTACCTTGATGGTACACCTTGGTCTTGTGGGTGAAAGGGTTGTCTTCCCACTTATTTCTAACCACTCTCATTGACCTTTGATCTTGTGATGAAATTTGTTGGTACTTATGCTAATTGTTTGGACTAATCCATGACCTTTTTTGGGCTGTTAAGTTGGGTTGTGACCTTTGTTAAGTCTACTATATTGAACCATGGTTGTTCCTTGGGATTCCTTGACTCGATATGTGGTATGTTGGATGTTCTGAGGTATTTTTTGTGAGTGTAACATTGTTGTTAGTTCCTACCATGACCTTTGAGGTTGCTAGTATTGAGCTATGACCTTGTGGTATGACTTGGACTGAGTTGTGACCTATGCTATGACAAAACCATGATCTGTTTGGGATTTTTGGACATAACCATGAACTCTGTGGGCTATTTGGACAAAGTCGTGACCTCTGTGAGTTGTTTGGACTAAGCTGTGAACTTTTTTGGGATGTTAAGCTAGGTTGTAAACTTTGTTGAGTCTGCTAAACTAAACCATGATGTTCCTTGGGATGCCTTGAATCGATCTATGGTCCGCTAACTGTTTTGATGTCTTTTCTATGAGTGTGTTGTTGTTGGTGCCTACCATGAACTTTACTAGGCCTGATGTGGTTCTTGTTCAGCTTGTTGCAATAGGTCAAGCCTGTTTAGAATTTATAGAGGTTTTATGTGCTCCTCTTCAACCTCCTTGAGGCTGCTACTATGTATGGAAGTGTGTCACAGTATTATGGACATGCTAGAGTGTGGGTTAAGGCTACCTATGCACATTTGAAAGGAGCTTCTATTTGGTTGATGTATGACTGTCATTTATTGAAGCAATGGGATTGAAAGTTCATCCTCATTTCTAAACTATTTTGATTAATACCTTGATTTCTGTATTTGTCTCACTCTACTCTACAACTACCTATCTATATCTCTCTCAGGTATGCCAAATGTTTCTTTAGTGACTTGTCTCCTAAGAGTCAAAGTTTGATCATAATATATATCCAAGTATATAAAGGAAATTCTAAACCACATAGTTTTCTTATTTTTGTCCATTTATAATTTTATTGCATGTGCTTGACTAATTATGTTGTACAACAATGGGACTATGCATCCAATAGATAGGTAGAGTAAATTCCTACTTTCTTGTTTTCAATTTATTTTTGTTTTGTCTAAACAATGGAATTCCATGTGGGCATTTTGGACAAAGTTGAACAATTGTGGGAGATTTTCTAGTTCTCTTTCGAGGTATATATGATAGCGGGATTGGCATAGTCTATCTTTGACTTTAATTTTATTTTATTTATATATCAATATGAACATGGTTTCTTGTCTTGATTGCAGGTTAGTGGCTGTTTAAGTCACCTCTGAATAAAATGATCACATAAGTATTCATACTTCTTGTCAACAAGCAAACTAGAAGGTATTGTTGCTAATATTTCATCTCGTTTCATTTCCATTTATCTAATGGCTAAGTACTTAGAGCTAATTCTCATTCTTCTTGATGTGAAATGGAATTAGTACTATATTTATTTTTACTATTCTATATACATTTTGGGTGATGAGTTGCTCCATTGGAGACTAAAGAAAATTACACGGGATCCTATCTTGTTGATTCCAAAATTTCTATCTAATTTTTAAAAAATATTTAAAATGTTATTGTTTCCTAGGATGGGCATATACATCCTAGGAGTGAACATCCAAATCTTATAAAAACTCTCCAAATGTTGTCTAACAATATGCCCATCCATTCTAATATCATGCAATAAGTAAATGATGTATTGGTTTATTAGATGTGGAGATTTTTTGTACATATATTCTAAATATTCCAAATTTACTAGTTCAAGTTTTGGTACTTTGAAGTTAAGATGGACATCCAAATATTATTGAAACTTTTTGAAGGTTGTTTAAGATGTTCATGGAACCTAGGAGAAACATGCACCTATGTTCATTTTACAAGGGATGGTGGCTTGGCCCACATTGGAGGAAGATGATTTTGGGACACCATTTTCTTATCCTTTGCTTCTATATAAACTGAAATTCTCCTTTCCATGACATCATCCGCCATTATCTTCAAGTTATGATTTTTCATTCAAATTCAGATATCTTGGCATGACTCTAGATGAATTGGTAGGTAGTTTAACAATGGATGCATGCTTGTCATTCCTATAAATTTATGGAATTTTTGCATTTTGCATCATTCGAGCATACAAAATAATGATTACCAAGTTACTATAGATCCATAATGTCTTACCTTGTAATAGTCCTTCAAGTTCTTCAACTGCTTTTATTAAGTGCAAAAATATATTTGCACTTAATAAATGTAGTTGAAAGACTTGATTGATGGATATGGATCTATAGTAACTTGGTAATAATTATTTTGTATGTTTGAATGATTCAAAACTTGGTTCAATATTATCATTGTCAAGCAATATCAACTTCTTAAAGGGTGCTAGCTCAATGGTAGAGAACCTTCCTAATTATATGCAGGAGATTGGTGGTTCAATTTCTTCGTGCCCTATCATAAATTAGTGACTAGAAAAACAACTAAATTCGCACATATACGACTATTAGTATCTAATTTCCAGTATCATATAGCACAACTAACATTTAGTCATATTTAACTTAGTCATTAATATGTTATCATCTAGTAGTTTATTTAGTGATATATTTGGTCATTAATTATGGCAATCAATGACTAAATCAATGATTAAATCAATGACTAAATCAGTGACTATCAATGACTAATAAGTCAACCAATTAATGACTAAGTGAAATACGACTAAGTTAGTCAAGTTATAAGATAGTGGAAATTAGCTAGTAGTTGTTTATAACTGAATTTTAGTAATTGTTTTAGTCATTAATTCCTCATTTTGTACTAGTTCAAGTTATATATAATCACATTTTTGGTTGCATGATAAGAGACCAAACATTAGCCACCAACGATCACTAAATCAAAAGTGGTCATTTATATGCATAATTTTGTCATTTTTTGGGTCACTTGTCTCTTATTATGTACTTGTGCTCCATAGAAGCTAAATTCTAGATCTAAATAAGCTTTTAACTAGCTAAAAATTGAATTCATACATAACATGAGAAGGAAAAATTATTTTAAGAAAAAGAAAACCAAAGTTTAAAAAAGAAAAAGAAAAAGAAAATACATAAAGAAAATAAAAATACCATGGATTGGAGTAGAAAAAATGTTAACCCAATATAAAATTGAATAAAATACAAGTAACTCTTCAAATGGAACAACACCTCCACCTGAACAACAACACATATTGTTGAGACTAGTCTTTACCTTGATTGAATTATCTGTTGTAGAACTCGTGAGGATAGGCTCATTTACAAAAAAATGAAGAGAACATACTGAAGAATCATGGGCATATTTTATTATAGACTACAACCTTTTATTTTCAAGGTTCCTCATACTTATCACCCTAGAGAAACCTCTAGCTGCTAAAAGAGGTTTCCCATCTATATAAGAGAGGGATTAAAAAGTTAATCATAACATATAAAAATACTTAGTTAGTGGATAACTTAAACCAATTTAGTGTATCACATTTAAAAATAAAACTAAACACACATTAAAAAGGACCTATGAGAAACAAAAGGGCTACAAAACTATATTCAAACCTAATTTACGAAGAATGTCATGGAATTTCCACATTCATACAATTAAAATAATGTATGATAGAGAAAGTCCCATTAAAATTACAGAAAACAAGAAAGTAACAAATAATCAGCATGAATTAAAAGTGCATGAAGGAACTATTGAGTATCAAGAATACAAATAGGTAGTACAAACATATAATATCACTTGTAAAGAATTATTGTGGTTGGAAACCATCAATATTGATAGAAACCCTTCATTAAACAAAAGGTCATTTCTAAGATAAAGAATAGACCTAGTTAGTATGTGTTAATTCTAAAGAGAGGAGTCTAAATAAAATTACAAAGTAGTGAAGTGCCTTTATTTCAAGTTTACAAGGATTCGTGGGTGTGGTGTCAAAGGAGGACGTAAATATAAAATCTCATAATCACTTTTACTATCATTCTAATTAAAAATTTATAATACATATAAATTACAATAAACTATAATTCTATTATTCTATAATATATTAAATTTTTTATGCAGCACCAGCTAGCCATAACCTAAATTAGAGAGAATTGAATTGAGCTCAAGCGTAAGAATTTATTCATTCCTGTGGAAACGGCGAGGGAAGATGGGGGGAAGAAAGGTGGGGCTAGATATTCGGCATGTATGTGGTCTACATAGGGCTATTACAGGAGTCATGAAAATTCCTCCCACGTTCGGGGATCAAGTCAAAGATTCAATGGGTCCAGATGTTATTCTTGAAGGGTCTAGTGGCTATATTTGGCATGCTAAATTGGGTATTATGGACACAAGAATTACTATTGAACATCGCTGGAAAAATATTGTCTCTGATCATGCCATAGAACTTGGGTGATTTTTTTTTGTTTTTAAGCATTCTAGAAAATCCCACTTTATTGTCCATATATTTGGAAGAAGTGGTTGTGAAAAATAAAGTGCTTTCACAATTACAACCATTCAATTGGAAATAGAAAAATTGAATAATGAAAAACACGAGGACAAAAATAAAAATATACAAAACCCTAGTTTTATTATTTATGCTTTGTCTATGGACATTGAATTTAAGATTAAAGAAGATACAAAATAAATATTGGATACACACATAACAGAGTTTGTCCTAGATCACAAAAAAATACCAGATCACAAGATTTACACATGGCCTGCTGCACCAAAAAGATATGAAAGACTTAAGGATTTACCAGATACTTATCTTTCATCAACAAAGCCATAATCAGTTGCTCCCCCTTCATAATCTAGGAATATTTAAAAACAGGTAAACTTGTTAAAGGTGTGGAGAGATTGATGTGTGTGTTGTCATCTAATGATAAAATAAATATGCACGACTTCAAGTCACAAATGAACAAAAGTAAAATATATGTTCCAAAACATGTTAATGTTTCTAAGAACTGAAAAGAAATCAATGAAGCTATGTCATAGAAGACAAGGAATATTGTGTGATTGCTCGTTATGAGAAGAAGTCACATTTGTTTAGGAAAATTCAAACTTGTACCACTCTCTCTCAAATAGGCACATGATAAGTTGAGTAATACAATGATGCTTGAAATTTAAGGTACAAGGGAATTATTTGCTCAAGGTAGTCAACAAATGTCTATTAATTTGTGAGTAGAATATTGTCCCTGGCTCTAATTGTTTGGAACAAAAAAACTAGGAAGGATGGGGAATGTACATGAAATGATTAATAATGTTGTATTGTTAAAAATACTAGCTAAAGGGCACCTAGAGATTATATTCTGTTGCATTTCCATGTGACATGATTATGTATGGATATTAACTTGACGCTTACTAGCCTTTCAATGTGATATTACTTCTTTCTGATGGTATCTTTATTCGACGGCTTAACAAAAACTTCCTTTTTAGTACATAGATATTTGAAAAGCATAACTCAAAGAGAAAACACTATATTAGTCCAACATGCACTAGGAAGGTTACATATTTATGAAAATCTAGGCATTTCCATAGTTGGAATAGTGTTGAATGTCTGCTTAAAACAACAAGGTTTTATATGTTGGAAGTTACCCTGCAAGTGTGTTACCAGCCATAGGCTGAAGTTAATGATTACCATTCCACATTCCTTCTTACTAATGTTTAGAAAGCAATAAGTTCTTTTAAATCAAGGCATATTCACAAATTAAGGATTTAATGAAGATGCACCCCACTATGGTTAGACTTACCTGGAATTTATACTAATTGTTAACAATATCATTGGTTTCTCTATGTTTTCTGACCCCTCATATTGTATGGTGATTGTTTCAGGTTAAATATCCTACCCAAGCAGGTTGTTGTTATAAAAGATTCTATAGGGGGGATCACTCCTCATTTTTGTGAGAACAAACCAGATTTTGTTCATTCCTATATAGCAAGCATCAAAAGTTCTTAGTATATATTTGATGGATGAGATGATCCTATGAGCAAATTAGAGATGGAGCAATTTGTTGAGCTATGTGTTGTCATCAAATAAAACTCTATCAGAGTGCATAATGATATTATTTTGTATAACCTATTTCTAGTTAACTATGATGAATGTAATTTTTTTTTAAATTAATGAAAATACGTTTTTATTTCTTAGAATCTATATATATATATNTAATAAATATATCTTGCCAAATGCATGCTTGCTGAATTTTTTCCATAAATTTTACAAGGAGAGGCCATATTCAAAAATTCAAAGGCAATGAATGAAAGGAAGCTTCCTAATAAATCACACCATGTTTGATTTCTACCTACCAAATTGTTGAGATGAATAACTCTTGGTTCATTTAATCCATTGCCAAAAACATTTATTTATACATTGATGTGGTGGTTGAGTTTCACTTTCCAAGAAACCCTTTTTCTTTCCTACGGTTATCCCTCGAATAGACACTTTTTTGTCTGAGTGATGATACTAAGCTTTTTGTCACACAAAAAGGACAAATGGATTGAACGTCCAATTTGCTCTAGATTTTTCTCTTTTTTTCATTTTCTTAAGGCATACATGTGTGTGGAAATCTAACAACTCGCATCCCACATGCTAGTTGACTATATTCAACTAACTTTTTTGTCCTAAATATTGTACACGCATGCTGTATAAGGGAAACTAGCGTATCACACTCAGGTTTCCTTTGCACTACTAGCGTGTTCCTCCAAAATGAGTTAAAATAAAAAAGAGATTAATTAGAAGGCGGTTGAGGTTGATTTTGTAACCTCCCCAGCTTCCCTAGCTACTTCATCCTCGCAACTACTATCTTCATTTTTGTCATAAAAGAATGATAGAGGCTAGGATCAAGGAGTAGAACACTTAACCCAAGGTTATGCTAGAGGATTTTGGCTAGAAAAGAGGAGAAAGGAGACCAAGGCCATGGCTTCAAGGATTTAGTACCAAAATGAGGTATAATTGTACTTGTTCAAGTTACTTGATTGATAAAAAGATCTTCCTTTCCCACTAAATTGTGTACACTTTTTATATTTAATGTATTATGTTCATGGATTTTGATTCCTATGTTGAGTTTCAATCTCTTTCTTATATATATGTTTTGGGTTTATGATAGTCAAACGTGTTTGGGGAGGGTATATTTTCTTGCAAGTCTTGGAGCAAAAGATTGGAGATTGGTTTGGAAGAAGTACGAATATAGGACCGACCTTCATAAATAAGGTACACAATATCCATCACTCAAACCCTTTTTCTCTTATAGAATTTATGCTTGGTTTGAGTCTTGTTTGTAGTTATTTAATTATGAGTCCAACCTAGTATGTTGGTGACCTTGACAACCCCAGTCATAGGAATAATTATTAATAATAGAAATGATGACTCCAATGGGGAAGCCTAGTTGCTTTGGGGTTTTCTTGTGTGATTTATTCTAGTCATTTGTGTTTCTGAGTTCTCGATTGAATTTGTAGATTTTTTTTGTTTGAGTCCAACCTATACCTCTTAAGTTTTTGATTTTTTCTTTCTTTTTCAAGATTTTAAGACATACACGCTAGTGCAACCTATATGCACTGGTGTTTAATCTAAAAAAATGTGATTTGTCACATATACAGTCGCATGTGACACATGGGGTTTTTAATATACAACCATGTGTATTCCTGTAGCAATTGTTTGCAAGCTAGGGTTTTAGTTTTTCTCAATTTGTCTTGGAGTCTTTAGGATTTAAAACTCTTCTTTGGGTCTTGTAGTTAACAGTGCCCTTGTCTCTATTTATTAAGGTTTGCAATTTCTTTTTAAATTCTTTATTAGGTAAGATCTTTGTGAAGAAGACCTTGTACTTAGTCTTTGCACTTGGTTTATCTTTGGCTTGAATGTTGTTTGGATCATCACCTGTCATCATTTGTTGATTTTGTGTTCAAGTATTTATCTTATTGAAATATTATTGACCAAACCTTCTTGTTCCAAGGTGATTAACTTTGTCTTCTGTACAATTTTGTCTTCCAAGTGAGTTGTTGATAGGATTTTAGGGAAATCTAGGGTATGTTCTTGTAGATTTGGTACAAAGTATGAATTACTTATGCTTTTACATATGAATTACACATTTTTTATACTCCATTTTATTTTTCTATTTTAAATAAAAATTAAAAGAAAAAAATCAAGTCTTGTTGTTATTATTCATTCTATGCTTGTTTTATTAGTTTTAGGTGCACTTACATATTTTTAAACTTTGGAAAATAAAATAAAAAGGTTTCTTTCATAATCACATAGTCAGTTTCTTTACATTTTGAAAAGAAAAGATAAAGTGAAACTGTTACATTTGAATTTCATTGCACTTTTCACGTATTTCACTTTCTTGTTGAGTCAAAACACATCATTAGTTTCATGAAGTCTTCACATTTGAGTCAAAATCATTTAAAAGAGAATGTTGATAATTAAAATATATTAGAAATATTTCTCTTTTAGGAACGACATCCACTAGTCTAGGCTAGTGTTTTGGTCTAGGCTAATCTTTAAACCATCTAGAACAATTAAACTCAAAATATAGTGGTCATTCTTTAGGAAACGCAATCTTGCAAAAGGGTGAACCAGAAATATCCTCTCACATAGGAGTTAAGCATGAGGTCATGCGAGATTGATTTACGGAGATAGCCCTCCAATAATAAGTTGATCATACACCATATTTTTTGCGTGTTTGGGGATTCATTAAGTACCACCCTTGGCCCCATGTGGTGCCGGTGTTGTTTGAGTTTCAGGCTTAGATACCCCACCCATGTGCATCGACTGGTCTGATGACTGTTCCACCAGACCCTTTTTGTGATTTTGGTAGCCATAGTATCTTGACCTCTAAGGATATACACAAGTGACACTAGAAGGTTACTTCCATTGTACCTAGAGAAGACATGGGAGGAAACCTTGTTCAATTGTTTGGAAAAGTGATTGGTGATTCAAACAGTTTCCCAAAAGTGATTATAGTGTGGACCTTGAGTAAATTCTCTTCTCCCTTCATTGGTTAGTCCTAGGAGGCCCTGATCATCCCACACTTTCATTTGGAATGTATCTTTGTTTGATTAGTTTGGATACTTGGGGACTTTTATAGTGGTGTGTTGTTTGGTTTGCTTGTGCTTTAGTTGGAGCCTCCACCTCCAACTCAAAGGAAACATGTCAACACAAGTGGTTCTTTTGAAACAACATGGATAAGTGAAATTCCTGGGGTACTTGGGATTATCAGGCATACTAAACCTACTCCTCATATAGTAGACATTGAATATTTGCAAGCCAAGGACTTTGCAAGAAATTTTAACTCACCCTTATCTAATCTTGAGGATTCAATTTTTGTGGAAGTACTTCCTTTTGGTCAACCCAGGATTAGTGCATACAGGGTTACTTTAGGTTTTGTTATGGATAACACAGGGGAAGGATCATGAGAAATTTATATTCCCACAACAACTATTCTATCGGGGGGATTATCCCCACTTCATGTCAGTATACCAATACCTAGTAATCATTCTGTTTTTGCACCAGTAGTGTCTTTAAACTTGTTTAGCAACCTTGGCTTCACCAAGTACTTGAGTGATTAATCCTTTTGTATCTGTGATACCTACTAGTATATATACTATAGTATTTGTTACTAGCATACCCTGTGTACCATTTACATCCTCCCATTTGTTTAAAAACTTTCAGAAAAATCCTACCAGTTCTGCTCCTTTCATTTAGGGTTTCCCTTGGTATGGAGGACATATTCCTCTTTCTTCTCCGTTTGTGGGATATTTTCCTGCATACTCTGGTGCACCCTTTGCAATCCAAAATCCCTTCAAAATATTTATCTTTCAAAGTATTGTTCAAATTTTGACTTTACAAGCTGGGAGTTCTTCGTTTTCACTATTTGGTGGAAGGAACACTACTCTCGTATATACAATACATATTTCAGTCGGAAGCAGTCAATATCAAATTCAACATAGTACATCATAGGGAATTAACCCTTTATAATTCGAGTAGAATCCTTTTCATATTTTTTTTACTTCACACCCGATTGCTAGGGGAAACCCTAACCAACCTTACATGAATCTTGGTTCAGGGAATCCTCCCCACCAAACTCCGCAAATCCAATCTTTATCTAGGCCTCGTCTTCCTTTCCTGGTAACTTTAAACTTTATAGATATATTGAAATTGACAAATGATCATGTGCATCATGATCTAACTTGGCCACCTGTTCCAGTCAAACTACCTTCATATATCTCTAATTTTGAAGGCAAAACTGGTGAGGACCCAGTAGACCATGTCATAAATTTTCAAATTTTGGTGCTCTTCTAACTCATTGAATGATTATTCCATTTAGTTAATAAATTTTGAAAGAACCCTGACTGATGTGGCGGATAAATGACACATCAAACTGCAACCCACCACTTATAATAGTTTTTACGATTTAATGATTTTATTTCTTGACCACTTCCAGCTCCATGAATGACATGATGTTGGCATAGATCTTTTTCCACTTTCAGAAAAAATAAAGCCACACATCTATCTGATCAGATTCAAGAGTGGGAGAAAAGGAAGAGGTTGATTAAGGATAATATACCCATTGAATTCTTATTAGAGTGGTTTTTAAAATCACTTTTTCCTTACATCTCAAAAGATGTCTCTACTTCACGAGTGACTAAAAAAGAGGAATCACTAATACATTTGGGTGGATTTTTTCACGAAATGTTTCCACGTTTTGAATATTCGTGGATTAATACTTCATTTTTTTTATCATGGTGGAAAAATCGTGGAAATATCAACGTTTTTAATTTTCGACGAACTTTCGTCTCTATATAGACGATATATGGCTATCTTTAATTTAACATTCTTATTTATTTAAATCTTATTTGAAAGGGGGTACATTTGGGACCTCATCGTGGGAAATAAAATGAACTTATTTTGACTTACATATTTCCATTTGAGGTACTTTCTATAGATTCGACATGATCACTTTGACTTGTCGAGCATACTACCTTTGGCGGAAGCCTTCAAATGCAAGAAGAAAATATTCAAATTATTGGATTTATGGCAGAGCAGGGTAGGCTATATGACGACAGGAGATCTAATTTTTTATGGACACAGATCGAAGTAGGAAATTAATAAAAGGAGTCACTTGTATAGGAATTCCACAAAATAGTTAGCATAATCTCATATATAATGAATGCACCTATGAAAAAATAATACAATTAATCCTTTAAACTACTAGTTGAAATCACACCCGCCAAACCAATTCCAGCTTTCAACGGCTCTTGGATGTTTATGCGTGGGCCAGTAAGCATGCATCCTTTTTTGGCCGTAAATAGTTTTTTTATTTCCATGTCTTAGGAGGCCAACCTCATCATCGATTTATTTTTGTTATAATTAACCAAAATTTATTTAATTTTCCACGTCATCATCATTTTAATTTTATTTTTTTATGCCAAGACTTGGCCTTCTCTTATGCCCGCATACCCTTCTTCAACTACCCGTATGGGGGTCTTTGATCTTCCAATAAGTATTCCCGCACTGTCCATCTTCAAGGTGCCAGTAGGTGATGTATTCAGATTCCAACAAGGGCTATCTAGATGCCCGCATCTAGGTTTTAAATATTCCCACAACTCCCACAAATGCTAGCAGCAAGTCCTTCCTTATTCCCGCAGCTCACACCAGGATGCCCGTAGGTGGTGCTGAGAAGATTCCCACAATAGGAAATATCTTATGCCCGCAATAGTTTCTATCATGCCCGCAATTTTCCTCATTTAGCATTCCTGCATGATCTTCTAAAGATTCCTGCAATCTTTTTCTTGTCCACTATTTTATCATGCCCAAAGCCATCTCTGTCATCAAGTTTGCTTGTCTATTGTCATGTCACCATCTCCTTGTCAGATTTGCACCAACATCTTTGTCTTGCCCAAATCATCTTCAAATTACCACATAATGGGTCATTTGATTCTCTAGATATTCCATGCTTTTCATGCTTGCTTGTTAATGCCATTATGCATGTCATTATGCATGTCCTTAGTCATCTCTATCCTTCATGTCTTGTTCCAATTGCACCTTGTCATGTCATCATGCTTAGACACCTCTTTGAATCTCTATTTGTTATTTATTGTTTTGATGAAATAATCAATTAAAAATTATTCTAAACATTGCATCTCTCCAATAGTAAGATGTGTCTCTTCAAAACTCTATCTTAATTATTTTTATTAAATTTATGTTTATTTTTCTAAATACGTTCCTGTAGCTTCTTATTTAATAAACTCTGTTTATTATTTTTCACTAACTTTGTAGGTCCAACTTTTGCATATATGACCATCATAATGCAAACTGAAAGTATGGCTAGATAGCCACCTCAACAAGGATTAGATCCATGTCACCTTTTGAACTTTTTAATACACACGCATTATTTGGAGATCATTTGAAAATAGGCTTCCAAACTATTAAATTTAACACAGACAAAATTGTTTCTAACTTGTAAAAAAAAAGATTCTTCTACTTTGGCAGATTGATTTCTCCCTCATGTGATCACCATAAGGAAACCTACAAGCATGGCTAGATATCCATTTCAACAATGAACAAGACCATATCACAACATAAATCTGTTGACACACACACAACTGTTGATGTAATTGTAACTTTGGAATGTATTCACTTGTATATTTCATATATTGTATTTCATTGGTCCCCGATGTTCCTATCGGGAGAATCATTAATGTAATCATGTCATGAAAACTCATAGAGGTTAACCCTCCTTGTTGATCAGGGGAAAAATTCCCTGCAGTTGTGGGGCACTAGGGTTATTAGACTCTCCTAGAGAAGTCGGCCCTGGTAAGTTGTTGTCAAGTCAGAAACTAGTATAAATAGAGAGTGATCCTCTCTATTTATCACACAGTCACTCACACTCAGTTGTATCCCATGAGTGAGAGAGAAGGAGTTGGGATAAGAGAGAGAACAACTGTTGGAGATAATATTATTGTCTTTGGGTTTTACTGCTTCCATTGGTGCTCATTCTATCTCTAAGGAAGTTGCGGGGTTTTCTCTTTTATGGTTTTCCCGAAGAAAATCTATGTCCATTGTCTCTTATGATTGATTATTGTGCATGTTATTGGAGAGGTTCCAATTCCAGAGGGAGATGAGGTTAAGGCCTTACATAAGAAGAACTTGATCAAGGCCAAAAGGATTATTGTTGATTCAATCAAGGATTGCCTCATACCACAGGTGTCCTCCCTACAGACACCTAAAGAGATGTTTGATCCCTTGACTAATTTATTTGAAGGAAAGAACATAAATCAGAAGATGAATTTGAGAAATCAATTGAAGAATGTAAAGATCCAGAATGCAGAGACCATACAGTCATACTTTACAAGGGTCTCCCAGATCAAAGAAAAACTTGAAGCAGTAGATGAAGAAGTGGAGAATGCAGAGATTGTGATGACCACCTTGAATGGTCTCCCTAGGTCATGGGACTCTTTCATTCAAGGGAGTTGTGCTAGAAGAAAGCTAGTCACCTTTAGTAGACTATGGGAGGAATTCTCACAAGAAGAAGCTAGGATAGTAGCCCAAGAAGAAAATATGGGAAGTGAGGATCAAGCTCTCACAGTACACTCCAAGAAAAGAAGAAGGGAATATCATCCTCCTAAAGGTATGCATTCTCACCAGAAAAATAACTCTAGAAGATCTCAACTCAGATGTTTCACTTGTGATGAGATAGGACACTATGCCAAAAATTATCTTAGAAACAAAAGTAACTCTCACAAGAAGAAGGACAAAAGAAAACATCATGCTCACACTGTAGAGGATGATGATCCTCCTAGTAAAAGAATCAAACAAGAAAGTGAAGATTCTTCAAGTGATGAAGAGTATGTTCTAATTTCTGGCCTCATGGGAACTATCACACATGGAAGCAATGATTGGCTTATAGACAGTGGGGATTCCAAGCATATGACGAGATTCAAACAATCCTTTGTGAAACTATCCGAACATGAGTCACCTCACTAGGTGAAACTTAGGGATGATTACCAGTATCCAATAAAAGGTAGTGGTAAATCCTCCTATAAGCTAGAATATGGAAATTCTTTAAAGATGAAGGATGTCTTGTTTGTACCAGGACTAAAGAAGAATCTCCTCTCCATATATGCATTGGATGCAAAAGGCATGAGGCCCTGCATTTGTAGATGGCCAAGTCCTTATGTGGCCAAAGGGAAAGATTATAGATGATGCAGTAGTGATTGGAGAGCAAGAGAGAGGACTATACAAATTGAAGGGCCAACCATAACAAGCTTTGGTCCATGACTCAGTAGAGCCAAATGAACTTTGGCACAAAAGGCTTGCACATGTGCACTATAGAGCACTACCACTTGCAAGCAAAGTTATTGAAGGTATTCCAGAAATACAAGCAAAACATGATGGTGTCTGCAAAGGATGTGCAAAAGGAAAGAACACAAAGAGGACATTTCCGATAGAGAGAGCAAAGCAAAAGGAATATTGGAAATCATCCACTGCGATGTATGCAGTCCGATGTCATCCAATTCATTGAGTGAGTATGTGTACTATGTTTCTTTCATTGGTGATTTTTCTAGGAAGACTTGGATATACTTCTTGAAAAACAAAGATGAATTATTCAGCAAGTTTAAAGATTTCAAAGCCTTGATCAAGAACCACATAGAAAAGAAAATCAAGACCTTTCGATCAGACAATGGCGAAGAATTCACATCAAATGGATTCAAAGAATTATGCAAAGATTCAGGGATTAAGAGGGAGGAGACCACTCCATACAATCCACAATAGAATGGGGTTGCAGAAAGGAAGAATAGAATGATTATGGAAGCTGCAAGGGAAATGCTTCATGATCAAGATCTTCCCATGCATCTATGGGTAGAAGCTGCTAGGATAGCTATGTATGTACAGAACCATACTCCGCACAGAGTACTTGAGAACAAGACACCTGAAGAAGTATTTTTTAGGCAATAAACTAGAGGTCATCCATATCAAAATATTTGGTTGTCTAGTGTACACACACATTCCAAAAGAAAAGAGGAAAAAGTTAGATCCTTCAAGAAATAAGGGTATATTTGTGGGATATAGTGAAAGCTCAAAGGTTTATAGAATATACTTCCCAGGATTCAAGAAGATTGAAATTAGTAGAGACATAACATTTGACGAAGATTCAGCTTACAACAAATCCACAAAGAAACCTATTGAAGACCCTGAAGAAGAAGAAGCACCCATAATTCAACATACATCTATGAATGATGCAACTCAAGAAGAAGATCGAGAAATAGAAGAGCCCCAGGAACATGTAGATCCACCACAGGAAAATAATATTCACAAGAGGAAACTTGCATGGGTACAAGAGGCTATCCAAGGTGCAGAAAGATATGGGGCTCCAGAAGAAATGCACAAAGAGAGGAAAAGAACTAGGTCCTACTTTGGTTATGTAGCCCTATTATGTGACATCATTGATAAAGAACCTTCCATCTATGAATAAGTGGTAGAGAAGAAAGAATAGAAGGATGCTACGATCGAGGAGTATCAATCAATCATGAAGAATCATGTATGGGAGACTAGAGGGGAAGTTTGTTGTGACTTCCAAGTGGATCTACAAGATCAAGCATACTGCAGGTGGCAACATAGAGAAATATAAAGCAAGGTTTGTGGCTCGTGGCTTCTTGCAGAAAGAAGGAATATATTATGAAGAAAATTTTGCACCTATAGCCAGATACACTTCCATCATATCAGTACTTTCTCTAGTTACAGTAATGAAATGGAAGATACACCAGATGGATGTCAAGACTACTTTCTTGAATGGTGTAGTGGAAGAGGAAGTGTATGTGGAATAGCCACTTGGTTTTGAGACACATGACAGGGAGACTCATGTGTGTAAATTGAAGAAAGCCATGTATGGTTTGAAATAGGCACCCAGGACATGGTACAACAGAATTGACAACTTCCTATCCAGTTTGGGATTTACCAAGAGTAAAGTAGATTCCAACCTCTACTACAAGGTTGAAGAAGGGAACCCAGTGATACTCCTATTACATGTAGATGACCTATTTATAACAGGTGAGGATGGGTTGATTGCTGATACAAAGAGGAAGCTTGATACCGAGTTCGAGATGAAGGACTTGGGTATGATGCACTACTTTCTAGCCATGGAGGTGTGGCTAAATGAAGATCAAATCTCCCTGGGACAAGGGAAGTATGCAGTAGAGATCTTGAAGAGGTTCAGGATGTTAGACTGCAAGGCCATAACCACACCTATGTCATTGAACTTGAAGCTATTGAGTGATGCTTCATCAGAGTTGGTTGATGCTACGATGTACCGTCAGATGGTTGGGTCCTTAATTTACTTGATGAATACAAGACCGGATATTTTCTTTATTATGAACACATTGAGCCAGTTCCTGACGAATCCCAGACATGTTCACCTGATTGCTGCAAAGCATATTCTGAGGTACCTGAAGGGTACAATTGATTATGGGCTCAAGTATGAGGCGAATCAGAATATTAACCTGGAGGTTTATGTGGATTATGATTGGGCAGGTAGTGCCATTGATAGGAATAGCACTTCGAGGTGCTACTTCAGTATGGGATTAGGTGTGATCTCTTGGTTTAGCAAGAAGAAATCCTATGTGGCACTGAGTACTGTCAAAGCAGAGTATGTCACAGCTTGTTCAGCTAGTTGTGAGGCAGTGTGGCTGAGGAAGCTACTATATGATTTGTTTGATCTCCAGTTGGATGCTACTTGTATATATTGTGACAACCAGAGTTGTGTGAAGTTGTTGTAGAACCCAGTGTTCCATGACAAGTCGAAGCATATCGAGATCAAATACCACTATATCATGGATATGGTGTAGAGAGGAGTAGTGAAGTTCCAATATGTTGCCATGGACGAACAGATAGCTGATGTGTTAACGAATCCATTAGCCAAAGTGAAGTTTGAGCACTTCCGAGAGAAGCTTGGTGTTCTCCAGATAGAGGTTCCTTCGAAGGGGAATTGATGAGTCTGTGAGCCCTTCTGACATGGTTGTAGGTGGGGCCTCCCATGGTCATATGTAAGTGTAGATCCATTTTGACATGGTGGTAGGTGGGGCCTCTCATGGTCATATGTAAGTGCATATCCATTTTGGCATGGTGGTAGGAGGGGCCTCCCATGGTCAAATGTAAGTAAATAACCATTTTGACATCGGGGCAAGCTGGGCCCTCCCATGGTCAGATGTAAGTGGAGAGCCATTCTGACATGGGGGAAGGATGGGCCCTCCCATGGTCAGATGTAAGTGCAGATCCATTCTAACATGGGTGCAGGATGGTCCCTCCCATGGTCACATGTAAGGGCTGGGCCATTCTGACATGGGGGCAGGTTGGGCCCTCCCATGGTCAGATATAAGGGATGGGGCCATTCTGACATGGGGGCAGGATGGTCCCCCCCATGGTCAGATGTAAGGGCTCGGGACATTATGACATGGGGGCAGGTTGGGCCCTCCCATGGTTAGATGTAAGGGCTGGGCCTTTCTAGCATGGTGATAGGTTGGGCCTTCCATGGTCAGATATAAGTGTTGTGCGGGCCTTTTCGATATAGGTGGGAGGATAGGCCTCCCATGGTCAGATGTAAGCATTGAAGAAGATGAAGACCTACTTGGAGGCTATGCCTACAACCAACATGAAAAGGGTTTAGCTCTATATAACTTCCTGTGATGGGTAGAATTGAGAGATAGCACCATTTGATCGAGATAGAAGAGTAGTGATGATGATGATCCAATGATGATCCAGCTTTGATGATGATCCAGTGATGATCCATCTTTGATGATGATATAGAGAAGAAGACTTGTGTTGATGAATTGTGTCTAGAGAATACCTTCCTAGTTAATAGGGAGTGTTGATGTAATTGTAAATTCGGAATGTATTCACTTGTATATTTCATATATTGTATTTCATTGGTCCCCGATGTTCCGATTGGGAGAATAATTAATGTAATCAAGTGATGAAAATTCATACATGTTGACCCTCCTTGTTGATCAGGGGGAAAATTCCCCGCAGTTGTGGGTCACTAGGGTTATTAGACTCTCCTAGAGAAGTCGGCCCTGGTAAGTTGTTGTCAAGTCAAAAGCTAGTATAAATAGAGAGTGAGCCTCTCTATTTATCACATAGTTACTCACAATCAGTTGTAGCGCATGAGCGAGAGAGAAGGAGCTGAGATAAGAGAGAGAACAGTTGTTGGAAATCATCTTATTGTCTCTAGGTTTTACTATTGCCATTGGTGCTCATTCTATCTCTGAGGAAGTTGTGGGGTTTTCTCCTTTATGGTTTCCTCGAGGAAAATCTTTGTGTCCATTGTCTCTTGTGATTGATTGCTGTGCATGTTATTCTCTCAGATAACATCCTAAGATCATACTACTTAAATGATAAAAATCTAACAACAACCTCTGGAAAGTATTTCAAAATAGCTTCTCAACCTCTTTTGAACATCAAAACATATTTCTTCCCATTTTGGCAGACTCCTATTTCACATGTGTGAACACTCTATGGAGACATGAAGTCATGAGCAAATGGAAAACTTACCAAAGAATGGATCCATGACATTTGATAAATTTACTTGCACAAAGACAGCCCTTGGCGAGCATTTCCAACAGAACTCTCAAACTCCTGTTTTTAATACTTAGTCAATTTTCTTTTGTTCTCACTATGCAAAATATTATTTTTCCTATGTTTGGTGGATTGATATTTTGCATATCAAACCATCTTAAGACAAACTGAAGGTATGGCTCGATAGTCAGTTCACCAAGGAACATGCCTATTCTACCTGATGAATTTTATCATCAAAATAACCCCTTCTTGCGTTCGTTTAAAAAATCCTTTGCAATTTCTTGAATCTAACACAACCAATTTTCTTGTGTTCTTAAAATGCAAAATAATATTTTTCTTACTTTTTGTAGATTTATATCTTTGTCATAAAACACTCCATAGGACAATTGATACCATGGTTATATGCACCCGTGAACAAGCTATATCGTAACACTTTCATATTATTTTTCTCATCATCCTATGAGAAAGGGCGGGCATTTCCCTGAGGCCACTGAGACAGTTTTGCCAGTATTGGAATAGTGCAAAACAACATGAAACTCTGTTTTGGTAGACCATTATCTTTGCCACCAAACATCTTCTTTGAGAATAGAGACCATGGTGAGACAGCCTCTTCAAGAAGCTGTAGGATGATAGCTTCAGATAATTTTTATCATACATCTATAAGGTACGGTGGGTATTTTCCCAAGGCCACATGAGCCAGTTTTTCCAACACAGACAATTTTCTTAGTCTGGTCCAATCTTCCTAAAACACTGTTTTGGCAGGTTCATAAATTCTCCCTTAGCTACTTCCAAGACAATATGAAGACATGGTCAGGTAGGCCAAATATCAATATACAAGACCCCCATATGGTGCAGTCATTTTCTTCAACACACAATTTGTGGTGAATTTTCTTAAGGCTACCCCAGCCCGTTTTCCAACACTTGGTCATTTTGAGGACTTTCTCCAAAATTTATTCTGAAACCTCATTTTGGCAGATTCATAAATTTTTCTTCAGACATGATTAATGATAAATAATACCATGGTTAGGTAGACAAACCAAAACACTACAAGACCCCCATGTGTTGTAGGAATTTACTTTAACCCATAATTTAGGGCAGACATCTTTCTGAGGCTACTTAGCCATTTTTGCTTGCTTTGCCACAAACCCTTGTTTTTGTAGGTCCATAAATTCTCCCTCAAACACTTTCAGGACAAACTGAAAACATGGTAAGGTAGGAAAAAAAACAATCTACAGGACCCCCATGTGGTGTGGGCATTTATTTTCTCCTATAAATTATGGTGTGTCTTAACACCTCTATGTTGAATAGTTGAGGAAGAAGTGTGGTTGAGAAATGATAAAAGGATATATAAAATTGGAAAAACTCAATAGTCTTGGGTCCCTTATTAAAAGTGCACATTTTGGTTAATTCATTGCAAAATTCAAAGGTATAGATTTACAAGTATGAAAATCTACGGTTGACAATTGATCCGCTGGGGGAAAGTTGCACAAGGGAAAAGTTTTGACGAAGATGCGGAAGTAGTTAACGAGGCAAAAAGATCGACGAATAAGTAATAAAGTAAATAAAATCTAAGGTTGTGAGGCAGTCCATGAAGTAAAGATGCATGCAAGAAAAAAATGAGAAAGGCTAGCGGATTCCGTAAAATAGATTTTGATCCAACGGTTTATACAAAAAGTGCAATCTTATCAATGGTCATTATTTATTCCAGAGTGCGAAGCTATTAGATGATTAAAAAGGATGAGTGGTAGTGGAATTTAAACCACTTGCCACGTGGTGACTTTTGCTGAGTTTCGCTGAGGAAAGCGGTAAAGGAAAAACCACTTGGTAAGGGCCCCGAAATAATCCATTGTATAAAAAGTGAAGTTGAACTAGGTAAAAGTCATTTCAATTGCACGCTATGGGTGAAAGAGAAGTGGACAGTGCGCCATATTTTCCAAAGTCAACTTCTACGTATCCATAGTTACAGGTAAGCCTTGAAACACTGAAACTTTGTTTGAAGAATTGTCGCCATTGTTTATTATGGAGAAGGAACAAGGTTCGGGAGTATTGTGCAGAGTCTTGGATGAGAGAGAAGAGTTTGTTGTTGATAGGGAGAGGAATGTATGTGACCCTATTCTATCATTTGGTAGTGTATCAGTTTCAAAGGAGCATTTGTGGCAGTATAATTCGCAAGGGAATGATATTTTGAATGTTTGTAGTTCTTTCTCATATTATTTTCCTATTGAACAAACCCTACCTTTTCCCGAATTTGTTGAATGGTGCACGAATAGTTATTCTTCCTCTGAAAGAGTAATTATGAGCCATACCACGTCAAAAATACTATATAAAGTTGATGCGAAAACTGTTCGCGGGATATTAAGTCTGCTTGATAATTTCCCTAATAGTTGTGAGTCTTTAAATGAATAGGTCTTAATTGAAATGTATAAAAATTGTGGAATTGAAGTCAGATGGCAGTTTTTATCCAATATTCTGAAAGATGGTCAGTCGTCAGAAGGTCTATTTTTACCATACAATGTTAATATTTTCAAGAAGGAAGTACACTTAGTCATGTCGCTGGTAAGTCAAATTTTGGGTTTGGATAATGATATTCATATTAGTGAAGTCATCTTAGGTTCTGGCTGAGGTTATCCATGCCCAGTTGGTTGAATTCCCTAAAGTCAGGTTCTTTAGATATTAGTCATATTTACTAAACATGTTGTTTTGTTCTAATGTGTCAGAGTTGTAGTTCTTGTCCACCATTTTCTCTCCGGACCTCTCGAAACAAATTAACATGTTTGAGTTTGTAAATACAGTCATGGCCGAGATTTATAAATTGTTGTTTGATGATGTCTTTCCAAGGGTGTTAGAAGACATGAGACTTATGCTAAAGTATAACTTAGAAGACAGAACCGGAGATTGGTTCTTGTATAAATAATTTACTGTTTTGAGAGTGTATGGGTTCACTGGGGAACCATACATGTTACCCACTTTTTTGAATCCAAGAATATTCACACTTGATTTTATGAGACAGAGGTTATGTGCAGAAGAATAAAATTTTGGGGCATTTAAAAAGTCTTCCAATGTTAAATTTCCTCTCAAAGTTGGTCCGTTCATTTTTAAAAATAAAAGTGCCTTGTTAGTCATAGAGAAGTTGTTAGAAGTTATGGATTTTCAGAAGGAGAAAAAATTAAATTATGATCTGCATCACATTATTTCTCAGAGGAAGCAGTTAAACAAAAATAAACCATTTGATCATCAAACTGTTGAAGGCTTAGATAAAAATAGAAAATTTGGCTAATTTTGAAGAAAAATCAGAAGTTGATGAAGACAGGAGCAACAAATTGAGTGCAGTGGCTCACACGCTTGATAATTCCATCATTTTGAATAAGAGGAGTATTTCTAAAACTGATGTCATGGATGTGGATGAAAATATTTGTCATAAAAAGATCAAAGCACACCCTCAAGGTGATCAAACTATTTCAGAAGAAATAGTTTCATAGGATTTAAATAAGATGGTCTTGTTCCAGAAGAAGTCTATACAGACACATCAATGTTCCTTTGGAGAAGAAGGTAACACAGAGTCCAGTTCCTGCTACAAATCCAGGACAGAGTTAGTATCAAGTTATGCTAACAAACAAATGCAATCATCAGAGGAAACTAAGAATCTTCTTCCTCAACTAAGAAATTTAATCAATCAAAAGACTTCATTGATTTATACTCAAGACGCAGAGAGGAATACCTTGAAGTTTGTCATGGTTAGTGACAAGAAAGTGTCTGAAATGGAGGTGAAGTTAGACAAAATCAGTGTCCCTGATAAGATACAACTCCATAAACAAATTGGAGATGTTATTTACTCTTATTTGTTACATGCTATTATGAAAATTAATAAATTACAGTCCCTTGTAGATAAGATGGAGGTTCAATTGAAGCATGAAAGGGTGGAAAATAAAGCAAATTTTATTTAAATTAAAAATTTGTAGGGAGATGTTGTAAGCTTAGCGACTAAACTAGGTAATATGCAGGCAACCAAAAAGATTCTAGAGGAGAAGGAAAATACCATTCAAGTATTGAAGAAGAAGCTTAAAGTCCCTAATGCTGAACATGCTCAATCCTCATAATTATTTACACTTTAGGAGGAAAAAGAGAAAATCTATCAAGATATGATGGACTACAAAGGAAAATCATTGAAGCTACAGGAAGAGAAAAACAAGTGGGAAGTAGAAAGAACCGAATTGATGGCTCAGATTTTGAAGTTGAATAAGGATCAGAATGATGAAAAAGAAATTATGGAAGAATTGATGAGTCAAACTCCTGTTGACACTGGTTTACCCCTTGTAAATATTGAAAGACCATTAAATGAATTTTCTGCAGATGCTCTATTAGTTCCTATGTCATAGGTAAGTCTGAAAGAGGTGGAGATTAAAGAATTAAAGGAGGAAAATAAAAAAATCAAATCAGAATTGGCTAAGAGCATCGAGGAGAAGAATAAAACATTGAATGATAAAAGCCAATTGCAGAAAAAGTTCAGTGAGTTAAAGGAAATAAGTATAGGAAGAGCTCCTCTACAAGGAGCTAAACATTTAATTTGGGATACATTGTCTATGGGAATCACCAAGTTTAGGAATTATTTAAATTTTATTGATGATGAAAGTGCACTAGTCAATTTAGCTACTCAAATATTGAAGTTGGCCAATGAAACTATGGAAAAGAAGCCTTTGAATACTGCTCACAATGCTTTAAATTTCTTAAATTATTTAACATATCAGAATTTGTCGAACATCAGGATTACGGACAGAGTAGCAATTTTGATGTGGGAAAAGAAGTTTATAAACAAACATCAACTCATGAAAGTGGTGCAGGACAAGGCGAATACAATGTCTTCTCGGATAAAGGATTTCAGGCTTTCTTTTAAAGATCTATTTGATGATGGTCTCCCATCTTTTTGGGATGATGAAGGAAGGCTATTTTCCTAGGAGAAATATCATAGTTTATTGGTACAAAATCGCATGGACCATTCCAAATTTGAAGATTTAGTTAAAGGGTTAACATGAAATATCATTGTCAAAAAATTAACAAAGGACTTTGAGATATTGGAGAATTTTTTAATTATTAAGAAAGGATTTCCTGTCATGTCTTATGAAGCTTATGTGGATTTGGAGGTTTTAATTAGAGAGATGACAGAATATGACACCCCAAATGCAAAACAATGGAAGATCATGGAGAAATTTGGAAAGACCAAGTACATACTTCATTCATGAAGACAGGTGTTGCAGTTTGTGAAACTGTTTGTTTGGGATACCTTGCAGTCACTAAGTTTGCTATAATCAAGCAATCTATTGTTTGAATCAACACATGTAGTTATTATTCCTAGTTATTAGGGATATGGTTACAAAAACTTTGATTAATAGATTAATTGGTTATTGATCTTCTTGGGAAGAAATTATTTTTGTATATATTTGAATTTATTTGATGTATTGGGGGTTGGAACCCATAAGATTGGACTGATGTTATTGAGAACTTATGATTTTTGAATGAAATTACATAGCTGAATGCGAGTTGATCTTCAAATATTCCTATGTTGTTTATGTTACAGTCTGTGCCTTCTTTCCTTGTGATTGTTTTCTAATTGTTTACCTTCCATTCTGTTTTCTTTCATATATGAACATAGTGTTTAATAGTTTCAGAATTCATACATGTTATGCTCTGGCTATTGTTTCAGATATTCACAAATTTTTCCTCTAAAGTTGATATGGAATTCATCCTGTGATGCTCTATATTGATGGACTGTTCATGTTTCTCTCTTATCGCCTGAAAATCAATGAATGACTATAACTGAATGATTATCTTACCTTTGTTGGAATTCTGTGTATGAAGCTTTGTATTATATTTATCTATTTTGACTCCATTTTGCAATGGTTATATGTGTTGTTTCAACCATCCACATAACTTTAAATTATTGATTTGAATATCTGGCCTTGTTAAAATTTATATCTGAGAGATCCCTCTCCGGAAAGAAAAGCCAGTTTCTTTTCAAAATGGTTTTTGCTGTTACCTTAAGATTATATTTGCAACCTTGTGTATATTTTGAGTGCTGACAAATTGGCACCATTGCCAGGGAACGAAGGTGCAAATCAGCCTTGGGAGGAATGACAAAGTTTATAAAGATCAAGAAAGATTTATGTGGGAAAACAAGAATTTTTGTTAGTGAAGAAGGTTGCATATTTTCCCTAGCGATTCCAATTTAAGATTATTTCAAGATTTCAAAAGACATCCTGGCTTCGAAAAGACATACACAAGGTAATTCTAATACTGAAGTTTTATGAAGTTTGGAGGATCCAGAAAAATTATTTAAGAAAAAAGACAAAGAAAAAATAGATATTTCTCTATTTGGTGCATCATCTTCTCAAAATTTTCATAGCATCCTTGATCAAGAATGGGAAATTAATATTGAAAAGGATTTGTTGAAATCTAAATCTGAATCTAATCTCAAAAATGTTGAATTCAACCCTCGTAGATTAGAATCTTATTTACTTGATTCCCTTAAGAGAGATATTTAACAGTCTGCAAATATTGAAGAAGCACCTATCGTTCAAAACATTCAAAATTCCTCAGTCCCTCCAAATCCACCCAGGCCAATGGAAGCTAGGTTTGCTCCTTTACGTTGACCTGCTGTATTGCATGATATTCCCCAAAATTATTCCTAGAGAATTTCCTTATTTGATGGAGAGGGAGGTATAACAACAAAAAAGCATGTAGCTACATTTGAATATTTTGTTGACTTGGAGGAAGTTGGTTATGCGGTTGTTTGCTCAAAGCTTATCAGGGGAAGTGAAGAAATGGTTTAAATATTTGTCAGCTGCATCTATCCTGACCTCTCAAGATTTCCAAAATGCATTTCTAGAAAGGTGGGATGATAAACAAATCCCTTTTCAACTTTTTTCCCAATACAATAGTCTCAAGAAAGGAGGTTTTGAATCTGTTCATGAATTTTCAAGTAGATTTATGAGAGTTCATAATTCCATTCCAGAAGATATAAAACCTTCCGCAACTGCTGCTAAACTTCATTATGCTGGGGCCTTTGATAATGACTTTGCATTTTCATTAAGAGAGAAAAAGTCAGCGAGTCTTGCTGCCATGTTCATAGATGCTTTAGAAGTGGTAGCAAATATGATGGTGAGTGGAAAGATGAAACAAAGAGACATTGATAGGAGGAAAACAAGAGAAGAAAATATTCCTTCTACTTCTTCTTCTTCTACTTATATTAAATTTGAAATGATGTTGAAAGCAATGGAGAAGTTAATGGATAGATTGACTATGGACAATAGATCATTCAATAGAGAACAAGCTGATCCTCAAATCAGAAATCCAATTTTAGAAGGCCAAATCTTCCTATGCCTCCACAAAATAGGCAAAGAGATATGAGAAACCCAAGGAATCAAGAAGAGCAATAGATTCAACCACCTTTCCCTAAGAATTATGTTGTAGATGAAGAAGACCCTGCTGAGAATGAAATTCATCTTTTGGGGGAATTAGATTCAGAGATGTACCTTACTGAAGAAGAACATCACATGATTGCACAGGAAGGTGGAAATGAAGATTTTGAAAGGGAATCAGATCAGTATCAGAGGGGTTATTTACATCCTATGGATGATGTACAAAGGAAGATCAGGTTGAGAAATAGAGTAGTTGTTGTAAATAAAGGGAGGCTAAATTCAAACCAGCCTTCTACCAGTTCATTAAATACAAAAAAAGGAAAGGAAATACAAAAAGATCCTATTGTAAATAAAGAAGTTGAAAATAAAATAGAAAAAACAAAAGGAACAAAAAAGGTGGCACCAATATATGTAAAGAAAGTTAATTCTATCTTCAATTTGCAGAATGAACTTTCCAAGCTGAAAATCTTTGTTCCTTTTAATGAGTTGTTGAGGAATAATGAGTACAGATATACGATAACAAGGATGGTTAAAGGTCAAGGAGAATTTCAATCAGGCATTTTAGAGTTGACAGATGATAATCCTACTATTTCATTTGGGCCAAAGGTTGAAAGTATAGATGATGAAGAAGTTCCTCCTTTTTATTTGAGTTTGAATGTGCATGATATGGTTGTACATAATGCCATGTTAGATTCAGGAGCATCACATAATTTAATGCCTAAAGGAGTAGTTGAAATTTTGGGACTGGAAGTGACGAGACCATATAAATATTTGTATTCGTTTGATTCTAAGAGGATGAAGTGTCTTGGTCTAATTAAATATATGGTAGTGACTTTAAATAAAATGCCAACTAAAACAATAGTAATGGATGTTGTAGTGGCAAAAATTCCACCAAAATTTGGAATATTGTTATCAAGGTCTTGGACTTCAAAGTTAAAAGGTACTTTACAAATGGACATGTCATACGCTGCTATTCATGTCCAAGATGGAAGTAGGAGGTTGTATAGTGAGAAAATAACTCCTTATGTAGTACGCAGTCAAGATAGACCTGATATTCATCATATATATGCTGTCGATACTGATTTGGGTTCTTCTATTTTCTTTAATGATATTGTCCCTTGTGATTTGGAATCTACATTGCAAATGAAATCTGAAAAGAAGGAAGAGGGAGTAAAGGAAAAAAATGCTTTGGAAAAGAAACATAAAAGAGATGGTTTGTGGACTATGTATTTTGATGGGTCTGTGGCAAAGGTTGGTGCTTGTAATAAACCAAGTGAATGACAGTTATCAAACCAGACATCCCCAGATGAGAGCTTATAGAAATGAAGTATGGGATATGTTTGGTAACTATTTTATAGAACATACAATTAAGGTGTTTCCTAGATATGAGAATACGGTGGTTGATTCTTTGGCGGTTGCTGCTGGTAAATTTAAAATCCCAAGTGCTGGTCAAAAGGAATATCAAGTGGATATTGTAAATAGACCATCTATACCTGATAATTCTAAATATTGGTAGGTATTTGAGGATGATATGCAGATAAAAGATTTTTGGAATTGTTTGGAGAGTTTGTGAACACTCATATTGATGGTGAAAATGATAATTGTGAAAATTTCCAAGATGCTGAAGAAAGCGAAGAAGAAAAGATTAGTACTGAAAAATTGAAGGAAAATTTAGGAGGAAAGGATATAATTCAATTAGAAAGTAATTTTATACCAATAGGTTTGATCCCTTTAGAGAAATTTTTTTATCAGAATGATGTTGCTAAATATACAAAAGTGAAACCTGCTGATAATGCTATTGAAGATAGAAATATTGGTACTAAAGAGAATCCAAAAATTGTGAAGATGTCTAAAAATTTGCCTACAAAAGAAAAAGAAGAATATGTGAACTTGATGAAAAATTATACAGATGTATTTTCTTGGAGTTATGAAGACCTTAAGGAATATGATACTTCAATAATACACCATACTATTCCAATCAAACCTAGAGAAAAACCTTTTAGACAGAAACTCAAATCCAAAGCTGTTACCCGTTATTGAGAAGGAAATCAAAAAATTGTTTGATGCCAAAATTATTGTGACTTTAAGATTCTCAAGGTGGGTTGTTAATTTTGTTCCTGTCAGAAAGAAAAATGGAGAAATAAGGCTTTACATAGATTTCATGAATTTGAATAAGGTCTCAATGAAAGATAATTATCCTTTGCCGAAGAGGGATCATATTTTGCAGAAAGTGGTCAAAGCAAAAAGAATTTCAATGATGGATAGTTTTTCGGGGTACAATCAGATTAAGGTATTTCCTAAAGATCAAGAAAAGATTGCTTTCACCACATGTTAATCGGAATATTTCACCTCCTGTGGACAGCAAGGTGTTCCGCTGGTCTGAATGGTTCAGATCCAGAACAAATAGATCACAGAGGTTGATAATTCCCCCTAGACGCCGTAGATATTTGGAATACAAATCCTTGATAGTTCACCTGTTTACCTGCAAAAGAGTTCAACATGAAACAAATAAAAGAAACTAGAATATGATCTACTAATCTATGCTAGTGACTAAGGAATCTAGCAATATATATCTGAAATCAAACATCAACAACATATATGGGACGGAAAATCAACTTGCATTAGAAATATGAAGAATTTTACAACCAATCCTTAGTGTTGACATGCATCTCCATGAAACCAACTCTTCATCCCCAAAAGCTTCGACTCTAGCTCTCTATGGTCTCTCCAACTGATCTTGGGCTAAGAATTAGTCCAACAGCATAACAATATCTTCAATGTTCTCCCTCAAACATGGCTATGAGCTCATATATATAGGGCTTTAATGGATAGAGATGGTTGAGAAATTAGTGGGTGAGGTGGCCTCTAAGATCCTAGGATGAGGGATCTCAATCTCAACCAACCCACAGTAGTAGGGATAAGAGATATCTCGAGGCTTATCATCTAGAAGTCTCGAGAAGCTTCTCTTTTTACCCTTTTACCCAGGGTACCGTGCTTCTCCTTCTTTGACAGAGCAGTTCTGGTAATAACCACCTATGGACCAAGGGTGGCAGGCGGTGGCACTGCTTGTGGAAAACCGATGAAAAGCGGTGCGAACAGGGGTACCACTCCTGGATAAGGGAGAATGAGCGGTGTTGGGAATTTGTATGGCATACTGATAAGAAACCATTTAGTCTTCACTCCAGAAGTTGGTATTTCAGAGCAAGTAGGTATGTCAAAGGTCTTATCACATGATGGTGACAATATTTTGGTATAACAGAATGCCCCCCAAAGCATGAGTCTTAGAGTGATAAAATAAATGAGAGCTTTGGGAACAAGTCGTTTCCAGGAGATGAAAATGTTGGCTCGATCAGAGCATGCAGTCAAGTAGGCATCTGTAGTACATCAGTATGTTGACTCATAGACACAAGTAACCAAACTCATAGTTGTAGACCAATACAAGGCAGATCCATGAGTGGAATAAACAAGCATGGCTACTAGAATACATCGTAGATCCATGTGATAGAGGACTCAAACTTAGACATAGCTACCAAACATACAATGTATATCTATGTCATACAGATGCAAATTTGAGCATAGCCACAACCATACAAATGTGGATCTATGCTAGAATATACAAAACTCCATCGCAACCTGGGGAAAAGCAATGAGCACTTTTAAACAGATATCCAGGGTCTTCGTCTCGTCTTCCAAAAAGTACAATTCTATCCATGTGATTACAATGATCTGAAGTCGAACGTGGTAGAAACCACTTGATTACCAGCCAATGATGTGAACCGTTAACAAGTGTGAGGGATATCACCATTAATTTCAATGATTCCTAGGGTACCCTAGTACAATATACTGAGTGCGAATAGATGTCCTGATGTCGAACACCCAGTCGATTCTATCGATAAAAGGTCAATGATGTGAACCAATGTTGAGAGTGAGAGAATATATCATTAAGGCATACAGATCTCAAGGTATTGAATATTGTTTCTAAGATTATTTCCCGGATGATGAGCTGACGTTGACGGGAATAGTCTTGTCGAAGGAGGGCCATGATGAGTCCCACATCGACAACACGAAACGTAGAACATAGTTATGGAATGATGTGAACATAGTAACCATATGACTGACTCAAAGATACTGACACAAAGGCTGTGTATACTACAAAGGTAAGACTTCTTCAGATTCCCTTTGAACATTGGGTGACACGACAAAATGACTTGGTAGCATGAATGGACATGACAGATACAAATTGTGACAGTGGACAATGCATTCTTTTGAAAGACTCAAAGGATTGACATGACTCATGAAAGTGGATCGTCACGGAGATCAGCTGAATACCCAATTAACTGACATGATTGTGCAGACAAGTGCCATGTTCAAAGGTAATGACAAACAACTGTCATTATTTGCAAAATGATTCCCTTTCCCATTTCCCCCATCATGATCGATGAGTGCCTCTTTTCGGTTTTACGAGTTCAAAGAGGGTAACAAACACTCAATATAGCTTCTCAGAATACAAGTCTAGTCTCATATGTTTTACAAACCTGAGAGAGGATGGACTCGTTCCCAAAATGGGTCTCTCAATGTTTAAACTTTAACGAGTCCACTGAAAGAAAACTCGGTATCGTTCATGTTTAGAGAGTCTGAACGAATATGGAAGAAGACTCCATGGGGGTCCTTTTTCGTATGATTTAGTCTCTAAGGCCCGAAAAAGTATAAAATCATACCTTAGAGAACTCTTCCAGTCATGATTGGCTGGAGCGTTCCTTTCTCATAAATAGTGCTATTCGAACCGAGAAAGGGATAACCTACCATTGAATAGACGACTCTTCAAATACTTTAACGAGTGTGAAGAAGACAAGATCACTCAACAATCTTTTCATATTTAGGGAGTATGAAAAGGGTTTAAAGAGAACTCCATTAGACTTTTTCATGTTTGAATCTAGAGCATGAAAAAGTAATAAACTAAGCTCAAACCACTTTTCATGTTTTAACCAGAGCATGCAAAATGAAAAGTAAGATCAACACCATGTTACTGTTTTTAACGAGCTCGAAGATCAGTTGAAAGAATGCTTAGGGATTGGTTTCATTTTTACGCAAGCTTGAAACCAATGGGTAAATTATGCTTAAAAAATCCCATTAACATGGTATACAGAGGTTGGAATATTTCTCCCAGCATGATTGCTAGCGAAGCCTACCCCTAGCATGGTTGCTAGTGGCTTGACATGCCCCCAAGATTCATTTCATCTGACGATTCTTCTTCCATACCCAACCTAAAACCTGGTTACTAATGTCAAAATGTTCACTAGAGGGGTAGGAAGAACGAGAATTGGGCAGGCAAAGTTTCAAGTTCTAACACTAAAGGGAAGACTCAACTCAAGGGAAGGGGATCTGTTTCACTTTTATGCAAGCTTGAAATAGAAGGTAACTATGCTTGGAACATGATTTCATTTTTATGCAAGCTTGAAACCAAAAGGTAAACTATGCTTGAGACATGGTTTCATTTTTATGCAAGCTTGAAACCAAAAGCGTAAACTATGCTCTAAAAACTACTCCTACCAAACATGATATCCAGAGGTTTGTAGGTTTCCCCCCTTTCATAAAAGCTAGCATCTTAGCTCCATTATGATGTCTGTAGACTAGAACCATGCACCCCCCATTTTACCTATGATGGGAAGAAGCTAACTAGAAGGAGAAAGAGCCACAAGAACAAGCGGCACATTCAGGGCAGTCTGATAACTAGGAGTAATGTGATGGTCAGGTGTAACAAAAGAAAGATGATCAATGGTCACAATATTCCCATCATGGGGAAAATGCATAACTCTAAAGAGTGTGGACACAATAGCCTTCATGGCATAAACATAATCACGTCCAAGGAGCAGATTGAAATCTAAAGGACCTTAGACCACCATAACATCGATACAGACAGTTTTCCCTCCTAATGTAATAGGAAAATGAGGAAGGATCCCTAAAGGTGCAGTAGGCCTTCGATTAAAAGCTAGTATTTGATCGGTGGCTGGCACAAGCTGAGGAGAACCTAAAGCTTGCCAAGCGATTGAGGATAGAACACTAACAGAAGCCCCTTCGTTAACAATAGTGAGAAGTATCCACCTAGCAGTAACATTCACAACTATCTGGAAAGGAACACTCGAATGAATACGAGACTCTGTTAGGTTACTCTAGTCAAAGGAAATAACCTCACTACTCGAAGAGGGTTCTGTCGAAATAGACAAAATTTCCTCTTGACGAGAACAATCGGAATGAAGCATGAAAACTTTGGTAGGTTTTGGTTCATTCTCTACTAGAAGAGAAGAACAAGATGAAGATTTGGTCAAAGAGACTACTTCATTCTTAACACTCTCTGATGAAATAGTGGGATCGGGTGGAAATGACACCGAATCGACCACTTTAACTTCACTCTCCAAAGGAAGAGTGGGATCAACCACAGATAAATCTGAATCGACCACTTGGTCAACTAGTGGGGGATCGAGGGATAACTCACTATCACTTGTTGAAATCACCTGTTGATGATCAGTAATATTTTCCAACCAACGCGAAGCTTCATCCATGCTTGGACAAGGAAAAGTATGATGCATAGCCTTGCATATCAAATAAGGATACAAGACTTTACCCTTATGACCTTTTACCAATGGGTCACTGGTTGAGGCAGTATTGTCAACATGATGATCAGAAGTTGATGACACAGATGGTTTGGATCTTTTAGACCACTCTTCTTGTACACAGGAGAGACCGGAACACTCCTTAAGAAGGTGGCCCCCTTGCAAAGCTTACAAGGGAACTTGGGTTTTCCAGGCATTCTCTTAGAATGAGCACCATCAAGAGTAGATGGTTGCTACTTTTTCTCTTTCTTATCCTTCTTCTTTTTACCCTTCCCTTTCTTCTTCTTCTTACCCACATGACTACTAACCATAGAGATTTGGTCAAGCGAAGAAGAAGAAAGAGATGGAGCCACAACCGGTGAAGAAGGAGAAGGATTAGATTGAGTTCCATCCTCTCCCAGAGGAGAGGTGACATTTGAGACATTAGGTGTAACAGGAATTACTGGATTAAACAGCTAGACCGGTAGTCCTATAGTTAATCCAGGAAGATTTAGAGTGGCAATAAAGGGAGGACCAATACCTTCACTTGGAGGGAATACAAAAGGTACACCTTGGAAAGGGACCTCTTGAGTGGTAGTCACGGATGAGGATGCCATCTCTAAACTCTCTAATAACCCCCTAACTACCACGCACAAGCAAGTACTACTCAAACTAAAAGAAACAAGCAAACATGTGAAAGGAGTGGATAAGAGTCAGGAACCTCACAGGACAGGCCAAAAGGATAACTCAGATGGTTTGAGGATTCCTAAAAGGGTCTCCTGATATACGCAAGGTATGAGGGAGCTCAAATCGGTAGTAGTGTTGTCTAATGCATAACCGTACACAAGGGGCCTTCCAATATACAATCGAGTATGTGAAGTACCTTTCTACATACCTCAAGGGTACGTGAAAGGTTGTTTGATATATTGACGGTACGTGGAAGAACCGCATGAGTCCCGGAATGTAATGCTGACAAATAACGATAGCTTCTACGGTTAACGACACCCGAACACACCTCTAACTTATCACTCAAATTGCTAAAAGTTTTTAAACCTAAGCTAGTGCTTAATTTTAACTTGTGCATTTAGGTGGAACCATGGAGTGAAAACTTGAAATTAAAGAAGATGCATACTGATCTATATGATAGTGCAAGTTTTCCTCTTCAATGAAATTCTACCTAAGAGAGGGAGAGAGATTTACTTTTCTTCCCAAAAATGCACACCCAAATGCAAATGCAATTCTATCTTTTCAAACGAAAAGTGAAATATCAATGCACCCCAAACAATCTTCAAAGCAAATAAAAAAGAGATCTAGAGAACATCTAACATAAATAAACCAGAAATGTTTCCTATCTTTTCATGCTTGAAAAAGACGCATAGAAACTCAATGGAAAGATGATTTCACTAAGGTTTCCAAACAAATCTAACTCTAATGCACGCAAAGCTGAAAATAGATGTTTCTTCTCAATGAAAGTAAGATCTAGAATTTCAAACAATCATGCACAAAACAAGAAGAAAATCATTCAACAAGCTTGCGAATAAAGAAAAAGAGAGAGAAAACTAAAAATTCTCTTTGAAACAGACAAGGAAATGAAGAACCGATCTTTCCTACTAAGCATTGAAAAAAAAATCAGTATGCAAAAGGAAACAAGAATCACCCAAGCAAAGAAAGACTCAAAACAACATGGATCACTCATGCATTCCAAGTCCAAAACAAACCAAAGCCTACACATGAAAATGAAATGTATATTTCCAATTCCAATGAATAATATCTACAGAAAAGAGCAAGAGGTTTCAAGCAAAGAAAATAATACAAAATCTAATGCAAGAAACACAAAATCTTTTTGAATGCAGAGGGAAAATAACAATCAAAGTGACTGCAGAATACACACAAAAAGTAAGCCAAAAAAACACAAAAATGAAAATACAAAGTCCTGGAACGGGGCCTACCTGGCACCGCACAGATGAAGCTACTGACAGGTGGTTTTGAGGTAGAACTGATCCTTGCTCACTGGATTCAGGCGGTGGCGCCGCAGGTTGCTAACTAGACAGAAGCAGTGGCACCACTCCTTTCCAACAGAACATGCGCAGCTCCTTGGAATCACCTAGATGTTGGGGCGCACACCCTAACGGTCCTTAAGTTTGGTAACTCCGCGGGTTTTGTGGAAGCTTGTAAGCGGAGTTACGACTCAAAATAGTCTTAGGAGTATCAGGGTTGAGTCAAAGTTCTCTTTTTGTAATAAACCCATGGTTTAAGTCCAGGGTTTAGGGTTCGGGGTGCCCATGGTTTAAGCCCATGGTTTTGTAATAAGTGCACTATAAATAAGCACTCTTGTAAAGAAGTCAGTTTAGTATTTTGATGTAAGATGTATTGATGCAAAGCTAAGGCTTGTTGTAAGAAAGGTTAAGTCCCAGCTGTGTGCGTGGATGACCTCTATAGCTATGTGCGCAGAGGGTTTTTGGGTGATTAAGAAGATCTGCAGCTATGTGCACAGAGGCCTGCAGCTGTGTGCATGACTTTGAGGACTTGAAGGGATCTGCAGCTGAGTGCGCAGATCAGAACTGTGGTTTTTGTAAAGAGTTGAATAAAACACAGTTCTGTGGACGTAGCCCCTAAACTGGGGGTGAACCATGTTATATCGTGTGTTGTGGTTTTGTTGTGTTGATGTTATGTTCTTTTATGCATTGATAAATATATAATTGATAAGTAAGATCACTGCAAAATACTAACTTCGCTATGAATTCCCAGTAAAGGGTTAAGCAAGGCACTGATTGTTTATCTAATCACGAAGCTAAATAAGTAATATCAAAGCTCTGTATTTACTGATTATCATTTGTTAGAAGCTAAAGGTACAGTAATATCCCTCTTCTGCTTGCAGAAACCTGATTCTGCAGCACCCCATAGCTATTTCGGGTGAGACTGCAACCTGTTCGTAGGTTGTTGCTGAAAAAGCCAACACTGTGGGTATTTTGTTGGTGTGAAGTTAATGGTATGAAACCGGGGTCTACCATATAGCCCAACAAATTGGTTTCGTTGTCGGTTGAACTCAGTATCTGCTCAAGAGGGGTTTATGTTGTGCCTTGAGGACTATGTTTTGGAGACCCTCCATGCAATAAATCGGTGATTGGATCGAACAGACTTATTTGAACTTTGCTGAGCAAGAGAAAAAAGATCCACGCTGTAGCGCAAATGAATTTTTACAAAGGTATGTTTTTTCTGATGTTTATGAAATTTTCTTTGGTAGTATCCACATAGAGTTGCACCAGTGGTTATCCAGATTAACAGAGAGAAGGACGAACTTCCAAGAAGATCAGTTTCCTGATTGGACCATAGCAAGAATTAATATATTGAAAAGGGTGAACAACGAGATATCCCACGCTGTTGATTTCTGGACAACGCGAACCCTTGAAGCATTTGTGACAGAGTTCACCATTGACACAAGTACGTCCTTTAGCGAAGCCGAATGGCAGTTCTTCAAAGGACCAAGGGGTAAGTACTTGAATTCATTTAGTTTGAGAATTAAAATGCTATTGCCTGAAAAAGATATATTGCTCATTGAATCAGACTGTTAGATTTAGTATTACTAACCTATGTTTGCAAGTGAAAGTACCTTCGACGAGCAAAGTGGTTTGCTGCGAAGTGGCCAAAGGTACAAGAGAAATTTTGAGTCCTATATCCTAGGTCAAAATACCGATTCTAACCCCGTAATTCTAGCAGCCTCAGAGCCCGAAGTAAACCCTTCCGTTGGAAACCCTCCGGTAACCCCACAGTGAAGACCTATTATCCCTGAGAACCCGTCGCAGTCTGAAAGTAACCCTAGCCTGAGTATTCCTGTCGCAGGTCAGTCTACCCCAGTAAGTCCCCCCCACCTACTACCAGTTCCCCTCCCTCCCCCCTTAGATCCACGATGGCCCATATGAATGATGACATTAAGGTCCCTGTTTTCAAAGGAACTAGATCAGAGGATCCAGAATAGTTCTGGTTCTTATGCGAAGCAGTGTGGACTGCTAAGAACACTACGGATTAAGATACAAAAAGAGCACAGCTGGTTACTTCTTTTAGAGACCACGCTTTGACCTGGTTCATGAAGTTTTCCAGCACTCAAAACCATGTCTTGGCTGATATAAAAGAAGCAATGATAAAGGAATTTAAGAAGCCAAAATCAGAGTCGCAGTGTATCACTGAGCTAAAGGAAATCCAGCAGAGGCATGGCGAATCAGTGTGGGACTTTGACCAGAGGTTCAAAGTTCTGCTAGATCAAGTCAGTTTTACCATTGGACCAGCGTAGCATAAGGAATGGTTCATCGCATCCCTGTTACCACACATCAGGACTCCACTCATGCAACAGAAGGTTGCGAATCAGCAAGAAGCTTTGGAAATCGCTATGAAGCTTGAAACAACCCCTGTCAAAGATAATTCTAGTATCGCTCAAATACAAGCACAGTTGGCAGCGATGGCTCTGGAGCTTCGTGATATGAAAAAAGGGAAAGCTAGTCGCAAAGAGGTTTGGTGTACATAATGTTGGACAGAGGGTCATGAAAAGGAACAGTGTCTTGCGGTAAGAAATTTCCTGAATTCTGGTGCACCAAACCCGTTCAACCCTAGTGTTATATATTGTGAGATCTGTAGGACAATTGGCCAGCATCGACCTAAAGACTGCTATCTTCTGCAGAGGTATGTGCAAGTCCCTAAGAACCCTTATTGTAAGTTTTGTAAGTCAGTGGGACACAACAAAGATGAGTGTCACAACTTTGACCTCATGAGAGAACGCACTTATGATGCTTATCGGGTACAAAATGATGGCCAAGGTAATGATGGATATGGTTACCACGGTAGTACATCAGGTCGTGAAGCTTTTGGAGGTCGTGGTTGTGGTGGTATGGCTGGCAGAGGTTGAGGCCAGGTTGTGTGCTATAACTGTAACCAGGCAGGACATCTAGCTAGAGACTGTCGGAACCCAACTACGACATGTCGATATTGCAGAATTGTCGACCATGTGATTGAGCAATGCCTGCAGCTGATATCGAAGATTCAAGAAAGAAATAGTGCCCCTACTCAGAATATTCAGCTGATTGCTATGGAGCAACGACCTGTCCCAGCCATTAATGTTATTACCAGAAGTGGAGCTACGACAGAAGTGCAGAACAAGGAGAAACAGCCTACAGAGGCTTGGGTTTGCAAGGCCCCAGAAAAAATCCCAGCATTTGATGTCGGAAGAGAAAAAGAGACATTTATGGAAGGCAAGAGAGACTTTGCTGACCCCAACACATCAGTAGTACCTGGGCAACAACCTCAGCAGCAGTCACAGCCGCAAGAAGCTTCGACGGATAAAGTAAGTACACTGTCCTCCTTTTTACAGAGTTGTATGAAGCTCTTGAGAAATCAGAATTCTTTAAATGAGTTGCAGAAAGTCATTGCTTCTTGCAAACCTCAGCGAAGTTCTAGTAAGGAAAAAACTGTTCATAGAGTTAGAAGAACTGGTAGGGAAATGAGATTGAATGCTCAGATAGGAGAATATGACATGACTGATGCCATCTTGGACCTAGGATTAGAAGTAAATGTCTTAACTAAGCAGACATGGGAACAAATGGGAAAACCTACTCTGGAATGGTCCCCTATACAGTTAAGATTAGCCAATCAGCAGAAGAATGTGCCCCTAGGAAGACTCCCTAATATATCAGTAGATATTGATGGAGTCAGTACCTTAGCAAACTTCGAGGTAATTGAAATAATTGATGACAGTAACCCCTATCCAGCACTACTAGGCATTGAATGGGCAATAGATAATGATGCAGTAATTAACCTGAAGAAGAGGAAGATGACTTTTGAAGGGAAAGGACTGAGAGTCATAGTCCCATTGGATCCTTCTCAAGGAGAGAGGTACACCGAGCCAGTAAGAGATGAAGACCAGGATGTTTTGGACCATATCTACAATATCACAGCGAAGGAAGAAGATTATGTTGATCCTACTGCCGAAGGTATCATGGATTGGCAGTGTGACAGCTCCTTCATGATAGATTCAGATGATGGCCTAGAGAATTGGCAGAATAGATTGTATGAGCTACATGGACATCGATGTGCCAGAATTACCAAGTCTCTCAGATGGCTTGGCTCACAGACAAGAACCTTACCTATTTTTGATGGTTTGACAGACCTAGAATAGTTTATTGTGCAATTCTCAGAGTAGGTACCAAAATCACAGAAAATGGAGACTCTGGATTCAGCATGCATAACCACAACAGCCAGATGGTGGAATGGTCACAAAAAGTACATTCATAGTTGGGAAGCGTGCCAAAAGTCCCTTTGCCTAAGATTCAGGGACCGACCTTAGGAGGTACGAAGCAGGTTTAATGGTAAGACTAGTCCTCAGGGACATTTGGAGCAATGCTACGAGGCATGGAAGCATGTACCTCGTGAAGAATGGGTACATAGGTTTGTGCACACCCTGGAACCTATAGCAAAGAACTGGTATGCAGAGGTCGAGCTTCGCCATGGTACTGTAAGTTGGGATTGTCTTGTTGATAGTTTTGTGCTGACATTTTCTATTAATGAGTTTTCTCCTGCTTTGGACGTAGCTGTTAGGTTGATCCATACTAAAGTATTTGATGATCAAGAAAAAGCAGAATACGAAAATGATTGGAAGGAATAAGAAGCCAATGCAGTAGAATGTTATAACCTCACAATTGACGAGGATGACGATTCATGCAACATTAACATTCCTGAGTCAGAAGGACACTACGAAGTACATGGACCAGCAGTTGAAGCACCTGAAGTGACTCAACCCCTGAAGACATGAACCGTAAACATTGGGTCAGAAGAAAACCCTAAGTATGCTACCATTGGAGATTATTGGGATGAAGAAATGGTGAGCAAGGTGACCCAACTTATCCATGAATATCAGCACCTATTTCTGACGAAGTTCTCAGAGATGAAAGGTATCCTTGGTGATATAGGAGTGATAAAGATCCCTTTGAAACCTGATGCGAAGCCTGTGAAATAGCACCCTTATAGGCTGAACCCTAAGTATAAGGAAAAAGTCCGAATGGAGCTGGATAAGATGCTTGCTACAGGAATCATTGAGCCTGTTGAAGAATCCGAATGGGTCAGTCCTATGGTGGTGCAAGAAAAAAATACTAAGGGAGAAATCATAATCTGTTTCGATCTGCGGAAGCTGAATGATGCCTGTTTGCATGATCCTTTCCCCACTCCCTTTACAGATGAAGTTTTAGAAAATGTTGGAGGTTAAGAAGTGTACTCTTTTACTGATGGATTTTCAGGTTACCATCAGATTAGAATTGCTCCAGAAGATCGACATAAGACAACCTTCACTACAGAAATGGGATCCTTCCAGTATACAGTTATGCCCTTTGGATTGAAGAATGCCCCTGCCATGTTTTCTAGAGTAGTCATTTCTGCTTTTAAGGAATTCATATATAAATTATTAGAAGTTTATTTTGATGATTGGACTATCTTCAGGTTATTAAAATACCACATAGCTAGTTTAAGACTTATGCTGGACAAATGTAGATAGCATCAAATTTCCTTGAACTTGAAAAAGTGTATCTTCTGTGCCCCTTTTGGAATTCTGCTAGGTCACATTGTATGTAAGCAAGGATTGATGATGGATCCTGTGAAGATAGCCATTATTGTGAACCTGCCACCTCCGAAGTCTGTTAAACAACTACGCACTATGCTTGGTCATACTGGATATTACAGGAAATTCATTAAAGGATATGCTCAGGTAACAGCCCCTATGGAAAAGCAGTTGAAGAAAGATATTAGGCTTGAATGGACACCTGAGTGTCAAGCAAGCTTGGATATTTTGAAGGAAAAGATGGTAACTGCCCCTATCTTAGTATTCCCTGACTAGAATAACGAGTTTCATGCGCATGTCGATGCATCCTCCATTGCTCTGGGTATAGTATTGGCTCAGTCAGGTGAAGGTAATATTGATCACCCTATTTCTTTTGCAAGTAGAAAGCTGTCCACAACAGAAAATAATTATACTACTACAGAACGAGAAGGTTTAGCTATGGTTTATGCATTGCAGAAGTTTCGACATTATCTGTTAAGATCTCATTTTAAGATGTTCACTGACCACTTTGCTTTGAAGTATTTGGTTAACAAGCCTGTGCTAGGTGGAAGGATATGCAGATGATTGATTATGTTTCAGGAATATGACTTTGAGATCATAGTCAAACCTGGAAGACTGAACCTAGGTCCTGACCACTTGTCGAGGCTCGAGTCAAGAGAAGAGCCCATTAGTTTGGACGAAGGTCTCCCTGATGCCCAGTTGTTTTCCATCCAAATGGTTGATGATTATTTCCAGGATATTGTTTAGTATTTGTCTACAGGTTTTGCACCCGCCGAAATGACAACGCAGCAGAAGAAACAGTTGGTGGTTAGAGCAGCCGACTTTACCTTAATAGCAGGATAGATATATAAGATTGGACCAGATGAAATACTGTGCAGATGCGTATTGGAGCATGAAAATTCATTAATTTTGGTTGAGGCACACTCTGGTGCAGCAGGAGGTAATTACGCAGGAAAAGATACAGCACAGAAGATTCTTACAGCAGGATTGTGGTGGCCCACAATTCATACAGATGCAAGAGAGTATTGCCACAGCTACGACATTTGTTAGAGGACAGGAAAACCATCCAGGAGGGATGAGATGCCTCTAGTTCCGCAGGTAACTTTACAACCCTTTGATAAATGGGCTATTGATTTTGTTGGACCTATCAATCCCCCTGTGAAGAAATCTGGAGCAAGATACATTATTACAGAAACTGACTACCTTACTCGTTGGGTCAAAGCTCAACCAGTCAAGACCTGTAGTGCTACGACAGCCGTGAAGTTCATATTCGATAACATCTTGTCAAGATTTGGGTGTCCTATAATTCTTATGAGTGATCAAGGATCACATTTTTTAAATAAGACTATTGAAGTATTGACTAAAGAATTTCAATTATATCATCAGAAGAGTACTGCCTATCATCTTCAAGCAAATGGAACTGTCGAAGCCTTTAACAAGATCCTTGAACATGCTCTGATGAAGGTTTGCAATGCTAACAGAAATGATTGGGATCTTAGAATTCCAGCAGTACTATGGGCTTATAGAACCACCAGCAAGAAGTTGACAGGCCATACACATTTTAGGTTGGTTTATGGACAAGAAGCAGTCATGCCCATGGAGTACATTGTTCCTAGCCTTAGAATATCTGCTTTCACGGAGATGGATGACCCAGATATGATGAAAGAAAGGCTGGAAAAGATACTAGAACTTGAAGAGGACAGATTCATTGCAGGGTTCTAGTAACAAGTACAGAAATCTAGAGAAAAAGCATGGCATGATAGACACATTAAGAAGAAGCAGTTCCAGAATGGTGATCTTGTGCTTTTATATGACAGTAAATTCATGAAATTCCTGAGGAAGTTCAAGACACATTGGAAAGGGCCATACATAGTGCAGAGAGTTACTAATGGTGGTGCAGTCCAGTTAGCTAAATTGAATGGAGATATTTTACCTTCCATGGTGAATGGAAGTAGGTTAAAGAAGTACAGGGACAAACTGGGACCCCTTAATCAGAAGTAATAGCAAGAAGGACAATCTGAGTACCATGAATAGTTGAAATTGGGTACCAGACTATACTGAAGTTGTTCGCAAGGTTACGAAGTGTTGAAGACTGTCAAAATTGGAAGGTCGAAGTTTGGTTGCCGCATGGGTCAGGATGGGTCGAAGATCAATATTGGATCGCAGGTACTCATTGAGGTGAAGCTGAAATTAGTGGTTATGTCGAAGGACCTTAGTATGGCACAGCTTAAGTTGTGCCGTAGCTTAAAATATGACCGTTGGGGGCGATTAGACTTGGCGGCACCGGCACGTGCACTACATTGATTATTTGTAATAATGAGACTTTAGGAAATATAACGGTGGGTAGATGAGATCTACCGCATTTCGGTCTGATTTGCTATCTATGATGCACAATTATGACAGATCTGATCATAGGATTCTTTAAGAAGACACCCAGCTCTGCACATTTCGCATTCTTTAGTTTCTTCAGTTAAGACCATGTCGAATGATCGTGAAGTCCAGGAGTTATTACGAGAGTCCAGGGAGAGAGGTCTGTAGAACCTTCTGAGAAATCCCCCTATGTAGAAATGTTCAACCAGGATGAAGAAAGGCAGAAGTTCGCTCTAAGTAGGACGAAGAAAGGTAGAAGTTTTCTCTATGTGGAGCGAAGAAAGGGACAGGGCCTCATGAAGAGACTCTAGAGGAGCCCGAGATGTACCCTCCTAGCTGGGAAGAACGGAGGTGGTTGTTTGTCTTATGCAGAAGCACATTGACACGCACTTCTGGGGGTATCATATGTTAAGGACCCAAAGTTGTGGATGTTCAAATGTTCAGCAAGACATGATAGGAAGGCAGTTCGAAGGATGGATTCACTGATAGATCTAGAAGACCCTAACCATCATAAATATTATGAATAAAAGGAGCAAGCAGTTCACTACCTTCGCCAGGAAGATTCTCCCACCAGACAAGCAGTAGCGTGTCTCGGGACGGGCCACTAGTGAGTCTTAGGGGCCTGTTGGGGTGCGCACCCTAATGGTCCTTAAGTTTGGTAACTCCGTGGGTTTTGTGGAAGCTTGTAAGCAGATTTACGACTCAAAATAGTCTTAGGGGTATCGGGGTTGAGTTAAAGTTCTCTTTTTGTAATAAACCCATGGTTTAAGTCTAGGGTTTAGGGTTCGGGGTGCCTATGGTTTAAGCCCATGGTTTTGTAATAAGTGCACTATAAATAAGCACTCTTGTAAAGAAGTCAGTTTAGGCTTTTGATGTAAGATGTATTGATGTGAAGCTAAGGCTTGTTGTAAGAAAGGTTAAGTCCCAGCTGTGTGCATGGAAGACCTCTGTAGCTATGTGCGCAGAGGGTTTTTGGGTGATTAAGAATATCTGCAACTATGTGCGTAGAGGCCTGCAGCTGTGTGCACAGCTTTGAGGACTTGAAGGGATCTGCAGCTGAGTGCGCAGATCAGAACTGTGGTTTTTGTAAAGAGTTGAATAAAACACAGTTCTGTGGACATATCCCCTAAACTGGGGGTGAACCACGTTATATCGTGTGTTGTGGTTTTGTTGTGTTGATGTTATGTTCTTTTATGCATTGATAAATATATAACTGATAAGTAAGATCACTGCAAAATACTAACTTCGTTGTGAATTCCCAGTAAAGGGTTAAGCAAGGCACTAATTTTTTATCTAATCACGAAGCTAAATAAGTAATATCAAAACTCTGTATTTACTGATTATCATTTGTTAGAAGCTAAAGGTACAGTAATATCCCTCTTCTGATTCTGTGGCACCCCATAGTTGTTTCAGGTGAGACTGCAACCTGTTTGTAGGTTGTTGCCAAAAGGGCCAACACTGTGGGTCTTTTGTTGGTGCGAAGTTAATGGTATAAAACCTAGGTCTGCCCTATAGCCCAACACTAGAACAATAGGAGAACATGAAATCAAGTCAGAAAAAGACTAGATCAAGGCAAATACTGTTGAATTGAGTATGGAAATAGAGCATAAAATATTGAAATGATTCAGATCTGAACAGATCTGGAAATTTCAAACCCAAATAATGCAAATCAGAAAGTAGATCTAACTATAAAGAGTTGAAGAAAATGGATCCTGGATTCGGAAAAGAGTTGTATATTGAGGACAATCAGAACAACTGAATACAACTACTCCCCAGCAGATTCGCCAAATTTGTTGATCGGAATATTTCACCTCCTGCAGACAGCAAGGTGTTTCATTGGTCTGAATGGTTTAGATCTAGAACAAATAGATCACAGAGGTTGATAACTCCCCCTAGATGCTAGAGATATCTGGAATAAAAGGCCTTGATAGTTCACCTATGTACCTGCAAAAGAGTTCAACACGAAACAGATCAAAGCAACCAGAATATGATCTACTAATCTATGGTAGTGACTAGGGAATCTAGCAATATATATCTGAAATCAAACATCAACAATATATATGGGATATAAAATCAACTTGCATTAGAAAAATGAAGAAATTTACAACCAAGCCTTAGTGTTGACATGCATCTCCATGAAACTAGCTTTTCATCCCCAAAAGCTCTGACTCTAGCTCTCTATGCTCTCTCCAAATGATCTTGGGCCAAGAATCAGTCCAACAGCATAACAATACCTTCAATGTTCCCCCTCAACCATGGCTATGATCTCATATATATAGGGCTTTAATGGATAGAGATGGTTGAGAAATTAGTGGGTGAGGTGGCCTCTAAGATCCTAGGATCAGGGATCTTGAGCTCAACCAATCCACAGTAGTAGGGATAAGAGATATCTCAAGGCTTATCATCTAGAAGTCTCAAGAATCTTCTCTTTTTACCCTTTTACGTAGGGTACCACGCTTCTCCTTCTTTGACAGAGCGGTTCTGGTAATAACCGCCTATGGACCAAGGGTGACAGGCGGTGGCACTGCTTATGGACAACTGATGAAAAGTGGTGCGATCAAGGGTACTGCTCCTGGATAAGGGAGCATGAGCAGTGCTGGGAATTTGTATGAAAGAATGATAAGAAACCATTTAGTCTTCACTCTAGAAGCTGGGATTTCAGGGCAAGAAGATATGTCAAAAGGTTTTATCACATGATGGTGACAAAATTTTGGTATAACACCACACCATGGGGCACTTTTATGTATGCAAAGATGCCTTTTGGTTTGATGAATGCAGGGGCTACCTTTCAGAGTGCCATGGATATTGCTTTTGCAAGAGAAATAGGAAATTTTGTGGTAATTTATATGGATGACACCACAGTATATTCAAGGTCTAATAGAGAGCATATTCATCATTTGGAAAAAGTCTTTATAAAATGCAGAAAATTTGGTATATCATTGAATCCAAAAAAATCAAATTTCGCATTAGAATAAGGAAAGTTGTTGGGCCACATAATTTCAAAGGATGGAATAAATATTGATCCTGATAGAGTGAGTGCAATTTTGAAGGTAGGAGAACCAAGAAGCAAAAAAGAAATACAATCATTCTTGGGACAGGTAAATTTTTTGAGAAGGTTCATTCCCAGTTTTTCTGAAATATTAATGAATATCACAAATATGTTGAAGAAGGGTCATGAAATAAAATGGACAGTAGAGGCTAAGAAAATTTTTAAAGAAATAAAACAAGCCATTTCAGAAGCTCCTATGTTGGTGAGTCTAGGCTTCACTAAAGATTTTTTAATATTTTCATATGCTTCAGAACATACTATTGCTACAGTTTTGTTATAGAAGAATAATGAGAACATGGAGCAACCTATAGCCTTTTTCAGTTAGATGTTGAGAGATGGGGAATTAAAATATGATATTATGGAGAAGCAAGCATATGCTTTGGTTAAAGCATTGAAATATTTCAGGGTGTATATTCTTCATTCACATATAATTGCTTATGTTCCAACCAGTGTAGTAAAAGGGATTCTCACACAGCTTGACCCAGAAGGAAGAAGAGTAAAATGGATAGCAACATTATTAGAGTATGATATGGATATTATACCTACCAAGTTAATTAAAGGGCAGGGACTGAAAAAAATGCTGACAAATTCAAACTGTGAATCTTTACAGCTTAATTTTTTATCTAGTCAATCTCATCAGTTGGACACAGGGGTGGAGGTAATGATTGATTTCGCTACATCACCATGGTATTCTGATATTGTTCATGTTCTTCAAAATTACAAGCTCCTGCAGGATTAAGTAAAGCAAGAGCAAGATCTGTGAAGTTGAAAGCTGCTAAGTTTTGTATTTTAAATCAATACCTTTATTGGAAAGATCATGGAGGTGTGTTACTTAATTTCCTTTTAGAAAATGAAGCCCAACACACAGTAAAAGAATTTCATAAAGGATATTGTGGAGGACATCATTTTGGAAGGTGACAGTAAACAAAATTTTAAGAGCAGTTTTTATTGGCCATCATTGTTTTCAGACGTGTACAAAGAAACTAGCACATGTCATCAATGCCAAATTTTTTATGGTAAAACAAAGGTAATTCCCCTCCCTCTTAATCCAATAACAGTAGAAGCTCCTTTTCAGTAGTGGGGTTTGTATTTCATTGGAGAAATAAACCCAAATTCTTCAGGACAACATAAATGGATTTTGACAGCCACAAATTATTTCACAAAATGGATTGAAGCAATACCTACCAGGAGAGCTACTGCGACAGTAATTATGGATTTTCTTGAAGAAAATATATTGGCTAGGTTTGGGTTTCCTAGAAGAATAGTGACTGATAATGCAACATCTTTTAAATCCAAAAAGATGATTAATTTTTGTCATAAATACCATATCAACTTAAATCATTCAACTGCTTACTACCCACAGGGAAATGGATTGGACGAATCTTCTAATAAGAGTCTGGTAAGGATTATTAAGAAGTTGTTAGAAGATAACAAGAGAGCTTGGCGCACCAAACTTAAGTATGCTTTGTGGGATGACAGAATTAGCACTAAAAGGGTGATTGGAATGTCTCCTTTTCAATTGGTATATGGAACCGAGGTCATTTTTCCAACATCATTGGGTGTTCCAGTTATGAAATATTTTCAGGAACAACAAGAGGAACCAAATCACATGCAGAGAAGAATAAACCAAATTATCGAATTAGAGGAGCAAAGGAATAAAGCTTATGATAAAGTGTAGGTACACCAAGAAAAGATGAAAAATAATTTTGATAGAAGGGTGAAAGAAGAACAGTTCCAAATTGATGACCTAGTGTTAAAATGGGATGCTCCTAAGGAAGATAAGCATCGAAAATTTGACCACATGTGGGTAGGTCCTTATGTTATTGCAGGTCATGGAGGGAAAAATGCATTTATCCTGGAATATCCAAATGGGGTTTCGTTGGAGAGTAACCCTGTCAATGGAATATTTTTGAAGCATTACCTATCCTAAGGTGGAGGGTAAAATTTGTACCATAGTTTGTAAGTATTTATTTTCTTGAAAGCAATATAGATGGTCAACCGAATATTTTTGAAACCCCGGAGTGAAGGCCCTAAGATTTAGGAGGTTAACCATTTTTCTTTATTTATAAATGATGTATCAGAGAAAGAGTAAAAAGTTTGGAGATTTGGGTACAAAAATTAGAGACATGCACCTGGTCTACGAGTTATTTGATACCTCACAGGAGGATATTATCCCCAGTTGGAGCCAGTTGTTAACACCTCTATGTTGAACAGTTGAGGAAGAAGTGTGGTTGAGAAATGATAAAAGGATACATAAAATTGGAAAAAATTGATAGTCTTGAGTCCCTTATTAAAAGTGCGCATTTTGGTTAATTCATTGCAAAATTCAAAGGTATAGATTTACAAGTATGAAAATATACGGTTGACAATTGATCTGCTGGGGGAAAGTTGCACAAGGGAAAAGTTTTGAAGGAGAGGTGGAAGTAGTTAATGAGGCAGAAAGATCAACAAATAAGTAATAAAGTAAATAAAATCTATGGTTGTGAGGAAGTCCATGGAGTAAAGATGCACACTTGAAAAAAATGAGAAATGCTAGCGGATTTCGTAAAACAAATTTTGATCCAACGGTTTATACAAAAAGTGCAATCTTATCAAGGGTCATTATTTATTCCAGAGTGCGAAGCTGTGAGATGATTAAAAAGGATGTTTGTTAGGGGAATTTAAACTGCTTTCCATGTGATGACTTTTGGTGAGTTTTGCTGAGGAAAGTGGTAAAGGAAAAACCACTTGGTAAGGGCCCCAGAATAGTTCGTTGTATAAAAAGTGAAGTTTACCTAGGTAAAAGTCATTTCAATTGCATGCTGCGGGTGAAAGATAAGTGGAAAGTGTGCCATATTTTCCAAAGTCAACTTCTACATATCCACAATTACAGGTAAGCCTTGAAACACTGAAACTTTGTTTGAAGAATTGTTGCCATTGTTTATTATGGAGAAGGAACAGGGTTCAGGAGTTTTGTGCAGAGTCTTGGATGAGAGAGAAGAGGTTGTTGTTGATAGGGAGAGGAATGTATGTGATCCTATTCTGTTAGTTGGTAGTGTATCAGTTTCAAAGGAGCATTTGTGGCAGTATCATTTGCAAAGGAATGATATTCTGAATGTTTATAGTTCATTCTCATATTAATTTTCTATTGAACAAACCCTACCTTTTCTCGAATTTGTCGAATGGTTCGTGAATAGTTATTCTTCCTCCGAAATAGTAATTATGAGCCATACCACGTCAGAAATACTTTGTAAAGTTGATGCGAAAACTATTCGTGGGATATTAAGTCTGCCTGATAATTTCCCTGATAGCTGTGAGTCTTTAAATGAGCAAGTCTTAATTGAAATGTATAAAAATTGTAGAACTGAAGTCAGATGCTAGTTTTTATCCAATATTCTGAAAGATGGTCAGTCGTTAGAAGGTCTATTTTTACCATACAATGTTAATATTTCCAAGAAGGAAGTATAGTTGGTCATGTCACTGGTCAGTCAAATTTTGGGTTTGGATAATGATATTCATATCAATGAAGTCATCTTAGTTTTCTTACTAAGAATAGGTTCAATTGACCTTGAGTCCCATTTAATCCGTTTTTTTAATCTTGATGAGTATCTGGCCAAGGTTATCCATGCCCAGTTGGTCGAATTCCCTAAAGTTAGGTTCTTTAGATATCAGTCATATTTACTGAACATGTTGTTTTTTTCCAATGTGTTGGAGTTGCAGTTCTTGTCCACCATTTTCTCTCCAGACCTCCCAAAACAAATTAACATGTTTGAGTTTGTAAATACAATCATGGCCGATATTTATAAATTGTTGTTTGATGATGTCTTGCCAGGGGTGTTAGAAGACATGAGACTTATGCAGTCTTCCTCAGAAGACAGAATATGATATTGGTTCTTGTATAAAGAATTTATTGTTTTGAGAGTGTATGGGTTCACTGGGGAATCATACACGTTACCCACTTTTTTTACTCTAAGAATATTCACACTTGAGTTTATGAGATAGAGGTTATTTGCAGAAGAAGAACAATTTGGCGCATTTAAAAATTCTTCCAATGTTAAATTTCCTCTGAAAGTTGGTCCGTTCATTTTTAAAAATAAAAGCACCTTGTTACTCATAGAGAAGTTGTTAGAAGTTATGGATTTTTAGAAGGAGCAAAAAGTAAATTATGATCTGCATCACATTATTTCTCAGAGGAAGTAAAACAAAAATAAACCATTTGATCATCAAACTGTTTAAGGCTTAGATAAAATAGCAAATTTGGCTAATTTTGAAGAAAACTCAGAAGTTGATGAAGACAAGAGCAACAAATTGACTGCAGTGGCTCAAACGCCTGATAATTCCAGCATTTTGAATAAGATGAGTCTTTCTGAAACTGATGGCATGGATGTGGATGAAAATATTTGTCAGAAAAAGATCAAATCACACCCTCAAGGTCATCAAACTATTTCAGAAGAAATAGTTTCATAGGATTTAAAGAAGATGGTCTTGTTACAGAAGAAGTCTGTACAGATGCATCAATATTCCTCCGGAGAAGAAGGTAACGCAGAGTCCAGTTCCCGCTACAAATCCAGGACAGAGTTAGTATCAAGTTATGCTGACAAACAAATGCAATCATCAGAGGAAACTAAGAATCTGCTTCCACGAGTTAGAAATTTAATCAATCAAAAGAATTCATTGATTTCTACTCGAGACGCAGAGAGTAATACCCTGAAGTTTGCCGTGGTTAGTGACAATAAAGTGTCTAAAATGGAGATGAAGTTAGACAAAATCAATGTCCCTGATAAGATACAACTCCATAAAGAAACTGGAGATGTTATTTACTCTGATTTGTTACATGCTATTATGAAAATTAATAAATTATAGTCCCTTGTAGATAAGATGGAGGTTCAATTGAGGCATGAAACGGTGGAAAATAAAGAAAATTTGATTCAAATTAAAAAGTTGCAGGGAGATGTTGTAAGCTTAGGGACAGAACCGGGTAATATGTAGGTGACCAAAAAGATTCTAGAGGAGAAGGACAATACCATTCAAGTATTGAAGAAGAAGCTTAAAGTCCCTAATGCTGAACACGTTCAGTCCTCAGAATTATTTGCACTTCAGGAGGAAAAAGAGAAAGTCTATCAAGATATGATGGACTACAAAGGAAAATCATTGAAGCTGTAGGAAGAGAAAAACAAGTGGGAAGTAGAAAGAATTGAATTGATGGCTTAGATTTCGAAGTTGAAAAAAGGATCAGAATGATGAAAAAGAAATTATGGAAGAATTGATAAGCCAAACTCCTGTTGACACTGATTTACCCCTTGTAAATATTGAAAGACCATTAAATGAATTTTATGCAGATGCTCTATTAGTTACTATGTCATAGGTAAGTCTGAAAGATGTGGAGATTAAATAATTAAAGGAGGAAAATTAAAAAATCAAATTAGAATTGGCTAAGAGCATCGAGGAGAAGAATAAAACATTGAATGATAAAAGCCAATTGCAGAAAAAGTTCAATGAATTAAAGGAAAGAAGTACAGAAAGAGCTCCTCTACAGGGAGCTAAACATTTAATTTGGGATACATTGTCTGTGGAAATCACCAATTTTAGGCATTATTTAAATTTTATTGATGATGAAAGTGCACTAGTCAATTTAGCTACTCAAAGATTGAAGTTGGCCAATGAAACTATGGAAAAGAATCCTTTGAAAACTGCTCACAATGCTTTAAATTTCTTAAATTCTTTAACATATCAGAATTTGCAGGACATCAGGATTAAGGACAGAGTAGCAATTGTGCTATGGGAAAATAAGTTTATAAACAAACATCAACTCATGAAAGTGGTGTAGGACAAGGAGAATACAATGTCTTCTCAGATAAAGGATTTCAGTCTTTCTTTTAAAGATCTATTTGATGATGGTATCCCGTCTTTTTGGGATGATGAAGGAAGGTTATTTTCCCAGGAGCAATATCATAGTTTTTTGGTACATAATTGCATGGACCATTCCAAATTTGAAGATTTAGTTAAAGGGTTAACAAGAAAGATCATTATAGAAAAATTAACAGAGGACTTTGAGATATTGGAGAAATTTTTAATTATTAAGAAAGGATTGCTTGCCGTGTCTTCTGAAGCTTATGTGGATTTGGAGGTGTCAATTAGAGAGATGACAAAATATGACACCCCAAATGTAGAACAATGGAAGATCGTGGAGAAATTAGGAAAGACCAAGTACATACTTCATTCATGAAGACAGGTGTTGCAGTTCGTGAACATGTTTGTTCAGGATACCTTGCAGTCACTAAGTTTGCTATAATCAAGCAATCTGTTGTTTGAATCAAAGCATGTAGTTATTATTCCTAGTTATTAGGGATATGGTTACAAAAACTTTGATTAACAGATTAATTGGTTATTTATCTTCTTGGGAAGAAATTATTTTTGTATATATTTGAATTTATTTGATGTATTGGGGGTTGGAACCCATAAGATTGGACTGATGTTATTGAGAACTTATGATTTTTGAATGAAATTACATAGCTGAATGTGAGTTGATCTTCAAAGATTCTCGTGTTGTTTATGTTATAGTCTGCGCCTTCTTTCCCTATGATTGTTTTCTAAGTGTTTACCTTCCATTCTGTTTTCTTTCATATTTGAACATAATGTTTAATAGTTTCAGAATTCATACATGTTATGCTCTGGCTATTGTTTTAGATATTCACAAATATTTCCTCTAAAGTTGATATGGAATTCATCCTGTGATGCTCTATATTTATGGATTGTTCATGTTTCTCTCTTATCGCCTGAAAATCAATGAATGACTGTAACTGAATGATTATCTTCCCTTTGTTGGAATTCAGTGTATGAATATTTGTATTATATTTATCTATTTTGACTCCATTTCCCAATGGTTATATGTGTTGTTTCAACCATCTGCATAACGTTAAATTATTGATTTCAATATATGGCCTTGTTAAAATTTATATCTAAGAGATCCCTCTCCGGAAAGAAAAGCTAGTTTCTTTTCAAAGTGGTTTTTGCAATATACACAAGGTTGTAAAGGTAATTTTAAGGTAACAGCATGCATTTTCCTAAGGCAATTTTTACTAATTTCTCCATACTTAGTCATTTTCCTGTTTTTCACCAAATTACCATATTTTTCCAAAATGATTGTCATTAATGTTGTCATCAATGACACTCCTATTCATCACAGTCTTCATGTTTTTCTTTATAGAAATTGGTATATAATATACTGCATTTAGAAATAGACTTATATCTATTGTATTTGACAAGTTACTGTTTGGTATGGTGTAGGTAAGACAATTATTTGTCACTACAAGGATTTTTCACTATGAATGAAAATGAAAGGAATATTGCTCAGTTTAGAGCAGCATTAGAGGTGAGGGGAGATGGAAAATGTTATTGCCCTTGCTCTGATTGAAAGGGCTTGCAAAGAAGAAGAATTTTAATAATGAAAACTGAAAGACATTTTACGGAGAAGGGGCACGTCAAAGGGGGTTGGTTATGCATATCGTCCCTTGGTAAGAGGTTATTCAATTTTTAATGTATTCTTTGTAATATTCATCATGTCATGAATTTCAGTAAAATGCCTTATTGTTTTATTATATGTTCTATACACATTAATTTTACTATGTTGTTTGTAAATTTATAGACAATGCCCCCAAAATGTCGCCTTCCATAGAGTTATTTGCCAAGTACTAGCAGAAATACTCATTTATAGAGTGACGAACATCTAGATCAGAATATTGAAGCTGATCAAGTTCATAATGATGATATGGATGGAGATAACGTTAGTGATACAAATCAGGAAGATGAGATACATAGATTGATCCAAGACACATTTGCTCTAATGGATTAGGACAACCAGGATGATAGTCATGATGTTGATCCTCTACTCAAGAATTCACGTCAACCTATTTATGAAGGCTCAGAAACAAATCTTCTATCTGCTATATTGTTGTTAGTGGACTTGAAGTTTTTGAATGGTTTATCCAACACCTGTCTCACATAGATACTAAGGTATGTAATTTGTTAATTATTTATGTCTGCATGTTCACATGTACATAAAGGGTTGACTTTTTTCCTATATTGCTATTGTTATCTAATTTGTAAAGTATGGATGTGATATTGATATTTAATATTGTTTACATTGACTTATTCTTTTGAATTTTGTAGATTTTTAGGTGAATTTCTATTACAAACGTCAAATATTTTACCATGCACATATTGAGAGATATATGTGATTATGAAAGAATTTGGAATGGAGTATCAAGCTATTGATGCATGTCCTAATAATCATATCATATACTATGGACAATATGCATTAGAAAATGAATACCCATAATGTCAAACAAGTAGGTATCTAACCGATAAAGTGACAAAAAGGGCGCCTCACAAAGTTCTTCGTTATATTCCGATAATTCCACGTATCCAGCGGTTGTTCAGGTGTCAAAGTATAGCACAGTTTATGGATTTCCATGCAAAGAATAGAATTCGAGATGATGTTCTTCGAATTCCTGTAAATGGGTCTACATTTAGGTACATCGAAGAAGAGTGGCCAATTTTAAAAGAAGAACATCATAATGTTAAACTTTTGTTGGCAACTGGTGGTGTCAATCCATTTGGAGAGCTTCGTTCTACCTACTCAGTGTGGCCTGTTTTTGTTATAAACAATAACCTTCCTCCTTGGATGTCAGTCAAGAGAGAGCACACAATGTTGGCAATGATTGTTCTAGGTTTTTAATTAATTTGGTTTTTTTTACTTGAAAGTTTGATCACTAAATATTTCATTTATTTGTTTCGTGCATGATAATTATGTCTTTTATATATAATGACATATAAATAAATATAATTAATCATGTATGGTGGACCAATTAGGTCCGTACCAAGTTAAAGATATGAACGTATATATTGAGCCTCTTATCGATGAGTTGTTGAAGTTATGGGATGGCATCACTATGTATGAAATCTATAGACCAATAGGACAAAGATGATTTTAATTCCATGGGATACTTGGATGGACAATTCATGATGCTCCTGGGTTAACACATTTTTGTGGTATATTGTTACTTTCTTTTGTTCTTTAATATTATATATATCTATTGTAAATATCATGTATTATTTTAAATGGTAGTTTTGATTCACTACACTAATTCATATATCTTGTCGGTATTCAAACAAAGGGTAAATTTGCATGTCCAGCTTGCGGTCCCAGGATAAAATCTCGTCGTTCAAGGAATTTAGTAAAGGAAGTGTTTGATAAGTATAGGAACTTTCTGCCTAAGAACCACAGTTATCAAACTACAGACAAAGAAAAATTCAATGGTAAAGAAGAGAATGGAAAAAAACCACGAAGAATGACACCTCACCTATAGAACTTGAAATATAATAGAAATCGTCAAGGTATGCCTTATAATACAAGGGAATTTGAAACGGGTATAGAGCCTTATGTTCTTCCAAGTCAATGTGAGAAAGTATTTTACTCAGAGGTACCATGTAAAACAGGTTGGTAATATGTTTTTAGATACGATCCAAGAGGAATACCAGTAAATTATAATCATGTAGATGATGCAGACAATCACGAAGAAGAAGATGATGATGATGATGACTCAGATCAAGAGAAGGTGGCTACATTCGATGTGTTAGATGAGGAAGTTGGAGAGGTTGATCATCCAAATGTAGTAGACGATGATCTCATTGACGATGTCGATGACTATATTAGCAAAGATTCCATTGATGATGATTTTGATGTGAATGAGCCTTTCATCAATATGTATTCTGAACCAGATCCCGATACAGATGTTGAGTTGAATGAAGAAGAAGATGAATGATATTTAATTGTAGAAGAGTAGAGGCATGTGTTTATATGTTTTATGTCATGATTATCTTTATATGTTTTTATTTCCAAATTCCTTTTCAACTTTCTGATTTTAACACTTTAATATGCAAAATAATATGTTTCCTACTTTTGGCGAATTTCTGAAAAATGGGTCTCAAATATCCCTTCATATCTCTAAATCCGTGATACCTGTGTAAACACTAAGAGAGGTTTTTTTGTATTGGTATTTACTTGACAAAAACCTATTTTGGTTTAAATAAAAACTTCTCTAGATTCTTGCAAACTGTGCCCAAATTTTGTGACTAAAACAGTAAATTATTTAATATTTTAAACCCTAAAAAAAGGTCATAAAGGTCAATCCAAATCTTTCAATCCATGACACGTGTTACAAAAAATGAGAGAGTTTTTTTCGAATGAGTCTGTGATGGAAAAAAACCTCTTTTGGTTTTCTTAACTTCGCTTCCATCTCGTAATATGCTGATCAAGATGATGATGGTGATAACGAAGATGTTGATGATGAAGATGATGATTATGATGATGATGATAAGGAAGATGATGATGATGATGAAGATCATGATGAAAATGATGAAGACGATGACGACGATGATGATTATTATGAAGATGATGATGATGATATTGATGAAGACTATGAATAACAATAAGGAAACATGGTCATTTGAAGAATTTATCAAAGAATACTATGATGTGCATGTGTTTGATGACATTTTATCCTGTCATTTCCCACTTGTATTTGATCATGAAGAGGATATGGATGATAATATTGTTGAAGTTAATGATTTAGACTCCCATGAGAGAATATTTATGATTCAAATGGGAAATTCATTGAACAATTAATTTCATCTCCTTATGAAGAAAGCAATGAAGAAACTATTGCATATAAACGTAAAGAGGATTTGGCTGATGAGAGTATCCAAGATCCCATTCCACCCTTCCACAAATAAAAATATTTGGTAAGCATGTTGTCCACTAAAAATGATAAATTCCAAGATCCTATTATTGATGATTTTAAGAAGGATAATCTTAAATAAAAATCGTTGGAAGATGAGGAATTAGAAGAGGTGTTTACCTCTCCATTTGATGAATATGGGGACAACCAAGGATTTGATGTTAGAGACATTACCTTTTATATTCCAATCACGATAAGGATATGAATTATTGCAAAAAAATTGGGGCCCTATTATTGACATTCATGGTGATGTTTCTAAGGAATATAATGCATACTTTTGAAGTCCTTGGACAACCTAAAATAGAGGAGGTAAATCTAGAAATTTTACAAGATATTTTCTAGTCATATGCTCCTATGCATGATTTAGATTTTGGGTAGTTCAATGAATATATTTATGAATATTTGTTTCATCCATGTACACTAACTTTTGGGAATATTTATTGCAAAATTTTCAAGGAAATTTCCAACCACCCTCTACCTTGTACAATGCAATTTTTTCTCAACATATATAGCAAATTTGTGACATGGAGAGAACTTAGAAAGTTTCCTTCCAGAAACCAATATTGATGAATTTGTATGTGAAAAGTATATTGGAAATAGCAGAGGTCAACCATTTTTAAAATCATCATGTTTAGAAATTTATGTGCGTAATTTCCAACCATGTTCTCAATAAAAAAGTTCAGATTGTGGAGAATGTTTCTAATGATATTTTCCAGCCAATAGTACCCTTAATTTTTGGAGCATTTTCATGCGTATTTTAGCATGTTATGGTTGGAAATTGTGTGGGATATCCATTTCGTGATTGCAGAAATTTATAGCCATCTATTTGATCAATTTCTCTCATGTTTTACAAGTACTTTCAATTAGAAATAATATTATTAATGATGATAATTATATGGGGCTACAAGCATTTCAATTTAATCTATATTGTTGAAATTTTTAACCAACAAAAGGAGGGTCTATAGCCCTAGATTTGGGGATGATTTGTTTTTCTATATTTCAATTGTCATTTCATATCTCATGAACATTTTATTTGAAGGATAGCCATTATTATTTGAACAATGTTCCCATAAGACCTTATTACTTGAAGGGAGTGATGATGGAATTGTAAGGGTTGATGAGGGAATAGCTTATGATGTTTTCATCCAGGTGATGTGTACATTAGCCACATCCATTGGTGTATATAATAAGATTAAAACAATGACACATGCTATCCTTGGAAATATTTTGATTCTTCTCCCCCATATGTTTAAGGACCTAGTTGATCTAATTGGGTCCTTAATTCCTAAGTTAACTATTGTTGTAATTAAATGCAACTAAATTATACTTATAACTTAATAATTGAGAATATTTTTAGTTGTAACATAACAACAATAATAAAATAACACAATAATTATGTTCAATCAACATTTTTTTTTAACAGAAGCTGAAGAAGGTTTTTATATATAAAAAACGTTGAGCACAGCCATCGTTACAGTCTGAAATCAAAAGATTTCTTTGTTGCAATAGAGTTTACAGAAGCAAATAAGCAAACTTAAAAACAAGGGATATTCTGATTCTTTTCGTGAAACTAAGATTGGCCCTGTAGGGGTATTGTCTAATGAACTGATTGTTCAATAGTAAGAAAAAATACATAAAAACCTAAATAGATTTCAGCAAGAAACAAAAATTGCAAGACAATGCCGAGAGAGAAAGGCCTGTCATTTTTGAGCTTCTTGGCCAAGGGTTGGCTTGCAAACCAAGGGATCCTCCATCTGATGGTCTTTCTGGAGTTTCATTGCAGTGGTTTACTTCCGCTGTATTGGTTAATTTATGAACATATTCCTTAATATAGTCAACTTTTGCCATTAACTCATGCAAATCCCTAGTGTTGTCTTCTATTCTCGAAGCGTGACAGTCCAGTTGGTTTGAAATATACCTGACATCATTACCGACATTCTAGGTGTTGTTGATGCTAGTTCCCACCATATTAAATACCCATTTCATTCCACTTTGAAGGTCTAAGAGCACCGACTTAATTTCTTGGAGATCCTTGGAGGAAGCCATGCTATCTATGTCCTGAATATCTAGAAAAGGCCACTGGGTTAAATTGGAATAACTATAGGAAAATATATCTAAATCGAGAAGCTGAGAGGGAAGTTTTTGCTCCTGCATTGGCCATGAAGAATCAAAATCGTCTTCTGCTGCTTGATGAAGCACCTCACTGTCAGTTTGAGAGCTGAGTAATCCTACAAAGCGAGAGATATAATCTTCTTTTGGGAGGACAATGAAAGGGGGAAGCTTCTCCATATTTCGAGGGAGCTTGAGATTTTTCATGGCCAAGAAATCTATGATGCGTGCGAAATGAAGGCTTGGGATGTCAATTAGTTGAATGGCAAGACTCATACTTAATGCAACCCAAGAGCTAGCAGTACCTCTTTGTTGATCACAGCACGTCGGAGGACACACATGACCTGTCAAACGTGGCATTGAGATGGATAGTGATGTGTCAATATTTGATTGCGATGGTAATATAAATTGAATTTGGAAAATTGTTGAAGAAAGTGAAGGTTGATGTGTGGCAATGGAGGCGAGTATCTCACAAAAGCATTTACTAATTTATGTCCTTAGGAAAGAATTATTTTTTTGAATTCATAGTGTCTAAAACCCTACCACAAATTAAGTGTAGAAAAAATAAAACAAAGGTTGAAAGTGTCATATGTATGCTAACAAGCATATGTATTCTATATTCTTTTAAGTGGAGGCAATGGCGACTTCGAGATATGTTCAAGACTAATTTCCCACACTTACAATAAGGTTAATGAAACCATATCATGTATGGTTCAAGATGAAATTAGATGTTCAACATTTGGAGGTCTTGGATGTGTTATTAAATATTATATCCTTGCTGAGAAGGAAAGGAAGTTTGATGCCAAAAACATTTAATCCATATTGATCAAATATACTACGGAGATCTTGAAATTTTTAATTATCTCTATATTCCATTCAAGTTGAAAGTTATCAAGAGTGGGGATGTGATCTTTGATGAACTAGTTGCGTGAAAGAATTGAGTGGGAAAGTTGAATGAGTTTCTTGACGAACAATGTAATGCACCAATTTATGACTTTAAAAATGTTCATGTTGCAATTGGATCAATCAAGACCACAAGTGATGTCAAGGATCCTGAAACCCCACTTGGTTAATTAATTGTGTATAGTATCTAATGGAAGAGGATGAAGAAGTGCATCAAACACAAACCCGTGCAGAGGAACATGCTTATCTACAACATATGATCATAAGATTTAGCAATTGATATGCATTGAGAGAAAAGGAATTGAGTCTTGAATCTATGAAAATTACACTTCAAGGAGATAGTGAAAGAATGGTAACATGTCATGGATGAAGTATGAGACTCATTTATCAAGAATCAACTTGGAAACTTGCAAATATATGGTCCTAGAAGAAAGGAAAATGGATACAAGTTGATTTTTAATATCAAGCATATACCAAATGATATATAAGGCACACTTGGTTGAAAAAGGATATATACAAGTTGAATAAATAAAGTATGCAGAAACATTTTTAGTAATAATGGATTGACCTAGATAAGAGTGTTTTTGGCATTCATGGTTAATGTGGATATATAGGTCTTCTGAAGTTTGATATAAATATTTTGTTCTTGAAAGGCATGTTGGAAGTAAATATATACATGTATTGTCTCAAAAGATAAGTTCACAAGGGAGGGACGCAAAATATGTGAAACATGAAGAAAGAACTTAATGAGATGAAGGAATCATCTTGAGATTGGTACTAGTGGATAGATGGTCATTTGATTAGAGATGGTTTTCTACAACATTAAGATGGAAACAAGAATGTGTGCATCAAGTGGGTTGGTAAGAACATTTCTAATCTTAAAACTATATGTAGATTAAGTGATTGTCATAATCCATGTTGAATTTTTTCAAAACAAAAATACCTAAGATGAAAAAACATGGGGAGATCCATTATTCTCTAGGAGTTCAAGTATAAAGAGATAAAAGGAGGAGGCTAATTCAATAAATGAAGGTAGATATGAAACTATAATGAGGATATTTATAATGAGTTAATGTTATCCCATATCCACACCAATGGAAGTTAGCATAAAATTGTCAAGAGACATTCCTGTTTAAAGATAGAGGATGAAATAGCAGTGATGAAAACTGTTCCATACGAGAGTGCCTTTGGAACCCTAATGCATCCAATGGTTACTATGAGTGCTAATATATCCCATGTTGTGAACATTATTATTATTATCCATTATGTAGTGGTTTTAAGTATATTTTCAAGTATATTAGAAATACAACAAAACTTGGCATCACATTTAGTGGGGAGTAAGAAGGATGCACAAGATTTGCTTGTTCAATATGGTGTGGGTTGGGAAGGAGACATAGATGAAAATAAATCAACATTCAATGATATTCGATATTTGATGTAGAGGGTTGTTGATCTAGGATAAGCACTCAAGATGAAATCCATTTTTGCCCCTAATTTATGAATATTTTGTGTGTTTTAAGTATCCACACATGTTCTACGTGCTATCCTTATAAAATAATTTATATATAAACCATGTATTTGGGGTTTCCAAATAGTGTGACTCTGAATAACTAAGAATTTTATTATAGCCATGGTTGGATACACACTAAATGAATTTTGATGAGAACCTTGTAATTGTATTGTACTTGGACATCAATAAGATCTTTATCGACTTCTCTTATAGTTGAACATATATGTGTCATGCATATGATCAGGCATTTCACATTATAAAATTAACACAATGATTTCCTTATTGTTCTAGCTTATACCAAAAATCTATTTAATGATTTATAGGTGTGATGATGATGATGACGAAGAATAAGATGATGATAATGATGATGATGATGATGATGACAATGACGACGACGACGACGACGACAACGATGATGATGATGATGATGATGACGACGACGACGATGAGGATGATGATGACTAGGATGAGGATGATGATGACAAAAATGATGATGATGATGAAGATGATGATGATGACAATCATGATCATGATGATGAGGATGAGGATGAGGATGAGGATGAGCATGACGAGGATGATGATGATGATGATGATGATGATGATGATAATGATGATGAAGATGTTGATGATGATGATGATGATGAAGATGATGATGATGGTGGTGGTGGTGGTGAAGATGATGATGAAAATGATGAAAATGATGATGATGATGATGATGATGATGTTGATTAAGAAGAGGGAGATGACGATGATGATGATGGTGATGATGGTGATGCTGATGAAGATGATGATGATGATCAATGATGGTGGTGGTGATGACGATGACATAAATGATGATGATGATGACGAGGGAGAGGATGAGGACGATGATGATGAGGATAAGGATGATGAGGATTATGATGATGACTAGGATGAGGATGATGAAGATGATGATGATGATGACGATTAGGACGAGGATGATGATGATGATGATGATGATGAAGAAGATGATGATGATGAATATGTTGATGAAGGTGATGATGATGATGATGATGTGATGACAAGATCTTTACCTTGGTCTTAACTAAATTGTTCTGAGCTTCGCCAACATTATAATAGAATGGTTATGAGTGATTATTCACTCCTATAAAGAATGCACTTTATGGAACTACCAAATTGCTTATTTTGGATCTTCCTCTTTTAAGACACTAGACTAGGTCCATAAGTCTTGATTCTTCATGTGCACAATCTAAGAATAGGAGGCTTCATAGGGCCCAAAAAGTTGTATTTTTTTTTACTACTTCCTCGAATCATATTGAATTGTCATATTAGTCCTTAGAATGGGTGTTAGGAGCAATCCTTAATTTTTCACTCAACTGGATGCTCCCCCTATCATGTAGACATCTTCATTCACTAAGCTCCCCCTAAAATTGCGATGATGAAGATGATGATGATGATGATGATGATGACAAATATGATGATGATGATGATGATGATGATGAAAAATATGATGATGATGATAATGAAAGTGATGATCATGATGAGGATGATGATCATGATAATGATAATGATGATTTTTCTTTTTCCCTACAGCGGCGATGCTCCCCTTTGTCCACAGAGCACCACGGAAGTGCTGCATGTGGCTCGCAAATAGCTGAGTGCCCGTCTGCTATGGATAGAGCGCCTATGCTGCCTCTGTCCTATATTAACAGAGCACCATTGGGAGCTCTTCTCGACAGTCAAAAACCCTATGGGGAAGAAAATTTTACCTTCTACCACGATCAAGAACCCCTATTGGGATGGTTAATCCCCTACCCTACCATTTCAAATAACAATTTTATCCTCTATCTTGCCTTTTAAACAATCAAAATCATTTTAAGAATATTACCTACCCTTTCTATTTATAGAATATTTGGAGTTTTCAAAAATGCATTATAATTTATTTAATTTTGAAATCCAAATTATTTTGGTAAAAAGTGGGTTTTTATTTTTTACTTTCTATAGTTTTGAAAAAATGGCTTCTAATGGTGTTTCTGGAGTTTTTTCAGGTAAATATTGGGTTATGGTTACGATATAAGCTATTTTTTTCTTTTTCGAGCTTAGAGCAAGACTGGAAAAGTATTGAGCGTTGCTTTACACTTTTTACATGCTCATTAAAAATTCCAGTAGAAAGGTGTCGAGTATACTTTTTCACCTTTTTAGAAACGTTAAAAGTGGATTATGAAAAAGGAAGCTAGTTTAGGATTTATATTTAGGCTCTTTTTAGTCTCCTCAAAACATAAAAATATTTCCAAGCGAACTTGTTGCATTCATGCCTGTAAAAGAATCAGAACGGTCAACTAGTCGAGGGTAGGTTATCTCTTTTTCAGACTGACTAGTCTTATTTACGAAAAATGACCTTTTGGAGTCTTCTTAGTCATTTCAGACTCTCTAAACATGAAACAACAAATGAGTTTGCTTTCGTCAGACTTGTAAAACTAAATGATGAAAGATCCTATTTGGGAACGAACCCCTCCTTTCTCAGGTTCGTGAAATATATGAGATTGGACTCGTCATTTGATGAGCTTTAACGAGTGTTTGATACCCTCTTTAGACTCATAAAAACGAAAAGAGGCACTCACCTTTAGAGGTGGTTAAATTGAAGGAAAGGGGAATGGTTTTCATTTTTTTTATGGTAGTAATATACAATCCACCTTTGAACATGGCACCTATCTACATTTGCATATCTGAACAGTTGGGTTTTCAGCTTGTCTCTGAGTCGATCCACTTATGTGAGTCACCTAACTCCTTTGACTCAATTCAAAGAATGCTTTGTCATATTCCTTGTATTACACCTGGTTCTATTCTCATTCAATTCAATGCTACCAAGAAATGTGTCATGCCATCAAAATTTTTCAAAGGATGTCTCTCCCAAAAAAATAACTCATCAATAACTTTACATGTCCTTAAGAGTCAGTCATGTCTGAGTCAGTCCCGTTACTTCAAATCAACTTTTGTTTCCTAGTTTCATGTCACTGATGTCGGAATCATCATGGATTTCCTGTGACAAGTCTATTCTTGTTGACTTCAAATCATTATCCAATAATTAGACCTAGAAACCTAGAAAAGTACCTTGGGCCTACATTCCTTAATGGCATGTTACCTCACTTTCAACATGCATTTACATCATTGACTCTTGATTGAAATATCTAGTTGAGTGTTTGAATCCAAGTCCTTTATTCACATTCGATGATATGTACTAAGATACCTTGGGAATCATTGACATCAATAGTGATTTCCCTCGCACTTGTTTACAGTTTACATCATTGACTGGAAATCAAGTGGTTTCTACCATGTTCGATGTCAAGACATTGTAATCACATGGTTAGATTCGTATCATTTGAGGATTGGAATGAAGACCCTGAGTGGTTAGGCTTTACCATCATCATTGCCTATGCTCAGGTTGCGTTTGGAGATCATTTATAGTCATGACATGGATCCATAGTGTATGCTTGGTGGCTGTGTTCTGTATTTGAGGTTTAAAGACATGGATCTACTTTGCATTCTCTGTAGCTATGTCTTACTTCTTGTGGAAGTTGTTCATGGATCTACGATGTATTATTGGTATCCATGATGTGGTCATCATCATAGATATGCAGTGTATTGGTCCATAGCTATGATTGGTTTGGATAAGGTCATTTACTGGTCCTATAAGAGTTTGTCTCTCTTTGCCTCTATATAAGATGGAAAAATTTGTAAACTATTTGACCTATCACTTCCTTCTAGCTTCATACTTTGGGGGGCACTATTTTGCACCTAGAAATATCACATTGCTTATCAAACTTCATGAGAATTTCTCATTGCCTTTAAACCTCCCAGAAAGCTTAGCTTGAGTCATCTTGGTCACTTTTTTCCCAGACCTAGAAGGGATGGCGCCTTCATGTTTTTTGCATAGAGCGTCAGCGATGCCTGTCTCAGTTGACCCATAAGCATCGTTGTCTCCTTTCTTTGGAAAAAAACCCTAGATCGGTGCCTTTGTCAGTTTTTCTAAGAGCACCGATGGTGAGAAAATGAGGAAAAAGAAGCTTCTGGAAGCTTCCATGTGGAAGCCTCCATGGGGTTAGTTCCTATATGCTTGGAAGAGGTGGCATTCTCCTTCCTCACCTATAGGGATCTCATCCTATCCTTTTTCCAAGTCATCTCTTGAGTTCGAGGCCTATAAATGAAGCATTCATGAGGAGAGTGGAGAGAGGCCAAAAAATGCATCCTTATGCTGCTAGTTTGAAGCATGAATCAGGGGAAAAGTAGAGTTAGCTTGTGGTTGGAGAGGTCTTCATAGTCATAGGAGATTGTAGACATTCTTGTTGAGATCGAAGCCATTGACATCAAGGATTTTTGGTTGTACTTCTTTCTCATCCATATATTAATACAAAGACATTTCCTTTTCCTGTATTTAATTATATTGATTGCAATTAGATATTATTGGATTCCTTGATCACCAATGTGAATAGTCAATTTATTATGATGCTATCATCCCTCTTGTTTGTCTTGTGATCTATTTTGCAGGTACTGAACTATTGCAAGGAATTTTGGAAAGAAGACAACTGGATCCAAGGTTGAGGTATATTGTCTTTCATGTTAGTTGATTTGATTATTCAAGGAAAGGATATGTTGTTGTGTCTTTTTTTTATGTAGTCGTGACTTAAATTTCAAAGGAACAAGCAGTGTCCGCACTGATTGAGAATTCCCGAAAACAAAATTGGTGACTTTGCTGGGGAAGCTTAATCCAATTAGACCTGGGGAAAATCCAGACAGATCTGGTGCAGATCTAGTCAGATCTACAAACTTCACTAACCATTCCATCTATGAAGGTCATTCTCTCTCCTTTTAGTTGTTTCAGATAACAAGGTAAGCTATCTATCTTATGTTTCTGATTTTTTGCCTCTGTTCTAAGTAGTTTTACCCTTTTTAGTCTAGCTCAGTTTTTTTTAGTTTCTCCTGCGGGATTTTAGCCTTTCAGTCCATTATTTGAGTGACGGATTTCCCTTTGGATGACAGAGCGTTGGTCCATCCCAGAGCACGTTTTCCATTTTTGCTAAGAGCGTTGACACCGCCTTCTCCTTCAACTAACAAAGCGTCAATGATGCTTGTGTGCAGAAGGCTAGAAGCATCGATCCAGCCCAGGATACCCTGGTGCAATGCTCCTCAACGTGCCGAGGTAGGCATTCAAACTACTTGTTTAGGAAATTCTTTTGTTCAAAATTTGTAAACTATCCTGTTCTTTGAATTTTTTCAGTGTGATTTCTTTTCTTGCTTGTTGTCTGATTTAATGGTTTTTGTGAGTCTGATTCTCTGTTTGAGCTCATATCAAATTTTTTTATCTACTTCATTGTCATAAAAGAAAGTGGAAACATAGTTCATTTTTAGTTTTTTAGTGAAGTGCCTGAAAATTTTCTTTTGAAAAGAAAGCCTATAACCTCTTCCTAGAAGATTAGTTTCTTTTTAAAAAAATACTGCTTTGTGTGCCTCATATTTTCTAGAGAAATACAAAAAGAATAATATTATTTTCCTCTTGTTTATGCTTGCGAAAATTTCCATTTCCATTTTTCATGTGTGATTAAAAAAAATAGGTCTTTTTGACATTATAGCAGAATTTAGTTTTGCATGCACGTTAGAGGCTTAGTTTTCTTTCTTGCATTTTCAGAGACTTTAGAGTGCTTGTTTGAAAGAGTTTTTGTGTTTAAAAGGACTTTCTTTTCATTCTTTATTGGATCTTGTTTTGATTATTACAAACAACTTTATTTTGGTATATTGTTTAAAAGAAAAGAAAAAGGTTTATTCCTTACCCTAGTTAGTTCTCATCGAAGTCAAAAAGTGCATTTACATTTATATTAATTTTAATTATTGGATATAACACTTCACAAACATTCACATAATCATCGAGATAAAATTAATGGTAGCTTTAGGTATAAAATTGTATAGAAATTTGGGTGATAGGTTAGTGACGTGTTCGGGCATCGTAAAATGCAGGAGCTGTCGTTATTTGTCTGCACTACAACCTGGGACTCGCGCAGTTCTTCCACACACCATCGGTATATCAAATGGACTTTCACATACCCTTGAGGTATATAGAAATGTACTTCACATACTCGATTGTATATCGGAAGGCCCCTTGTGAACAGTTGTGCATTAGACAAAACTACTACCGATTTGAGCTCCCATGTAACTTGCATATATTGGGAGACCCCACTAGGATACCTTGACCATCTGAGAAAAAACCTTTGGCCATCTTGTGTGGAGAAACACACTGAAAAAAACATTCAGGGAGATTACTAGGCACGTATCCTTGAGGTATATCGCAAGTTGCACCTACTTGACAATCCTGGTGAGAGACCGACTATTCTGAACCTATACTATCACTTAAGTCTACTTGTGACCTTTAGCTCTATGTAGGTTTTGTTTGTGTGCTTTTCTCCCTTTTTGACCTAGATTAGGTAACTTCAGCCACCACCATGGCTGAGCAACTTACGAGATGTCATTTTCGTATATTGCAGGGTTTACCTCCTGACTCTCCTACTACCGTGGAAGGACAAGAAGGGGTAACCATGGAACAACCAGCTTCTGCTAATGTTCCCATAGGAACTTCCTTAGCTAGTGAAACCATAGAATATTTCATGGTTTTTACAAATCCGTTGGTTCAACAGCCTCCTGCAGATGATGTTTCTATGCATTCGCCATTGGAAGGATGTGTCGATAGTCCTACTCCACCATAATATGGCCCAGATGCTCCTTTTTGGGGGACTTCTATGGGACAAGCTATTTTTGAATTCAGGGTTATTAGACCTTCACCAGGGAACCCTCCTTTAGGAGAATAGGAATAGAGAAGAATTAATGCATCTCTCGATCGAGCTCGTAACTTTTCGGAGAGAGTAGAAAGAATCATTCCTCCACATGTGTCTCATTATGAAACTATGTTGGATCATTTACCCCATAATACAGACCCTTGTCCTTTATATGAAATTAAACCTTCTTCTGAAGGTTATCCAACCTATGGTGAGACTTCTCACAACCCATGGCCTGATGGATATCGTTCACTAGCTCAAGTGTTAGGTCCTATTGAAGAGGTTCCATTTCAAGGTCATCCAGACCCAAATGACAATACTATAGCTTCACATTATGGCCCCATTACTAGGCCTTCCATACTAGTCATGGTTGGGGGGAAATCCATAAATCAAGTAATGTCGAAAATCTCTAATGTCGGGGGGAAACCCCCAACGTGAATTACATCATTTATTAGTGGAATTATTACTAGTTTAGGACAAGTTGCAGCTGTAGCACAACCTACAGTAGTAATCCTTCCTACCAATACCAATGATTCATCCCTTTTGTTTGTCTTGTGATCTATTTTGCAGGTACTGAACTATTGCAAGGACTTTTGGAAAGAATACAAGCGGATCCAAGCTTGAGGTATATTGTCTTTCATGTTAGTTGATTTGATTATTGAAGGAAAGGATATGTTGTTGTGTCTTTTTGTTATGTAGTTGTGACTTAAATTGCAAAGGAACAAGCAGTGTCCGCACTGATTGAGAATTCCTGAAAACAAAATTGGTGACTCTACTGGGGAAGCTTAATCCAGTTAGATCTGGGGAAAATCCAGACAGATCTGGTGCAGATCTAGTCAGATCTACAAACTTCACTAACCATTCCATCTATGAAGGTCACTCTCTCTCCTTTTAGTTGTTTCAGATAAGAAGGTAAGCTATCTATCTTATGTTTCTAATTTTTTGCCTCTGTTCTGAGTAGTTTTACTCTTTTTAGTCCAGCTCAGTTTTTTTTAGTTTCTCTTGCAGGATTTTAGCCTTTCAGTCCATTATTTGAGCGACGGCTTTCCCTTTGGCTGACAGAGCGTTGGTCCATCCCAGAGCACGTTTTCCATTTTTGCTAAGAGCGTTGACACCACCTTCTCCTTCAACTAACAAAGCGTCGATGATGATTGTGTGTAGAAGGCTAGAAGCATCGATCCAGCCCAGGATGACCTGGTGCAATGCTCCTCAATGCACTGAGGTAGGCCTTCAAACTGCCTGTTTAGGAATTTTTTTTGTTCAAAATTTGTAAACTATCCTGTTCTCTGAATTTTTTCAGTGTGGTTTGTTTTCTTGCTTGTTGTTTGATTTAATGGTTTTTGTGAGTCTGATTCTCTATTTGAGCTCATATCCAAAATTTTTATCTACTTCATTGTCATAAACGAAAGTGGAAACATAGTTCGGTTTTAGTTTTTTAGTGAAGTGCCTGAAAATTTTCTTTTGAAAAGAAAGCCTATAACCTCTCCCTAGAAGATTACTTTCTTTTTAAAAAAATACTGCTTTGTGTGCCTCATATTTTCTAGAGAAATACAAAAAGAATCATATTATTTTCCTCTTATTTATGCTTGCGAAAATTTCCATTTCCATTTTGCATGTGTGATTCAAAAAAATAGGTCTTTTTGACATTATAGCATAATTTAGTTTTGCATGCACGTTAGAGGCTTAGTTTTCTTTCTTGCATTTTCATAGACTTTAGAGTGCTTGTTTGAAAGAGTTTTTGTGTTTAAAAGGACTTTCTTTCCTTTTTTTTTTGGATCTTGTTTTGATTATTACAAACAGCTTTCTTTTGGTATATTGTTGAAAAGAAAAGAAAAAGGTTTCTTCCTTACCCTAGTTAGTTCTCATCAAAGTCAAAAAGTGCATTTACATTTAGATTAATTTTAATTATTGGATATAACACTTCACAAACATTCACGTAATCATCCAGATAAAATTAATGGTAGCTTTAGGTCTAAAATTGTATAGAAATTTGAGTGATAGGTTAGTGACATGTTCGGGCATCGTAAAACGTAGGAGCTGTCGTTATTTGTCTGCACTACAACCTGGGACTCGCGCGGTTCTTCCACACACTATCGGTATATCAAACGGCCTTTCACATATTCGATTGTATATCGGAAGGCCCCTTGTGAACAATTGTGCATCAGAAAAAACTACTACCGATTTGAGCTCCCATGTACCTTGCGTATATCGGGAGACCCCACTCGGATACCCTGACCATCTGAGAAAAAACCTTTGGCCATCTTCTTTGGAGCAATACACCAAAAACAACATTCAGGGATATTACTAGGCACGTATCCTTGAGGTATATCGCAAGTTGCACCTACTTGACAATCCTGGTGAGAGACTGACTATTCTGAACCTATACTATCACTTAAGTCTACTTGTGACCTTTAGCTCTGGGTAGGTTTTGTTTGTGTGCTTTTCTTCCTTTTTGACCTAGATTAGGTAACTTCAACCACCACCATGGCTGAGCAACTTGCGATATGTCATTCTCGTAGATTGCAGGGTTTACCTCCTGACTCTCCTACTACCGTGGAAGGACAAGAAGGGGTAACCATGGAACAACCAACTTCTGCTAATGTTCCCATAGGAACTTCCTTAGCTAGTGAAACCAGAGAATATTTCACTATTTTTACAAATCCGTTGGTTCAACGGCCTCGTGCAGGTGATTCTTCTACGCATTTGTCGTTGGAAGGATGTGTCGATAGTCCTACTCCACCATATTATGGCCCAGATGCTCCTTTTTGGGGGACTTCTATGGGACAATCTATTGCTGAATTCAGGGTTATTAGACCTTCACCGGGGAAGCCTCCTTTAGGAGAAGAGGAACAGAGAAGAATTAATGCATCTCTCGATTGAGCTCGTAACTTTTCAGAGAGAGTAGAAAGAATCATTCCTCCACATGTGTCTCGTTATGAAACTATGTTGGATCATTTACCCCGTAATACAGACCTTTGGCCTTTATATGAAATTAAACCTTCTTCTGAAGGTTAGCAAACCTATGGTGAGACTTCTCACAACCCATGGCCTGACGGATATCGTTCACTAGCTCAAGTGTTAGGTCCTATTGAAGAGGTTCCATTTCAAGGAAATCCAGACCCAAATGACAATCCTATAGTTTCACATTATGGCCCCATTACTAGGCCTTCCATACTAGTCATGGTTGGGGGGAAATCCATAAATCAAGTAATGTCGAAAAACTCTAACATCGGGGGGCAATGCTTAGCGTGAATTACATCATTTATTAGTGGAATTATTACTAGTTTAGGACAAGTTGCAGCTGTAGCACAACCTGCAGTAGTAATCCCTCCTACCAATACCAATGATTCATCCCTTTTGTTTGTCTTGTGATCTATTTTGCGGGTACTGAACTATTGCAAGGACTTTTGGAAAGAAGACAAGCGGATCCAAGGTTGAGGTATATTGTGTTTCATGTTAGTTGATTTGATTATTCAAGGAAAGGATATGTTGTTGTGTCTTTTTGTTATGTAGTTGTGACTTAAACTGCAAAGGAACAAGCAGTGTCCGCACTGATTGAGAATTCTTGAAAACAAAATTGGTGACTCTGCTGGGGAAGATTAATCCAGTTAGATCTGGGGAAAATCCAGACAGATCTGGTGGAGATCTAGTTAGATCTACAAACTTCACTAACCATTCCATCTATGAAGGTCATTCTCTCTCCTTTTAGTTGTTTCAGATAACAAGGTAAGCTATCTATCTTATGTTTCTGATTTTTTACCTCTGTTCTAAGTAGTTTTACCCGTTTTAGTCCAACTCAGTTTTTTTTAGTTTCTCCTGTAGGATTTTAGCCTTTCAGTCCATTATTTGAGCGACGGCTTTCCCTTTGGCTGATAGAGCGTTGGTCCATCCCAGAGCACGTTTTCCATTTTTTCTAAGAGCGTTGACACCGCCTTCTACTTCAACTAACAAAGCGTCGACGATGCTTGTGTGTAGAAGGCTAGAAGCGTCGATCCAACCCAGGATGCCCTGGTGCAATGCTCCTCAACGTGCCGAGGTAGGCCTTCAAACTGCCTGTTTAGGAAAATTTTTTGTTCAAAATTTGTAAACTATCCTGTTCTCTGAATTTTTTCAGTGTGGTTTGTTTTCTTTCTTGTTGTCTGATTGAGTCTGATTCTCTGTTTGAGCTCATATCCAAAATTTTTATCTACTTCATTGTCATAAACAAAAGTGGAAACATAGTTCAGTTTTATTTTTTTAGTGAAGTGCCTGAAAATTTTCTTTTGAAAAGAAAGCCTATAACCTCTTCCTAGAAGATTAGTTTCTTTTTAAAAAAATACTTCTTTGTGTGCCTCATATTTTCTAGAGAAATACAAAAAGAATCATATTATTTTCCTCTTGTTTATGCTTGGGAAAATTTCCATTTCCATTTTGCATGTGTGATTAAAAAAAATAGGTCTTTTTGACATTATAGTAGAATTTAGTTTTGCATGCACGTTAGAGGCTTAGTTTTCTTTCTTGCATTTTCAAAGACTTTAGAGTGCTTGTTTGAAAGAGTTTTTGTGTTTAAAAGGACTTTCTTTGCATTCTTTATTGGATCTTGTTTTGATTATTACAAACAGCTTTCTTTTGGTAAATTGTTGAAAACAAAAGAAAAAAGTTTCTTCCTTACCATAGTTAGTTCTCATCGAAGTCAAAAAGTGCATTTATATTTAGATTAATTTTAATTATTGGATATAACACTTCACAAACATTCACGTAATCATCCAGATAAAATTAATGGTAGCTTTAGATCTAAAATTGTATAGAAATTTGAGTGATAGGTTAGTGACGTGTTCGGGCATCGTAAAATGCAGGAGCTGTCGTTATTTGTCTGCACTACAACCTGGGACTTGCGCGGTTCTTCCACACACCATCGGTATATCGAACGGCCCTTCAGATACCCTTGAGGTATATAGAAATGTACTTCACATACTCGATTGTATATTGGAAGGCCCCTTGTGAACAGTTGTTCATTAGACAACACTACTACTGATTTGAGCTCCCATGTACCTTGCGTATATTGGGAGACCCCACTAGGATACCCTGACCATCTGAGAAAAAGCCTTTGGCCATATTTTGTGGAGCAATACACCAAAAACAACATTCGAGGAGATTACTAGGCACGTATCCTTGAGGTATATCGCAAGTTGCACCTACTTGACAATCCTGGTGAGAGACTGACTATTCTGAACCTATACTATCACTTAAGTCTACTTGTGACCTTTAGTTCTGCGTAGTTTTTGTTTGTGTGCTTTTCTCCCTTTTTGACCTAGATTAGGTAACTTCAGCCACCACCATGGCTGAGCAACTTGCGAGATGTCATTCTCGTAGATTGTAGGGTTTACCTCCAGACTCTCCTACTACCGTGGAAGGACAAGAAGGGGTAACCATGGAACAACTAGCTTCTGCTAATGTTCCCATAGGAACTTCCTTAGCTAGTGAAACCAGAGAATATTTCACTGTTTTTACAAATCCATTGGTTCAACAGCCTCCTGCAGGTGATGCTTCTGTGCATTCGCCATTGGAAGGATGTGTTGATAGTCCTACTCCACCATATTATGGCCCAGATGCTCCTTTTTGGGGGACTTCTATGGGACAAGATATTGCTGAATTCAGGGTTATTATACCTTCACCAAGGAACCCTCCTTTAGGAGAAGAGGAACAGAGAAGAATTAATGCATCTCTCGATCGAGCTCGTAACTTTTTAGAGAGAGTAGAAAGAATCATTCCTCCACATGTGTCTCGTTATGAAACTATGTTGGATCATTTACCCCGTAATATAGACCCTTGGCCTTTATATGAAATTAAACCTTCTTCTGAAGGTTAGCCAACCTATGGTGAGACTTCTCACAACCTATGGCCTGATGGATATCGTTCACTAGCTCAAGTGTTAGGTCCTATTGAAGAGGTTCCATTTCAAGGTAATCCAGACCCAAATAACAATCCTATAGTTTCACATTATGGCCCCATTACTAGGCCTTCCATACTAGTCATGGTTGGGGGGAAATCGATAAATCAAGTAATGTTGAAAAACTCTAATGTCGGGGGGCAACCCCCAGCGTGAATTACATCATTTATTAGTGGAATTATTACTAGTTTAGGACAAGTTGCAGCTGTAGCACAACCTGCAGTAGTAATCCCTCCTACCAATACCAATGTTTCCCCCTCCTCCCCCCCCATCTTGTTCAGGCCAACCCTTATGGGTGCAACCTGTCAATAATCTAGCTTCTTAGGGATATACTTATACAGGAACTCAGCCAACTATGACTAATCAAGTTTATCAACAACCACTTCCTGCGGCTATTTAAATTGGAATTCCCTACCCTAGGAATGCTTTTGTACCTTGGGGAAAACCCAATTGGTCCAATGTCTCATCATATGGAGGAGATTTTTTTAATACTATTGGAGGATATGGTGGACCATCGCGAGGACCTAGAGGACCTGGACATCCTGGAAGTCCCGAAGGACCTAGTGGAACATTTGGAGGACCACCACGCGAAGGCCCACCACCACTACCTAGAGGTGGAGGACCACCACCACCACCCCCTGGAGGACCGCCACCACCACCTTCTAGAGGACCCCCTCCCTCAGGTGGCCCACCTCCTCATTGAAATTCTGGAAATCATAAACCTTTTCAACAAGCTTCGAAGGCATCATCCATACCCATATATCAATATGCATTTGGTCCTACTGGTCAGCAAATGCCATACCAGTACTACCAATATCTGTAACCAAATCAACAAATGCATTTCTAGCTACTTTAGATCTTCCAGACTTGTCAATATTGATAAATGATCCCATCCATCATGACCCCTCTTGGCCTACCATTCTTGTAAAGCTTCCTTCAAATATACCCAAGTTTGATGGTAAACCCGATGAGGATCCAAAAAAACATGTGATGACATTTCACTTATGATGTTCACCCAATTCTTTGATGGAAGGCTCAATATGCTATGAATTTTTCAAATAACCCTCACTGGTATTGCCACAAAGTGGTACATCAAGTTACCACAACACACTTTTTGGGATTTTAATGCCCTAGCAATGGATTTTTTAACACATTTTCAATTTCCAACCTGATATGAAACAGGTACAGACCTACTGACCTCGCTTTGACAAACCACATCAACTCACATCTCTGATCATATCCATGAATGGAGAAGAAGACAAAGGTTAATTAAGGCCCCTATTCCTCATCAATTGCTCACTGATTGGTTTAACAAGTCTTTACTTCCACCTATTGTTAGAGATGTTGCCATGGGAGGTGCTATTACTGAGGAGCAAGCTATTAGCTGTGCTCAGTACTTAGACTTGGTCTATTCCCAGTCAGGTACTTTGTATGATATGATTCCCAATGCTCCTCAACCCACAACAGATGCATCAAGAGTTTCAACTAAACCAACTGCTGTTGGCATACTTGGTTCAGTTCAAACACAAACAATGGAAAAATCTTCTAAGAAACAAAATCAAACCACCACTCCATCAGGGATAATTTTATGGGAAAATTTTATCCCAGTGGGCTATTTTTCCATGTTTTTCTCCCAAAAAAGATTCACCATTTTGCATTTTTTGAAGGCCCGTTTCTCCCAATTTTGATGGGGTAAACTTTTTCACCCTAAAAATCACCAATTATTATATAAACAATATAAAATCCTTGGAAATCAAAATGTTTTTTGAAAAATATCGCCAATCATTTTATAGTTGTCATTTTAAGAATTGGTAATATTTGCCAAAATTTATACACTTTTAAATAAGTATGGTTCCTTAAAATCATCCCTGCACTCCATCAAATCAACCAGCACCATCTACCAAACCTACACCCTCTCCTATTGCTTCCACTGAAGTAAACGTGATCCAATCAACTGAATCTTCAAGTGGAAAGAAGAAAGGAAAAAATAAATCTAAAAAACTTGATAATCAACAAGAAGGAAACAAAACACAGAACTCAGATGCTAATTCAAAAGGTAAGCGAAAGGTAAAATATCCTTGTTTAATCTGTGGAGGAGACCATTTTACAAAATAATGTCCTCATAGTGAGGAAGTCAATAAGTTTTTGAAACTTCACTCACCCTAGAAGTTCTGAAAGATCCTTTCCCTTCCCAACAGCAGTTAATTGATCATAAGTCCTTGAACGAAACTTCTTCGTCCATTGATGAAGTTCGAATGATGTCTAGTGAAACGGTTAATTTAAACACAAGATCACACAATTAACACTCTCCTCTAGAAAAGAAACTTGATGATGTTCCATCTGAAAAACCCTCAGCTTCCACACCTCCTAATAATGGTCTTCACATTGAAAAACTTATTCCAGAAGCAATTTTCCATCCACCCAAGGGTACTCTATGTAAGTCCATAATAAATCCTAACGCTTGTGCCACCCAATATTATAATATTGTCGAAGATTTGGCTCAAGAACCCTACGCTATGTCGGATTTAGAGGTACTTCAAACCTGCCCAAATTAATCGAAAAACTTTCTTACTACCCTTGGAGCTATGGATCCTGAGAATAGTAATATCATCACTTTCAAACTGGATGATTTCAAGACGAGACTCTCACATCAGTTAGCTTTCCAGATCGCTACCAAAATTTCTAGAAAGATTATCCATCGTACCATTTTGGACAAGGGTGCCTCTACATCAGTTATGTCTTTATCTTGTTGGCGAGCCATTGGTTCTCTGGAAATCAACCGTTCACCTACCACCCTTAAAGTTTTGATGGTCGCAACTTTCAACCCTATGGATTACTACTTGCCATCCATATTGAACTGGGGGGAAATTCAGTCTCCATCCAGATTGAAGTCGACGAAGCTCCTTTGGATTACAACTTACTCCTAGGTCATAACTAGTTTTATGCTATGCAAGCTGTAGCATCAACCATTTTTCGGATCGTCCAGTTTCCATTCCAAGGAAATATTGTTACTGTTGATCAGTTAGATTTCATCACTCCTAGTGCCATTACAAATGATGCAAATAGTGTTTCACTCCTGAATACCCCACAGTATAAGGACATTGGAGTAGGCCTTATCAAATACTCTTCACTAATGGGAGTCTTTCCCTCGTCTTATCCTACTCCTGCTTCACAAAATGCATCTATTAACATGATTTCTACCTCTCATGCAGACAAAGGAAAAGCAATTGCTGATGAATCAACATCCTTTTACCCTCTCAAAGAAATTTACAATGCAATCCAAGATACCAGTGATCCCACCATCAATGAACATTTGTTGGTGGCCTCATACCGTTATCACATGCCATACTGGCTCGAAAACCCCCCCCATCTCTAGATTATCTTTCACACACACTTCCTACAAATGAATCTATTATGGAAGTTATGTTGTTAGAGGAGATTCCTTGGGAATATTATCATCACCGATCTTCTTTCCTTCCCCCTTGCCATATGGTAGAAGACCACTTCACCTCCACAGTTTTATCTGATATAGTCCTCAAACCTCAGTCTTCGATCCTCACTCGTAGTGTCGATTCTGAAGGAAATTTGTGTAACATTACAAAAACTATGCATGTAGACATATTAGTGAAACTAGGTGTTTTCGAGAACATTTTCATAGGACAGAACTCTTCACCTGAAGAAGTCCAAACATACACGGCCCTTTTCAAGGAGTTTAGAGATGTCTTCGCATGGACATATGAAGAAATTCCAGGGATTGATCCCTTTATCATTCTTCATGAGATAAAAACTTACCTTGATGCCAAGCCAGCCTGTCAGAAAATATGATAGGTCCATCCAAGAAAAGCAGCCACTATTAAAGAAGAAGTTGAGAAACTTTTGAAGGCTGGTTTCATTTACCCCGTACCATTAACTGAATGGGTGCCCAACATAGTGCATGTGGACAAAAAACAGGGCACTATTAGGGTTTGTATCGATTTTAGGGATTTGAATTGAGCTTGTCCGAAAGACAACTTTCCCACTCCCTATATTGATCAAATAATCGACAACTGTGCCAGAAGCATTATTTTTTCCTTTATGGATGGCTTCCCCAGCTATAATCAGATCACGATTCTCCCATCAGACCAACACAAGACGACATTTATTTTCCCTTGGGGGACTTTTGCTTTTCATAAACTTCCTTCCAATTTAAAGAACACTAGCATGACATTCCTACGTTCCATGTCCTATGCTTTTCATGACATTAAACATGTTGTGGAACCCTATCTTGATGACTTTCCTTCCCATTCCAGGGAACGAGATATCCCTATCGATCATCTGAGAGCTATGTTTCTTCGATGTCGTCATTTTAATATTCATCTAAATCCCCATAAATGTGTTTTTTGTGTAGAATTTGGTTGACTTCTTGGCTTTATTGTTTCTAAATATGGAATCTGTATATATCCCTTGAAAATTGAAGCTATCTTAGCCCTACCTACTCCCACGAACATAACTGAACTCCAAATTTTGCAAGGAAAGGCAAACTTTCTACTTCGTTTCGTCTGCAATTATGTAAAAAGGACACATGGTTTCATGTGGTTGCTCAAGAAAGATACCCCTTTCGTCTAGGATGATTTTGCACAATGTGCGTTTGATAATATTAAACATGCACTTACCCATGCACCAGTGTTGCAGCCACCTAATTATGCTAAGGACTATTCCTTGTATGTGGCTACATCCTTCTCTACCATAGGTATGGTCCTTGTTCAAATAGATGAACACGATCAGAAACATGTGATTTATTATGCAAGTAAGAGTATTTTGGACTCTGAAACTTGATACTCACATGTGGAGAAACTTGCTCTAGCCACGGTCATCACGGTCCAGAAGTTCTGTTATTATATTTTGCTCCACACCACCACTGCTTACGCGGATTCCAACCCCATGTACGTTCTTACATGGCAAGTGCTTGGGGGAAAATACTCATGTTGGATTGTGATTCTTCAGTAATTTGAGTTAGAATTTGCTAAAAGCACTTCTAAGAAGTCTCTCATATTTGCAGAGCTTATATGTGACCTTCCCCATACTACCAAGACTACAAATCCCTTTGATTCATTTCCTGATGAATCATTGTTTCTCATTACTACGACTGATCCATGGTACAAAGACATCATTTTGTATGTCCAGGCCTTACGATACCAGCCCATTACCTTTCGAGATGAACGTCGCCACGTTCACCACTAAGCCAAAAGTTATCTTATCTTAAATGATACCCTATACTATTGTGGTGTTGAATCCATCTTACAACATTGACTTACACATGAGGAGGCTGAGATCGTTTTAAATGATTGCCATGATGGAGCCTGTGGCAGTCATTTCTCTGGGTTGGCTATTGCCCAGAAAATATTGCAAGTCAGGTATTTCTAGTCTTCTATTTTTAAATATTTCATTGAAGCAGTCAAGAAATGCCTACCATGTCAAATGTTTACTTCCAAGAAACGCACACATCCAGCTCCACTCCATCCCATTGCAGTAGTTGGCCCCTTTGCAAAATGGGGCATAGACTTTGTGCACTATAGACCTACCTCAACCGGGGGGCATGGCTACATTATTGTGGTTGTGGACTATTTTACAAAATGGGTTGAGGCAATGCCCACATATGCCGAAGATGGTAATATTGTTGCACTATTCTTATTCAACCATATCATTGCGAGATTCGGGATTCCTAGGGCCATTGTGACTAATCAAGGATCACATTTTCAAAACAAAATGATGGCAGAGCTCAGTGTAAAATTAGGGTTTCATCACAATAACTCTACACCGTACTATCCTCAGGCCAATGGCCAAGTTGAGGCTATAAACAAAGTATTAAAAACAATGCTTCAGTGGATGGTAGGGAAAGCCAAGTCAAACTGGCATTTAGATATTTTCTCTGCACTCTAGGCCTATAGGACTACTGTTAAAATTTCCACTGGTTTTATACCTTTCCAATTAGTATACGGCCTGGAAGATACTCTCCCGATAGAGTGTGAAATCCTTTCTTTAAAGCTTGTTGTGGAACTATTTCCCAACACCACTAAAGACAAAGAAAGATTTTTGTATCTAAACAAACTTGATGAAACTCGACGTGATGTTGCCTTAGCTAATGAGTCACATAAACGAAGAATGAAAGTTCAATATGATAGGACTGTCCAACCCCGTTCCTTCAATGAAGGAGATCTGGTCTTGACCTATGACTAGAAGCATGATATGCTAGGGGCAATCAAATTTGATTCTATGTGGCACGAGCCCTATATTGTCAGTCGTGTTTTAGAGAAAGGGGCATATGAATTGGTTGATTACAACGAGATACCTTTGGGAGAGCCTCGAAATGGGATCTACCTCAAAAGATACTATGCCTAGATCATCTAGCATAGGGTCTTTGTAAATATTGTTTATAGTTTGTTGTGTGTCTTAGCTTTGAGAAGTGTGTCTTTTGTGTGATTCAAAATGTATTTTTTCGTAAAACCCTACTTATGCATGTCTTTTGTTTGATGGACAAATGACTTCCTTCATTGGTTTTAATGATGGTGCTCATCGATATACACTTAACCTTGCATCAGCAGCTTGGGTACTGTACTCTCCTACAAGTGAGCTAGTGATTTCAGGGGGTATTCTTTTAGGTCCCTCCACCAACAATCTGGTGGAATATCAAGCCGTGATCATATTATTGACGAAATCCATAGCTAATGATGTAAGGGAAATTAGGGTTTACCTAGACTCTGAACTAGTTGTCCAACAGCTTAATCGAGTATACACCATCCGAACTCCCATGCTTCTTCATACTTTACGAAGAGTTAAGTTGTTAGAAAGGTATTTTGAGCAATTTATAGATCAACACATTCTGAGACATTTAAATGTTGTGGCAGATTCCCTAGCTAACTATGTCTTAGATTGGCATATTGCTCATATTTAAAATTCCATTTGAAACATAAACAATACATGTAAATTCATAAATAGATGATCATTTCACACATCACATTTTCCACACACACAACTGTAAATATAAAAGTTTGTCATATATAAAAAGTTGTAGCATCGAGATACAAAATTTGGGCTAAAGCATCTCTAGCCTTCAGTGCCTGTTCAAGACCATAAAAAGTTCAGAATACACATATACATAGAGTGAAATATGAAGCTTCAAAGATTTTAGTAATACATATACAAAAAGTGAAAATCAAGGCAAACTAATCCTCATGATGCTCATGGAAGCATGCAATGGCTTGGGCCACTCTGCGAAGTAGCCTAGAGAACCGTCCAGAGACACCTGTAGTATGGTGCTGATAACGCCTAGGTACCTCGTTAGTAGTCATGTCAGGGATGGCCACAGTCAAGTGTTGTAGGTTCTCCTTGAGATCTCCAAGATCTTCATTAGCTTCAGAGCGGTATAGCATCATATCCCTGGTACTTTCTCACCTAGCAATAGGTGACATCCCTACTATGCGAACAGATCGAATGTATGCATGAAATTTTTTTTATCTCAGTACTACAAAAGAAAAAAGAAATAAAATACAAAAATTAAAAAACACAAGTGGATAATGTTTATTCTTACCTTGGTCATCCCATACTTCTCCCTTAGGAAGAACCAGCTCCGGGTCATCACAAAAGTTTTCCCCTTCATAGGAATAATCCTCCACCATAAGTAATTGGTTTCTCAACCAACAAAAGAATCCAGACCCATACCTAACTTTGGGCCCTCCAACTCCAAGGTGAGGCATGGTTTTAACCCATGCAAGCATCCTCGGATCCTCATGCACAAGCCTAGTAATGGTCACCTATGCTCTCATGTGAGGTACCCGCTATAAGATAAAGGACACTACCACTGCTCCATAGCCAAATTGCTTCAGCATTCCTCTTTTGCACGTGTTTAATTGGCTCTTTAGACACACTAGAATTCCTTCACACTAGTTGAAGATAGTAGGCTCCATGCACTGCAAAGCATATAGCATATGTGATCTGCTGGTAAGGTGGGCATCCTTAGTTCCTGCCACCTTGACGATAGTATATGCCACTGTCCTCAAGGGAAGATCTACTAAAGACTTGATATGTAGCATCCAATATTGGTACTCTATACCTAGTGAGCAATGTTGACCAATAATATCATCCAAGGATCCCTCCACTCTTCATGCTCAAGATATAACTACTGGGATTCCCCTCATAGACAAATCGATCAGAATATAGATATCCTCAACCTCTATAGGTAGGATATGGACTCCCACCACAAAATTATCCTAGTCGAGATCCCACATATCTATGATATACTCTAGCAATCGGATATGTTCTTTAATGCTAGGTAACCGGAAATACTTTAGAATCCCGAAGTTCCGTAGAGCCTCAATAGTGGCTAGATCATTAGCATCTTGGTTTTATGGAACTTCATGTTCTCTTTCCTTCCAAATCACCATGATGCACCTGTAACATGCAAATTTTGTAATTAGAACACATATCATTTCTAAAAGGAAGAAAAGTAAATAAAATGATAAATTATGAAGCAAGAAGAAAGCATGAAAAATTTGTTTTTGGTGGATTAGGGTTTTCGATTTTTTCTTTTTCCCTATAGCAGCGCTACTCCCCTTTTCCCATAGAGCACCGAAGTGTTGCTGCCTATGGCTTGCAGAGCACCGAGCGCCTATCTGCTGTGGACAAAGCACCGTCGAGAGCTCTGCCCAATGGCTAAAACCCTACGGGGAAGAAAATTTTACCTTCTACCATGGTCAAGAACCCCTATTAGGATGGTTAATCCCCTAACCTACCATTTCAAATAATAATTTTATCCTCTATCTTTCCTTTTAAACAATCAAAATCATTTTAAGAACATGAATTTAAACAATGCAAAAGAAGTAAAATGACATTTCTTGAGCATATAAGGGGAAAGAATCAAAGGCTTACCTCTTCTAAGGAGAATGAAGAAACAATGGAGTGAAGCACCATTGCAAAATCACCGGAAGGAACTCTTGCTATCAAATCCAACTACCAAAACTAACCAACAGTAAAAAACAAATGGTAAAAATATATTACCTACCCTTTCTATTTATAGAATATTTGGAGTTTTCAAAAATGCATTATAATTTATTTAATTTTGAACTCCAAATTATTTTGGGAAAAACTGGGTTTTTATTTTTTACTTTCTATAGTTTTGGAAAAATGGCTTCTAATGGTGTTTTTTGAGTTTTTTCAGGTAAATATTGGGTTATGATTACGATATAAGTTAATTTTGTCTTTTTCGAGCTTAGAGCAAGAATGAAAAAGTATTGAGTGTCGTTTTACACTTTTTACAAGCTCATTAAAAATTCCAAAAGAAAGGTGTTGAGTATACTTTTTCACTTTTTCAGACTCGTTAAAAGTGGTTTATGAAAAAGGAACCTAGTTTCAGGATTTATATTTAAGATCTTTTCAGTCTCCTAAAAACACAAAAATATTTTCAGGTGAACTTGTTGCATTCACGCTTGTAAAAGAATCAGAACGGTTGACTAGTTGGGCGTAGGTTATCTCTTTTTCAAATCGACTAGCCTTATTTATGAAAAAGGACCTTTTGGAGTCTTCTTAGTCATTTGAGACTCTCTAAACATGAAACAACAAATGAGCTTTCTTTTGTCGGACTCGTAAAACTAAATGATGAAAGATCCTATTTGGGAACGAACCCCTCATTTCTCAGGTTAGTTAAAAATATGAGATTGGACTCATCATTTGATGAGCTTTAACGAGTGTTTGATACCCTATTTGGACTCATAAAAATGAAAAGAGGCACTTACCTTTCGAGGTGGGGAAATTGAAGGAAAGGGGAATGGTTTTCATTTGTTTTATGGTAGTAATCTACATTCCACCTTTGAACATGGCACCTGTCTACATTTTCATATCTGAAAAGTTGGGTTTTCAGCTTGTCTCCAAGTCGATCCACTTTTGTGAGTCGCCTGACTCCTTTGACTCAATTCAAAGAATGCTTTGTCATATTCCTTGCATTACACCTGGTTCTATTCTCGTTCAATTCAATGCTACCAAGACATGTGTAGTGCCGTCAAAAGTGTTCAAAGGATGTCTCTCCCAAAAAATAACTCATCAGTAACTTTACTTGTCCTTAAGATTCGGTCATGTCTGAGTCAGTCCCGTTACTTCAAATCAACAAATTTTGTTCTTAGTTTCATGTCACTAATGTGGGAATCATCATGGCTCTCCTGTGACAAGTCTATTCCTATCGACTTCAAATCATTATCTAGGAATTAGACCTAGAAACCTAGACAAGTACCTTGGGCCTACATTCCTTAATGGCAAGTTACCTTGATTTCAACATGAGTTTACATCATTGACTCTTGATTAAAGCATCTCATCGAGTGTTCGACTTTAAGTCCTTTATTCACATTCGAAGGTATGTACTGAGATACCTTGGGAATCATTGACATCAATGGTGATTTCCCTCGCACTTGTTAACAGTTTACATCATTGACTGGTAATTAAGTGGTTTCTACCATGTTCGACGTCAAGACATTGTAATCACATGGTTAGATTCATATCGTTTGGGGATTGGAATGAAGACCCTGAGTGGCTAGGCTTTACCATCATCATTTCCTATGCTCAGGTTTGGTTTGGAGGTCATTTAGAGTCATGACATGGATCCACAGTGTATTTTTGGTGGCTTTGTTCTGTATTTGAGGTTAAAATACAAGGATCTACTTTGTATTCTCCATAGCTATGTGTTACTTCCTGTGGCAGTTGTTCATGGATCTACAATGTATTATTGGTAGCCATGACATGGTCATCATCATAGATCTATAGTGTATTGGTCTGCAGCTGCGATGGGTTTGGATAAGGTGAGTTACTGGTCCTATATGAGTTTGTCTCTCTTTTCCTCTGTATCAGATGGAAAACTTTGCAAATTGTTTCATTTATCACTTCCTTATAGCTTCATAATTTGGGAGGCATTCTGTTGCACCTAGAAATATCACATTGCTTATCAACCTTCATGAGAATTTCAGATTGCCTTTCAACCTCCCATAAAGCTTAGCTTGAGTCACCTTGGTAACTTTTTTTCCCAGACCCAGAAGGGACGACGCCTTCATGTTTTTTGCACAGAGTGTCGGCAACGCTTGTCTCAGTTGACGCATAAGCATCGTTGTCTCTGTTCTTTGGAAAAAACCGTAGATCGGTTCCTTTGTCAATTTTGCTAAGAGTGCCAGTGGTGAGAAAATGAAGAAAAAGAAGCTTCTGGAAGATTTCATATGGAAGCCTCTGTGGGGTTAGTTCCTATATGCTTGGGAGAGATGGCATTTTCCTTCCTCACCTATAGGGATCTCATCCTATCCTTTTTCCAAGTCATCTCTTGATTTCTAGGCCTATAAATTAATCCTTCATGAGGAGAGTGGAGGGAGGCCAAAAAAAGCATCCTTATGCTACTAGTTTGAAGTCTAAATCAGGGGTAAAGTAGAGTTAGCTTGTGGTTGGAGAGGTCTTCATAGTCATAGGAGATTGTAGAAATTCTTGTTGACATCGAAGCCATCGACATCAAGGCTTTTTGGTTGTACTTATTTCTCATCCATATATTAATACAAAGACATTTCCCTTTCGTATATTTGATTGTATTGATTGTAATTAGATATTATTGGATTCCTTGATCACCAATATGAATAGTCAATTTATCATGATGCTCTTATCCCTTTTGTTTGTCTTGTGATCTATTTTGCAGGTACTAAACTATTGCAAGGACTTTTGGAAAGAAGACAAGCGGATCCAAGGTTGAGTTATATTGTGTTTCATGTTAGTTGATTTGATTATTCAAGGAAAGGATATGTTGTTGTGTCTTTTTGTTCTGTAGTTGTGACTTACATTGAAGAGGAACAAGCAGTGTCCGCACTGATTGAGAATTCCTGAAAACAGACATTGATGATGAAGATGATGATTATGATGATGATGATAAGGAAGAAGATGATGATGATAAGGAAGATGATGATGAAGAAGAAGATCATGATGATGATGATGACGATGATGATGATTATGCAGATGATGATGATGATATTGATGAAGACGACAAAGACGATGGTGATGACGATGAAAAGGATGATGATGACGATGAAAAGGATGATGATGAGGATAATGATGATGATGATGATCATCGTTGTTGTCGTCATCACCATCATCTTTGTCGTCTTCATTGTCATCATGATCATGATCATGATCATCATCGTCATTGCCATCATCATCGTTTTCATCGTTGAAGGGACTTATGTATAGGATATCACTATAAGCAATGCAACCAATACAAATTATGACAAAATCCTAGTTAAATAAAATTAAATTAAATTAAACTACACTAAATTAAAAACATAGAGTTGTTTAACTATAATTAATTTAAAATGCAACAAAATATAAAATATGCAAATAAACAAACAAAAAAATGTAGAATTCAAAAACACACGCGCACTAGCTTATTAGCAAAACAACAACGAACAAGTTCAATAATATTTAATTAATCAAGGTTAGTGTGGTCGCCTCTGTTTGGCATATGGATTATTTAACTAATCAATTAATTCATAAACTGGCTTCAAATCTGTGGGCTTGGGGATCTCTGTGGGCTTCCTTTATTTTTAAATCATGGGCTCCCTTCATCTACATCCTGCGTGTGTCTTCATTAAACTCTCTGAGAGCATTTCTTCCTTAAATATATGCTGTGTAATTTCAACCACATCATATCTTCCAAAATACTATCCTTAAATCCTTCTCAACATATGCCGAATTCCCTTTATAAATTTATGTTTATTAATTTTCTGTATCTTACTCTTTTATTTCACCAAGACTGTACAGGCATACTTTTCTAACTTTTGGCAGACTTATATTTTTCACATCTTTACCATCTTTAAACAAACTGAGGGTATGTCTAGGTATCCACCTCAACTAGGAACAAGACCATGTCACCTTAAAACATGACTAACAAACAGACAATCTCTGGCAGTCACTTTAAAATGGTCTTTAAAACTGCTCAATTCAACAATTAGTCAATTTTGTGAGACCCTAGTCATTACTGTGCTAGGAGGCATTTTGGCAGACTCATATCTTACACACATGAACACCCAAAGGGAAACTGAGATCATGAGTGGATTCCCAGATCATCAAAGAATGCACCCATAACATCTGATGAATTTACCAGTTAAAGAGTTGACTCTGGATTGAATTTCCAAGTGGGCTCTCAACCTCCTGTTTTCAACACTCAATCAATTTTTCATATTTTGGATATGCAAGCTAATGTTTTTACCTTTTTTGGCAGGATAATATTTTTCTCATGTGGTGACCATAAGAAAAATAAGAACATGGATGGATAGCCAGTTCATTAAAGAACATGCCTATACCTTTTGATGAATTTATCATCACTCAGACAGGATTTAGCAGGAATTTCCAAATGCCTATTCAACCTTATGATTTGACACTTGGACAATTTCTTTAAACCCTAGGTCTCAAAGGTGATTTCAACTTTTCATGAAACTTGGAGTGTAAGAAATCCAATGGATGGAGGACAACCAGATGAATCCATTAAGATCAGTTTCATCCTATGGAACTACTTTCTCTCTCCTCGGTGGGCATTTTACTGAAGTATGATGTAAATGCTGCTTAAAACCCTGTTTTGGCACCTCCATAATTTCTGCCTCATGTACTTTCAAGTCAAAGTAAGAACATGGCTAGGTAGACAACACATCCACCTACAGGATTCCCATATGGTGTGGGAATTTATTTCAACCCACAAATGATGGTGGGCATTCTCCTACAACAACTTGTCTAATTTGACCAAAAAGAACTTCTTTTGGGAGGCCTGTATCTTCTTCCTCAAAGAATTCTTCTAAGAACTGGTCCCATGGTCGGATAGATACTTCAACCAACTATGGGATGATAGGCCATGGCGGGCATTTTATCCTTCTTATGAAACATGGAGGGCATTTTCATAAGACTACTTCTTTAGGACAATTTTTCACCACTTAGACTTTTTCCAACTTAAACATACATGCCTATGCCCATCAACAGTTCTTTTTTCATTAATGAACATATCTAGGGTATTTCTATCCACAATCATCAGTTCACCAAATGTCACCAATTCTCCATTCATATATTGACATCAATGCCAACACATTCATCTACCATATTTCCAACAATGATTCCCAAGAGGATGGAGATGAGAGGTTACCCATCAATATCTCAACCTGAATATGTAACTTAGTCATTTCTAAAGCCTTAGATATTGCTAGGTCGTCATTAGTGCAACTCTCCCATTGAAGTGATAAGGATTTGAATAACATAGCCTTTTTATGGGGTCCAATGAGCCCTTACTTATCTCAGATCGAAACTGGAGATTATTTTCCATATACTATACCTTTTCCTATTGTTTCCCTCAGCTTTGAGGTTGAAACTATAGAGAAAGTACAGTTGTAGGTCTCATCTATTGTCACAAGAAATCAATACTTAGTTACTACTTGTGTTAGTTCCTAATGAATAATGAATGACATGTTACACTTTGGAATGATGATCGTATAATATTATTTTTTTTTAAATTAAAATTGCATGTTTTTGTATTTATAAGATGCCTATTCCCGTATTTTAGGCGTACTTGATTTTTTTGTTATGTATTTTTTCTGTATCGTATCCGAATCGTATTTGAATCTGTACTCAAATATTGCTACTATGGTTTTGATTTTTTACTTTGTATTTTATGAGGATTTATATGAAATATAGGCTGTATTTGAGGTGCAAAATGACCCATGATGGGCATGTTTCCCATCAAATTCCAACCTCAAACCCATCCATCGCCTTTTTGATAGAGAACGGGCCTGAACCATACCATCACGACCAAACAAATTCGGGATTTCCTTGTTGCAGAACACTGTAGAAATGGTAAGAAAATGCTCTTGGGTAGTGTAAGATGATTCAGGGTTGTGATAAGATGATTCTGGATCCAACATCACCCTATCCATGTCCATGTGATACGTGTTGAAAGTGATACGTATTGAAAGTGATACGTGTTGTACTAGATCTATCGGTTCTATGTCAACTAGATATGAAAAGGTAAGGAAAAGATTTCATAGACGCATGCAATAATTTATTGCCAACAGAGGGTCATGTAATTATGATGCTGATAGCATAGGTGACATTGTGTTTCCCTTGAGGTATAGACATGTAGTGCAATGATGGGTACCTAATAAGCTACCTCAAGTGGACACAGATTTCTTCATCAATGGGAGGATGTATTGCATTGATCCTTCGTCCTTGCATGGATGGCATAAAGGTCGACTATGGAACTGTAACTGAATTGATGGAGTATGTCGGACCATTATACAGATACAATAACTAGTTCATCTTGGTCCAATATACTCAAACTATTAGGAGATACGGAGTTTCCGCAACTTATATACAACTAGTAGAACACTTTAAAAACAAAGGGGCAAGTATGTATATTGATGGGAGACCAAAAGCATCTGGAAACATTGCTAGATTTATAAATAGTACACGGCGAGTGACAACAACTAAGAAACTGAATTGCAAATTTGAGGGATGCGAAGAACATCGTATATTTGTATGTGCAACAAAAACAATACTTCCAAGTGAAGAGTTGTTGATAGATTACAACTTAAATCGAATAGATGTGGCTTCCATGGTGCAGGGTAACCATGGAACGTCACAAGCTATGCCTCATCAGGTAAATGCTAAATATAGTAACTAAACATCACTACAATAACTAAATGTTTCGATTTTTTCTATTAACATTCTGTTAACACCATATTCAAAATTTTCGATTATGGGAGATGTGTGGGGAAAAGACCTTATCAGAAAAGTATTGGGAAGGCATTTGTAGAGTTTGTAGGGGTGCTGAAAGCATCTATGGAGTGGAATTCTGACTTTGAGAAAAGCGGCAGCAGGAATCAGGTAAAAGATAGCATGAATCAACAAACACGATTCAGAATGATAAAGATTGACGGTAGAAAAGGCATTTCGCGGATCAAAGATGCAAGGTAAAGCGCGGTCATTGGATGTGCGGAGTGCATTAAATGGGAACCATAATGGAAGATTGAGATTAATCTAAAGACAGATCAATGGAACTGGAGAATTTCGCGCAGCAGACGTGCTCGGCCAAAGCCACTTTTCCAAATTGTGAAATGGATTGAAGGATGGAGACATCTGATGGTGGAGATAAGAGCATGAGCAGATCTATGGCCATAGATGATTTCACGTTCCGGACTAGCACGGATAAATTCATGATTCCAATTCATGAAAATTGGTACTGGCCACAAAGATCAACAGTCACGATGAAGGCGGGGATAGCTATATGGTCGTGGTTCATTTCGCGATCTGAAGTAGCGCGGACGGGGTCAGGATCTCAAATCGTGAAAAGTGGTAGGTTCCGCTTTGATCGACGGCCGCGAGGAGAGGTCGATCATGATCGATAGATAAGAAACATACCACAATTTAGAGTTTCTCACTAGATCAAGGAAGGAGGAATTGGTGGAATGTTAAAGTTTTCAGACATGAACAGTCTTGATGAAGGTAATTTGGAGATCGACGATGGAGGTCGATTTCCCAAATTAAGCTACACATGCAGATAGTGAGGAAAAATTTGGCATAAAGGACCTTGCATATCCAAGGCTCAGATTGGAGAAATACTCTACGATGCAGGCTGCATAGAAAAGGCATGGAGATTATGCGGTATAGAAAACTATAAAAGGTTCTATATGGAGTTGGAAAGGTTTGTCTTTTCCAAATCCTCGATATTGATGAACACCCTGACCGCATACAGAGTTCCAGCGTGGACAGACCAGAATATTGTGCTAGAGAAACAAGGTAGGCCCCTAATACTCCCTCAGTGCTATTTGAAAATGGAAAAAGTAGGAGAAAGAGAAGTGGTATATGTAAGGGAAAATGTAGAACCGTAGGTCACAAGTCGAAGGGAAGAAGAAAGTCTTGTGGATGAGAACGCCAAGATTTTTGATACCATTTTAGTGGGGGAAACCATTGAAGCTGCTAAGCATAAATTGGAAGTCCTTAAGGACCAAGGTAGTGATACATGTGGTGTTTTTAAATCTTTTTCCATCTTTTCTCTGTTGACCAAACCCCCCATTTCCATGAGTTTGTCGAGTGATGTGCAAACAATTTTTTTGCCACCAAGGGAGTCATTATGAATAGGTCCGAATAAAAAATCCTCTGTTGAGTCTAGGATCCTATCATCCGTAAAACCCTCCATGTCCCAGATGAGTTTGTCCAGATATCCCAAAAATACTGAGAAGATAATATCATACATTTCTTCAGGGAGTCTACTGCCAAAAATAGAGAAGCTTTCTTGAGAGCTTGTTCAAAACCTAATGGTGAAGTCATCATCTTATTTTACCCCATCAACCTTAGTCAATTTAATTAAGAAACGTAGTGGTGCATAGCCCTATCTAGTCAATTTCTAGGTCTAGATACTAACGGTTATGTCACAGAGTCATTGTTGAGTCTATTGTTCATTTTTAGTACCTGTCCTGTCGAACCTGAACTGCCAGGGAAATATTTTTAGTCCTGTTGTCTTAAATTTGATGAATTTCTAGCCAAGAACATTCGTCCTCAGTTAGTGAATTTCCACGGCACCAAAGTATTCAGATTCCAGTCCTTTTTGTTGAGAATTTTTATAGCTTATAACGAAGAAGATTTACAAGTGCCTGAGCTAGAGATCACTGGTGAGATAACCAAAGACTACTGTAAATTCATGAACCATTTGATGGCTGAAATATACAACCTTTTCTTTCAAGAAAGGATACCCAGGGTATTTCCTAAGATGAGGCAAATACTGCAGCTGTCTCATAGCAAGATGATAGGAGACTGTTTCCTAACAGAATTTGGAACAATCATAAGGCTATAAAGTTTTGTGCATCAAACTTACATCCTGCTAGCCTTTCTAACTGTCAGGGTTTTCTCCTTGGAATTAATCAGGCAAAGACTCACTGTTGAAGAAGAACACTTTTTGAATTCTAGGAAGAGCTAAAATATTGTTTTCCCCTGGGAGGTGGGGCCATACACGGTCAAGAGCAGGGATGCTTTGTCACTAATTGGTAACTTACTCAAAGGCATGGAATTCTCTCTAGAATAAGCTGTAAATTACAATCCACATCAAGTAATTTCCAAAAGGAGAAAGGCTCACAAATGTAAGCCTTTTGAGAACACTGAAATACCTGGTCTTAGAGAAGCTGCCAATTGGGATGATTTCCCCAACTCTACCATGATGGATATTAGCATAAGATGAGGCTCTATCTCGCCCCTACCTTGGGACAATTCTCCCCAAAGGGAGCTATCCAAATTAGTTGCCACAGCTAGGAATTCATCATTGTTGGTCAGTGATTCAAGGAGTTCAATGAAAAGATGAATTTCAGAACCCATGGAGAATAATGAGATAGATACTGCCAGCATGCCCAAAAAGAAGAAAACAGAACAAGAACAGCAGTTAGTGTATGTTAATAGGAGCAATACAAAGAGGAAAATGAAGAAGAAAAATGTGGAAGACCAGCAGAAACAAGAAGAGCCCGAAATAGCCAAGTTGCAGATCCAAGAGTATGTGTTTGATGGATAGACTGCAAACAGGCATGCCTCTAAAGAATATTGGATGGACTCTTACTAAGAAAGGGCTCATCAAACTTTTAATGAGACATCAAAGTTGTATAATGAAGTAATACAATTTCCTTACCCAAATGTGGCATTGAATACTGTGAGGGATCATGCTACAGACACCCTCAACCTGGCTTTGCCAATATGAAACAAAGTGTCAGAGGTTAGTGTGAACCTCGAAAAGGTTCCCACTACCGATATAATACACCTTAATAGAGATACAAGTGACATATTGAATACTATATTACTAAAATCCATGCTACAAATATCAAATCTGGAGGCAAGTAAAACAAAAACTCTAGACCTTTTGAGGAAGGTAAGAGTCGAAAACAAGGCCCTCAAGATCCAAATTAACAATTTGCACAATGAATCAGTATAGATAGAAGGACCAGCATATAAGGGGGCTTTAGCTCAAATATTGCTGGATGAGAAAGAAAAAGAGATCCAAGTACTAAAAAGGAAGTTGAAAATCCCTTCCACCCAGCTCACTCAGACAGGTGAGTTGGATGAATTCAAAAAAGAGAAAGAGACATTAAACACTGAGCTTACAGATTGCAAGGCCAAGCTATTGAAGCTCAAAGAGAAGGAAAGGCAGTGGGAAGTGGATACCAAGCTTCTGAAGGAGAGCGAAAAATAATTAAAGGCTACACTAACAACAAAGGAAAAATAGCTTCGGGAAAAATGCACAGAGATTGCAATTCAACCAGTAAATGTAGTTGGAGAAGTAGACACTAGTTCTCTTTCTAAAGCGATGTCCCAAATAGGTCTGAAAGATACAAACCTTACTAAGTTAAAGCAGCAGATTAAGGAGCTAGAGGAGGAAAAATCAAAGGAGGAACAAGAAAAGGAAAAGATAGAGGAGAAATGTCAAGAATTGACACAACAAAATGCCAAATTAAGCCAGCATGTGATCGGTAAATTGACCTTACAGGGTGCTAGAAATTTGATCTCAGATCAAATCATTGTAGAAGCTAACAAGTTCATACCTTATATAGTTTTCATCACAGATCAGGAAAATTCTTTGACAGAGGCCAAGAAAAAGGTTTTAACAGTATTAGGAGAAGTGCAGAAAATACCTGCAGTGATAGCTGAAAATGTTGTTGCTTTTCTAAGTGCCTTGTTAGATGATCTATCCAACTTCTATAATATCCGAAATAGATTTGCTATCATCTCTAGGGCTAGAAAGGTAATTGCTAAACATAGGATGTTGGACACTATCCAGGCCAAACTTGGCATTATTGAGCACAAGGTCAAGGAAGTTATTGATCTATTAAAGCCACTGGTAGACAGAGTGATTCCTTTCTTCTGGGAAGAAAAGGGACCCTTATTGTCTCAAAAGGATTATCTGGAGTGATTGGTTAGTTGCCGATCAGACAATAGCAAGTTCCAAGACATGCAGCAATCCTTGTCAGGAAGGAAGGTTTTCGATAAGTTGGTCAGTGAATTTGAATTGCTGTTTGATTTTAAAGCCACTTGTGCCAGATCACCCGAGGCCTCATACACAGAAACTATGGAACTCAAAGTACATACACTTGACATGGTTGTCGCGACTTTTCCCGGTCCTAATCAATGGAGGTCAATTCCGCAATACGGGTTGAGCAAGTTTAGGATGCAACCATAGAGGTGGAAATGACAGTAATGCAAGAAATTTTCTCTGTGGACACACCCCTCTGATGATCACCTCTCCTAGAGATTTGTACAGCTATCACCAACCAGAGGATACATAAAAATATTTTGTACATATTTTCTCCCGCAGTCCACATTTCATTTTTTAGTTTTATGTAAATCGTGGCAGATACGCCACATTATAGTTTGTTAGAAGTTGTTCTTCAGTTGTAACAAATTTTTATTCCTAAATGTCGGTAGAGGAATTCCAAAATACTATAAATTTACCTCCTAAAGAAGGAGAAAGGGTTGGAACCAATGTAACTTTGTGTTGTATGCTTTCAAGAGTTTTCCAATAAAGTTACAAAGCCGAAGTCGGTGTTTTTCACAAGGATTCATGTGTTGTTTGTGTTACAGTCTGTTTTTTCCTTTCTCATGTGAATGTTTTCTAGTTTATCTCCCCCATTTTGTTTTATTTCATGTATGAAATAAGTGTATAACAGTTTGGAAGTCATACATACTATGCTCCGTCTGTTGTTTCAGATATCCACTAAATCTTTCTTCTAAAGTTAATACATAATTCATTCTTTAATGCTTTGTGTTAATGGTTTGTTCTTGCTCTTCCTTTTCCACCAAAAAATTATGAATTGACTACGACCGAATGGCTACCTTGTCTTTGTGTTAAAATCACCTGCATAATTTCAGTTTGTTTCCATTACACATCTTGACTCCATTGCCCAATGGTTCTATGCTTTGTTTCAACCACCCTTACAAAAAAATCATATTTTTACTTGTACATATCTGGCATTGTTAATATTTGGTGAGAGATCCCTCTTGGAAGAGCAGAAGGCCAATTCTCTCTTCAAAAGTGGTTCTACTGTTACCCGGGAGCAAGCCTTCACAACCGTTGGTTCAATTCCAGTGTTAACAAACTAGCGTTGTTGTCGGGGACGAGTTGAAGATCATCCCTAGGAGAATGATAGGAACTGCAAAGTTTCGAGAAAGAGATTTCTGTGGGAAAACAAAATTTTCTACATTCACAAGAAGGTTGTACATTTTCCCTGGCGAATCCACACTCACTTTGGCCAGTGTTACATGAGATATCCTGGATTCCAGAAGGATCCATATGAGAGGTAATCCCAATCCCAAAACTTTGCAAAGTGTGGAAAATCCAGAAAGAATACTTAGTAATAGAAATAAAGAGAACGTGTATTTTCCTTTGTTTGGTACATCATCATCTCAATATTTGTATAACATAGCAGAATCTAAATGGGGGACTAGTGTTGAAAGATTACTAACTAAATCGAAGTCTAAATCCGACCTAAAGAAAGTTGAGGTTAGCCCTGGTAGACTGGAATCCTATCTTCTGGACTCTTTGTGGCTAGACCTTGAGACCTCAGTGAAAGCTAAGAAGGCAGTCCCTGTTTTTCAGAACGCCCAATTTCCTAACCCCCCACTTTCTCCTAATAGACCTACACCGATGGAAGCTGCTAGGTTTGCTCCATTGGCCCTACTTGTAGTTCTGCACGACCTTCCCTTAAACTATGCCCAAATAATTTTATTATATGATGGGGAGGGGAATGTCTCTGCAAAGCACCATGTGGGTAAGTTTGATGACTTCGTAGACCTAGAGGAAGTGGATTATGAGGATGTCAAGATGAGGCTGTTTGCACAGAGTTTGTCTGGGGAAGCTAAGAAATGGTACAAATATTTTCCACCCAGGTCTATTCTTAATTTCGCTGGTTTCCAAACTGCGTTTCTAGAAATATGGGATGATAAGAAAAGGCCATTACAAGTCCTGTCCCATTACAACAATCTCAATAAAGGAGGTTTTGAGTCAGTCCATGATTTCTCTAGTAGATTCATAGAGCCTATAATTCGATACCTCCTGACATTAAACCCTCACTCGGTGTAGCTAAGATTCATTATGTTGAGGCCTTTGATAATGATTTTGCATTATTGTTGAGCATTAGAGGAAATTTCAATTTAAACTGTGCCTTCCAAAAATAATACAAATTCCATGTCATCATGTATTAGCCAATCAAAATGCTTTTAAATTCAAAAAGGGAGCACCTCTTAAATAATTTTTTAATATAAATTTGGGGATAGGTATCATAAAAAAAACTACTTTTTGTGTTCGTATTTTCGACATATCTCCCTATGTTTTTACTCAAATTTCGATCGAGAGATCTCGTTGGATGCAGAATTAAATTATGCATCCAACGAGTACCCACTTGACATACTTTTGATAGGCCTCGCTACCCAAAAAAAAAATGCCTGAAAAAATGTGATGATGACATCATCATCACATTTTTTTAGACATTTCTTTCTTTTGGGGTAGTGGGGCCTGTCAAAAGTATTTCGAGTGGGTACTCGTTGGATGCAAAATTTAATTCCTCATCCAATGAGCTCTCCTGATTGAAATTTGAGTAAAAACATAGGGAGATATGTTGAAAAAATGGACAAAAAAGTAGTTTTTGCTTTTCTTCCTCGAAAATTAATAAATATTATTGTATTATTTTAACTATTATTTTATTAATTTTCCTTAGGAGGCCCATTTTGAGTTGAAATTTCCTCTAATGAGAAATAAAATCGGCTACTCTTCCTGCCATGTTCACTGATGCCCTAGAAGTAGAGCGCAATATGATGGCATGTGGAAAGATAAAACCAAGAGTGGAGGTTGACAGGAGGAAAGGTATAGAAGAAATACATCCCACCTCTTCTACTTCTTCATCTAGTGATATAAAATTTGAAACGATGCTAAAAAAGATGGAAAAATTAATGGATCAACTAATTGTGGAAGCTAAGCCAATAAATCGAGAATAGAATGAACCTCAGATAAAAGATCCCAATTTTAGAAGACCGATCCCACCCCCCCTCCAACAGAATAGACAAAGGGATGTGAGGAATCCAAGGAACCAAGAATATCTGCAAATTAGACCCCCTTTCCCTAAAAACTATGTAGTTGCTGAAGACGATGCAGAGTCTATTGAAGACCATATTCATCATTTTGGTGATTTGGATTTTGAAATCTATTTGACTGAAGAGGAACATAATATGTTTGCACAAGTAGATGACAATGCTCTGGCAGAGGAATTGGAACAATATCATAAGGGATATATGCAGGCTATAGATGATGTCAGAAAGATCAATTGAGGAGTAGAGACGTTGCTATAAATAAAGGAGGTTTAAATCCAAATCATCCTTCCAGTAGTTAGACCAGCACAGACAAAAGAAATGAGAAACAAAAAGAGCCTGTTGTATATAAAGAAATGGGAAATGGAACTGAGACAGTAAAGGAACCAAAACAAACAACACCTGTGGAGCTAGACAAAATTTCTTCCATGTTTAACCTCCAAAATGAACTTGCTAAGTTGAAAATTTCAATTCCTTTTAATGAACTACTAAGAAATCAAGAATACAGGAACACTATAACCAAAACGATCAGGAGTCAAGGAGAAGCTCACCCAGATATTTTAGAACTGACAGAAGATAATCCTACTATTATCTTGGGATCTAAAATTGATAGTGTGGATAGTGAAGACGAGGAAGTACCACCCTTTTACATGATTTTAAATGTGCATGACATGGTGTTGCACAATGCTATGTTGGATTCAGGAGCTTCACATAATCTGATGCCAAAGGGAGTGGTGGAAAGTCTAAGGTTAGAGATTACCATGCCTTATAAAGACCTGTATTCCTTTGATTCTAAAAGAGTTAAATGTTTGGGTTTGATCAAGGGCATGGTGGTATCCTTAAATAAGTTACCATCTAAAATGGTGGTCATGGATGTTGTCATGGTTGATATTCCTCCCAAGTTTGGTATTTTTTTGTCGAGGTCTTGGACTTCAAAGCTAAAGGGTAGCTTACAAATGGATATGTCTTATGCAACAATTCCAATCAGTGTAATGAAAACAAGAGGATGTAAAATGATAAAAGATTACCTTATGTCGTGAATAGTCAGGCTCATCCTGATATTCATCATGTTTATGTTGTCGATACAGACCTAGGTTCGTCTATTTTCTTCAATGTTATATCTCCTTGTAACTCAAAAATTGTTGTGCCAAGGAAAGGTAAGAAGGATAAAAAAGAGACAAATGAATAGGAAGCTTTATAAAGAAAGCAGAAAGACGAAGGACTGTGGAAGATGTATTTTGATGGCTCGGTGGCTAAAATAGGTGCTGGTGCAGGTGTGTATATAATTCCCCCCATTAGAGATACTAAAGCTTATTCTTACAAGTTGGTTTTTCAATGCACTAATAATGTAGCCATTTATGAGGCTTTGTTGTTGGGTTTGCATGCATTGAAGTATTTGGGAGCTAAAAGGGTCCAAATCTTTGGAGATTCAGAACTTGTAGTGAATTAGGTGAATGATAGCTACCAGACTAGACATCCAAGAATGAGGGATTACCAGAATGAGGTATGGGACATGTTCAAGAATTATTTCACTGAACATAGGGTCCAAGTGATTCCTAGGTATGAGAATACAGTGGAAGACTCTTTGTCAACTGCAGCTGGGAAATTTGAGACTCCTACCGTAGGTAAGAGAAAATACAAAGTAGGCATTATGAATAGGCTCTCCATACCTGACAGCAACAAATATTGGTAGGTTTTCGAAGATGATATGCAAATCAAAAGGTTTTTGGAACTGTATGGTGAGTTTGTGAATACCCGCATAGATGAAGATGGTGCTGACTCCGAGAATTTCCTAGAGGCTGATGGGAATGAAGAAGAGACCGCTGGAGCAGAGAAGCTGAAAGGCTCTTTGGGAGGTAAGGATATAGTCCAGTTAAAAAGTAATCACATCCCTAGAGGCTTGATCCCCTTAGAGTCTCTTTTTTACCAAAATGGCGTTGCCAAAGATCCTAAGGTTGAACCTACTGAAGATGTTGTGGAAAATAAAAATATTGGCACTGAAGATGACCCGAAAATTATAAAGTTATCTAAGAAATTACTTGCTAAAGAAAAGGAAGAGTATGTGAACTTGATGAAGAAATACACATATTTGTTTGCATGGAGTTATGATGACCTCAAAGAGTATGACACTTCCATTATACAACATACTATCCCAATCAAGCTTGGGGAAAAACCATTTAGGCAGAAGCTCAAAAGAATCAATCCAAAGCTAGTACCTATCATTGAAAAGGAGATTAAAAATCTGTTTGATGCAAAAATAATTGTGACTCCGAGGTTTTCAAAATGGGTAGATAATTTGGTTCATGTTAGGAAGAAGAATGGGGAAATAAGACTGTGTGTGGATTTCAGGAACCTGAATAAAGTCTCTTTGAAGGACAATTACCCTTTGCCAAAGATGGACCTAATTCTGCAGAGGGTAGTGGGCACAGAGAGGATATCTACTATAGATGGATTTTTTGGTTACAATCAGGGGAAAGTGCTGCTTGAAGACCAGGAAAAAATTTCTTTCACCATTCCTTGGGGTACCTTCATGTATGCAAATATGTCATTTGGATTAATGAATGTTGGAGCCACTTTCCAACGTGTCATGGATATTTCCTTTGCAGATGAAAGGGAAACGTTTGTGGTGATTTACATGGATGATATTACTGTATATTCCAGGTTTTTCAAATATCATATTAGACATTTAGAAAGGGTTTTCATTAAGTGCAAAAAGTATGGCATCTCATTAAATCCAAGAAAGTCAAATTTCGCTCTAGAAGAAGGAAAACTGCTGGGGCATATTATTTCAAAGGAAGGAATTAGGATTGATCCAAACAGTGTAAGTGGCATCTTGAAGGTGGAAGAACCAAGAAGTAAGAAGGAAATATAGTCTTTCATTGGTCAGGTTAATTTCTTGAGAAGATTCATTCCTAGCTTTGCTAAAATCCTGATGAACATTACCAATATGCTGAGGAAAGATCATGAAGTAAAATGGACTATGGAAGCCAAGAAATCTTTCAAAGATATAAAACAAGCCATTTCGGAAGCTCCTGTGCTGATCAGTCTAGACTTTGGGAAAGATTTTTTTGTATTCTCATATGCTTCAGAGCATACTGTGGCAGCAGTTTCGTTAGAGAAAAATGATCGAGGTGAAGAGCATCCTATAGCATTTTTCAGTAAGATATTGAGAGATGGAGAATTGAAATATGATATAATGGAAAAACAAGCTTATGCTTTGGTTAAGGCCTTAAAGGAATTTAGAATTTACATCCTCCATTCCCATATAAATGTATATGTCCCCAGCAGCGTGGTGAAGAGTATACTTACACAGCTAGATCTAGAGGGGAGAAGAGCTAAATGGATTGTAGTGCTTTTAGAATACGACATAGAAATTAAGCCCACAAAATTGATTAAGGGGCAAGGATTGGCTAAAATGATGACAGATTCCCATTGTGATTCTATAAAGCTAAATTTTTTATCTAGTCAATCTAATCAGCTGGATACAGAAGTACCAGTGGGGCCTGATTTTTCTATCTCTCCCTAGTATGTTGATATTGTTTATGTATTGCATAATTTACAGGATCCTGTAGGGTTAAGAAAAACCAGAGCTAGGTTTGTGAAGCTGAAGGCTGCAAAATTTTGTATCATAGAATAGTATCTTTATTGGAAAGACCCTAGGGGAATACTGTTGAACTGTCTTCTGGAGAATGAATCTCAACATATAACAAAATATTTCCATGGAGGAGATTGTGGAGGGCACCATTCCTGGAAGGTAACCGCAAATAAAATTCTAAGGGCAGGATTCTATTGGCCTTCATTGTTCTTAGATGTATATAAGGAAACAACTATATGCCATCAGTGTCATATTTTTGAAGGAAAAAGGAAATTGGTTTCACTTCCCCTCAACCCTATATCAGTAGAAGTACCTTTCCAACAATGGGGGTTGGATTTCATTGGAGAGATAAATCCAAACTCCTCAGGATAGCATAAGTGGATTTTAACAACTACTGATTATTTCACAAAGTGGATTGAGGTGATATCCACTAGAAGAGATACAGAAGAAGTGATAATGGATTTCATAGAGAATAATATTTTGGAAATATTTGGTTGTCCTAAACGAATTGTGACAGATAATGCACCTGCATTTAAGTCCAAGAAGATGATTTATTTTTTCTATAAATATCATATAAGCCTAAATCATTCTATTGCTTATTACCCACAGGGTAATGGACTGGCAGAATCCTCTAACAAGAGTCTGGTGAGGATTATTAAGAACATGTTGGAGGACAACAAAAGAGCCTGGCATACAAAGTTGAAATATGCCTTTTGGGCTGACAGGATCAGCACAAAGAAGGATATTGGTATGTCACCATTTCAATTGGTATATGGAGCCGAGTTAATTTTTCTGACATCTCTAGGAGTTCGAGTTATGAAATTATTGCAGGACCAGCTAGATGAACCTAATCCCATGCAAAGAAGGATCAACCAAATTATTGACCTAAATGAATTTAGGGACAAATCCTATGATAAGGTCCAAATACATCAAGAGAAGATGAAGAATACCTTTGACAGAAGAATAAAGGAGGATGTTTTCCAGGTTGACGACTTGGTGTTAAAATGGGATGCCCTACATGAAGACAAAGGAAAATATGGAAAATTTGATCACTTGTGGGTAGGCCCATGCCTTATTGCGGCACTAAGAGGTGATAATGCTTTCATTCTGTAGTATCCATATGAGTCATAGTATGAGGGAGGCCCAGTGAATGGGAGGTTGGGAGGTTTCTAAAACATTACCTGGAGTAAAGGGACAAAGTTCCATGTATTATAGTGTAAATATTTTTATGTTTCAGATAGTAGAGATGGTGAATAGAAATATTTGAATCCCACAAAGAAGGCCCTAAGATCGGAAGAGGTAACCAATTTTCAATTATGTTTTCATTCAGAAAAATAAAGTAAGAGGATGTTGTCAATGGATTCCATGACTGGTCTATGGGGTTATTTGCTACCTCGCTGGGAGCATAAAATCCCTTCTGGAGCCAGTTGTTAACACCATATTCAAATTTTCTATTATGGGAGATGTGTGGGAAAAAGACCTTATCGGAAAAGTATTGGGAAGGCATTCTTAGAGTTTGCAGGGGTGCTGAAAGCATCTATGGAGTGGAATTCTGCCTCTGAGACAAGCAGTAGCAGGAATGAGGTAAAAGATAGTACGAATCGACGGCCACGATTCGAAATGATAAATATTGACGTTAGAAAAGGCATTTTACGGACCAGAGATGCAAGATAAAGCATGGTCATTGGATGTGCAGAGTGCGTTAAATGGGAACCATAATGGAAGGTTGAGATTAATCTAAAGATGGATCAATGGCACCAAAGCATTTTGCGCATCAGACGTGCTCGACAAAAGCCACTTTTCCAAATCGCGAAATGGATTAAAGGACGGAGACATCTGATGATGGAGATAAGAGTATGAGCAGATCTACGGCCATATATGATTTCATGTTCCGGACTAGCATGGATTAAGTCACAATTCCAAATCGTGAAAAGTGGTATTGGCCGCAAAGATCAATGGTCACGACAAAGGCGGGGATAGATCTACGGTCATGGTTCATTTCACGATCTGAACTAGCATGGACGGGGTCAAGATCTCAAATCATGAAAAGTGGTAGGGTCCGCTATGATTGAGTATTGCAAGGAGAGGTCAATATTGATCGACGGATAAGAAACATACCACGATCTAGAGTTGCTCACTGGATCAAGGAAGGAGGAATCCATGGAATGTTAAAATTTTCAGACGTGAACGGCCTCGATGAAGGTAATTTGGAGATCGACGGTAGAGGTTGATTTTCCCAAATTAAGCTACACATGCAGATAGTGAGGAAAAATTTGGCATAAAGGACCTCACATATCCAAGGCTCAGATCGCAAGGAGAAATATCTACATTGCAGGATCCATAGAAAAGGCATGGAGATTACGCGGTATAGAAAACTATAAAAGGGTCTACGTCAAGTTGGAAAGGTTTGTATTTTCCAAAGCCTCAATATTGAAGAATGCCCTGACCACATACAGAGTGCCAGCACAGACAGACCACAAGAATATGCTAGAGAAACAAGGTAGGCCCCTGATACTCCCTCAGTGCTATTTGAAAATGGAAAAAGTAGGAGAAATAGAAGTGGTAGATGTAAGGGATAATGCAGAACCGGAGGTCACATGTCAGAGGGTAGAAGAAAGTCTCGTGGATGAGAACGCCGAGATTTTTGATACCATTCTGGTGGGGGAAACCATTGAAGCTGCTAGTGGTAAATTGGAAGTCCTTAAGGACCAGGGTAGCGATACCTATGGTGTTTTTAAATATTTTTTCCATCTTTTCTTTATTGACCAAACCCCCAATTTCCCTGAGTTTGTCGAGTGGTGTGCAGACAATTTTTCTGCCACCGAGGGAGTCAATATGAATAGGTCCAAATCCAAAATCCTTTTTTCAGTCTAGGCTCCTGTCATCCAAAAAACCCTCCACGTCCCAGACAAGGTTGTTCAGAAATCCCAAAAATACCGAGAAGAGAATATCATACATTTATTCAGAGAGTCTACTATTGAAAATAGAGAAGATTTCTTGAGAGCTTGTTCAAAACCTAATGGTGAATTCATTAGCCTATCTTACCCCATTGACCTTAGTCAATTTAATGAAGAAACCTGGTGTTGCATAGCCCTAGCTAGTCAGTTTCTAGGTCTAGATACTAACAGTTATGTCACAGAGTCATTTTTTGGTCTACTGTTAATTTTGAGTACCTATCCCTTAGAACCTGAAGTGTTAGGGCAATATTTTCAATCATGTTGTCTTAAATTTGATGAATTTCTAACCGAGAACATTCGTTCTCAGTTAGTGAATTTCCACAGCACCAAAGTATTTAGATTCCAATCCTTTTTGTTGAGAATGTTTATAGCTTATAACGAAGAAGATTTACAAGTGCCTAAGGTAGAGATCACTGGTGAGATAACTAAATACTATTGTAAATTCATGAACCATTTGATGGCCGAAATATACAACCTTTTCTTTCAAGAAAGGATACCCAAGGTGTGTCTTGAGATGAGGCAAATACTATAGCTATCTCATAGCAAGATGATAGGAGACTGGTTCCTGATAGAATTTGGAACAATCATAATGCTATATGGTTTTTTACATCAACCTTACATCCTGCCATCCTTGCTAACTGCCAGGATTTTCTCCTTACAATTAATCAGGAAAAGACTCACTATTGAAGAAGAACACTTTTTGAATTCTAGGAAGAGCTCAAATCTTGTTTTCCCCTGGGAGGTGGGGCCATACACAGTCAGCAGTAGGGTTTCTTTTCCACTGGTTGGTAACTTACTCAAAGGCATGGAATTATCTCTAGAACATGCTATAAATTATGATCCACATCAAGTAATTTCCAAAAGGAGGAAGGATCACAAGTGTAAGCCTTTTGAGCACACTGAAATACCCGGACTTAGACAAGCTTCCAATTGGGATGATTTCCCTAACTCTACCATGATGGATATCAACATAAGACGAGGCTCTATCTCGCCCATAACTTGGGAAAATTCTCCCCAAAGGGAGCTGTCCAAAGTAGTTTCCATAGCTGGGAATGCCTCATCATTCGTCAGTTATTTAGGGAGTTCAATGAAAAGAGGACTTTCAGAACCCATGGAGACTGATGAGGTAGATACTTCCAGCATGCCCAAAAAGATGAAAACAGAACAAGAACAATAGTTAGTGCAAGTTAAGAGGAGCAATACGAAGAGGAAAATGAAGAAGAAAAATGTGGAAGACCAGCAAGGAAAAGAAGAGCCTGAAGCATCCAAGTTGCAGATCCAAGAGTATGTGTTTGATGGAAAGACTCTAGACAGGCATGCCTCTAAAGAATATTGGCTAGACTCTTACCAAGAAAGGGATGATAAAAATTTTAATGATACATCGAAGCTGTATAATGATGTAATACAGCTACCTTACCCAAATGTGGCATTGAAGACTGGGAGGGATCATGCTATAGACACCCTTATCCTGGCTTTGACAGTAGGAAAGAAAGTGTTGGAGGTTAGTGTGAACCTTGAAAAGGTTCCCACCACTAATATAATACACCTTAATAGAGAGACCGGTGACATGTTGAATACTATATTATTGAAATCCACACTACAGATATCCAAGCTGGAGGCAAGTAAAACAAAAACTCTAGACCTTTTGAGGAAGGTAAGAATCGAAAACAAGGCCCTTAAGATCCAAATTAACAATTTGTAGAATGAATCATTATAGATAGAAGGACTAAGATATAAGGGGGATTTATCTCAAATATTGTTGGATGAGAAAGAAAAATAGATCCAAGTACTAAAAAGGAAGTTGAAAATCCCTTCCACCCAGCTCACTCAGATAGATGAGTTGGCTAAATTTGAAAAAGGGAAAGAGACATTGAACACCAAGCTTACAGATTGCAAGGACAAGCTATTGAAGCTCGAAGAGAAGGAAAGGCATTGGGAAGTGGAGACCAAGCTTCTAAAGGAAAGCGAAAAAGAATTAAATGCTTCACTAACAACAAAGGAAAAATGCAAAGGGATTGCAATTCAACCAGTAAATGTAGCTAGAGAAGTAGACACTAGTTCTCTTTCTAAAGTGATGTCCCAAATAGGCCTGAAAGATACAGAGCTTACTAAGTTAAAGTAGCAGATTAAGGATCTAGAGGAGGAAAAAGCAAAGGAGGAACAAGAACAGGAAAAGATAGAGGAGAAATGTCAAGAATTGACACAACAAAACGCCAAATTAATCCAGCAAGTGATCGGTAAATCGACCTTATAGGGTGCTAGACATTTGATCTAGGATCAAATTATTGCAGAATCTAACAAGTTCATACCTTATATATATTTCATCGCAGATCAGGAAAATGCTTTGACAGAGGCCAAGAAAAAGGTTTCGACATTATTAGTAGAAGTGCAGAAAAGACCCACAGTGATAGCAAAAAATGTTGTTGCTTTTCTAAGAGCCATGTCAGATGATCTAGCCAACTGGTATAATATCCAAAATAGATTTGCTATCATCTTTGGGGATAGAAAGATAATTGCTAAACATAGGATGTTGGACACTGTCCAGGACAAAATTGGAATTATTAAGCACAAGTTCAAGGAAGTTATCAAGTTATTTAATCCACTGGTAGATAGAGGGATTCCTTTCTTATAGGAATAAAAGGGACCCTTATTGTCTTAAAAGGATTATCTGGAGGGATTGGTTAGTTTCTGATCAGACAATATCATGTTCCAAGACATGCAGCAATCCTTGTCAGGCAGGACCGTTTTCGATAAGTTGGCCAGTGAATTCGAACTGCTATTTGATTTTAAAGCCACCTATTCCAAAGCACCCGAGGCCTCATAAACAGAAAATATGGAACTCAAAGTACAGACACTTGACATGGTTGTCGTGACTTTTCCAAGTCTTGATCAATGGAGGTCAATTCAGCAATATGGGTCGAGCAAGTTTAGGATGCAACCATAGAGGTGGCAATGATAGTAATGTAGGAAATTTTCTTCGTGGACACACCCCTCCGATGATCACCTCTCCCAGATATTTGTACAGCTGTCACCAACCGGAGGATACATAAAAATCTCTTACGCATATTTTCTCCCGCATTCCACATTTCATTTTTTAGTTTTATGTAAATCGTGGCAGATATGCCACATTATGGTTTGTTAGAAGTTGTTCTTCAATGTAACAAATTTTGATTCTTGAATGTCGCTAGAGGAAGTCCAAAATGCTATAAATTTACCTCCTGGAGAAGGAGAAAGGGCTGGAACCAATGTAACTTTGTGTTGTATGCTTTCAAGAGTTTTCTAATAAAATTCTAGAGCTGAAGTCGGTGTTTTTTCACAGGGATTCATGTGTTGTTTGTGTTATGGTCTGTTGCTTCCTTTCTCAAGTGAATGTTTTCCAGTTTATCTCCCATGTTATGTTTTCTTTCATGTCTGAAATAAGTGTATAATAGTTTGGAATTCATAAATAATATGCTTTTTATGTTGTTTCATATATCCACTAAAGCTTTCTTCTAAAGTTAATACAAAATTCATTCCTTAATGCTCTCTGTTAATGGTTTGTTCTTGCTCTTCCTTTTCCACCAGACAATTATGAATTGACTATGACCAAATGGCTACCTTGCCTCTATGTTAGAATCACCTACATAAGTTATGTTTGTTTCAGTTACACATCTTGACTCCATTGCCCAATGGTTCTATGCTCTATTTCAACCACCCTTGCAAACAATTCATATTTTTACTTGTACATATCTGGCATTGTTAATATTTGGTGAGAGATCCCTCTTGGAAGAGCAGAAGGCCAGTTCTCTCTTCAAAAGTGGTTCAACTGTTACCTAGGAGCGAGCCTTCACAACCTTTGGTTCAATTCCAGCGCTAACACATTCGATTTCCACCATTGACATTCATTTTTTTCATGCATATTATGAATATTTCCATGTGATAACATGCTTATTACACTGTTATGCTTATCTCATTTTTTTTATGTTACAATTATCGACTCAACTTTTATTGATTGATTTATTTTGTCAGGGTTGCAGCAATGGAAAGCCACATGCAGCTTCCATGGTCCAAGGTGGCCGTGGAAGGTCACAATCTATGCCTCGTGAGGTAAATGTTAAATATAGTAAATAAATATGACATAAATAACAAAATGTTTCAATTTTTTCAGTTAACATTCTATTTTCACTGTTACCATTTGCTTTTATCGTTCTTATTGTGAATATTTCCATATGATAACATGCTTATTACATTGTGGCAAGGGTCTACTCATCCCCATGGAGCAGAACATGTATATCCTCCTTCGAAGGTAAAAGCAAGTATTATTGCAGTATCTCATTTTTGTTTATGTTACAATTATTGACTCAACTAAATATAGTAACTAAATATGACTACAATAACTAGAAACTCCAACCCCATAATATTTCCATGTGACAACATGCTTATTACACTATGGCAGGGGTATTCCCATGGTCGTCATGGAATAGAACACGTGTCCTCTACTTCCATGGTCCAGGGTGACCGTGGAAGGTCACACTCTGTGCCCCATCAGGTAAGTGTTAAATATAATAACTAAATGTTGAGATTTTTTTTGTTAATATTCAATTTCCACTGTTACCATTCACTTTTTTCGTGCTTATTCTGAATATTTCTATATGATAACATGCTTATTACACTGTGGCAGGGGTCTTCTCATCGCCATGGAGCAGAACATGTATCTTTTCCATCGGAGGTAAAAGTAAATATTATTGCAATATCTCATTTTTGTTGATGTTACAATTATTGACTAAATATAGTAACTAAATATGACTACAATAACTAGAAACTCCAACCCCAAAATATTTCCATGTGACAACATGCTTATTACACTATGGCAGGGGTCTTCCCATGTTCGTCATGGAACAGAACGCGTGTCCTCTACTTCTGAGGTAAAAATAAATATTATTGCAATATCTCATTTTTTATTATGTTACAATTATTTTCATAACATTTATTTATTGATTTATTGTGTCGGGGTGGCGTCGGTGGAAAGGTACCTACTGCTTCCATGGTCCATGGTGACCATGGAAGGTCACACTCTGTGCCTCGTCAAGTAAGTGTTAAATATAATAACTAAATTTTTTGATTTTTTCTGTTAGCATTCGATTTCCACTGTTGACATTCACATTTTTATGTGCTTCTAGTGAATTATTGATTGATTTATTGTGTCAGGGTGGTGACGTGGAAAGGCACCTACTGCTTCCATGGTCTAGGGTGACCATGGACAATCACCCACTAGAATTAGATCAGTACGGGGTGACCATGGGAAGTCACCGGCCACAACACCACATCCAGTAAGTGTTAGTTCTTAATAGTAACTAAATTTCATTACAATAACAATGTTTGAATGATGTTAAAATTATTTTGCTTAATTTTATTATTTGATGAATTTAGTCGAGTGCACTTGATCTAGGTGATAAGGAGCTTGAGGATGAAATTTAATATTCCATAGACCCTATGGATACTATAAATAAGGCCCTAAAAAAGGAAGACATAGAAACGATTTCCTTAGCTTGCATAAGGCCCATGACATAGGAGATCAGGGCAAGGATTGAAGAGATGAAAGAACAAATAAAATCTTATGGGGTAAGTGGCATCTTCACATATTTTTTTAAGCTATGACATGATTTCATATTTGATATTATGTTTTCTATTTTTCCAAGTGATCTGGTAAAGTAAAGTTTTTCATTTGTAGGAGTTTTTACAACCCATGACTAGAGAAACTATCGAGACAGGTATATGTAGCAGTGATGCTCCAATGCAGCAACAATGCCGACAAAGCAATGTACCAATGAGGAATTTTGACATTCCTTTGGTTGGCCTCGAATCCATTGAGGAGGGCATCGATTTTGATCAGTATGATATGTTGGAGCATGATGAGATGGAGCCTAGGATACCACATGACTCCACAGATGAACCTATTGTAGATGACTAGGAAACTTTTCCTGGAGCAGCACAAGTTAAAAGCACCGAATCACTAGATCTCATCTTTCTGGTGGATGGCGCTTGTATTCCGATCAAGATTCGAAAGATTGCAGGTATTTATTAATTAATTTATTCATTTTAATCATGAAATTGAAATCGACATACGCTGAAATTATTATAAATTAATGGATTACATGTTTCTGTAGGAAACAATGTTTTCTATAGGAATTTGAATGATAAAGCATTGGAGTTGTTTGGCCCCACCATTTGCACACGGTGGAATAGCCAAGATAGAGCAAAGAGAGATGTATTGATAGACCACATGGTAAACTTTTCCGGTAATACATTCAATAAGAAAGTGGTTGCAAAGTTAGCTGATTATAATTTAAAATATACCAAGGCCCAATATAGGGATAAATTGCAACTTGAACTCAAGCATGAGCGCCCTCCCATGGTTGAGGAGAAAGAGTGGAAGGCACTTATAGAGGATGCAAAGGATAACTAGCTAAAAAGACAAGGAAAACAACCATGGCCTGGAAAATCAAGGTACAACACATATCATCTTTTTAGTGAAATATGCTCATTTATTTTTTTCTTTTTTGTGTTAAGCAACAATTCTGATATCTAACGTTTTTCAAAATTTTCATATATAGGCTACCAGACACCTCCAAAGAAACCAAGGCTAGAGTGGAAAAGCACATGAAACATAGAATAGGCCAGGGTGGCTATAGAAAAATAAGAGCCCGAATCATAAAAAATAAATGATTAACTGTGGAGAATATTTATTTGAAAGTAATGACCAAATATCTGTTTTTGATACTGGAAATTTTATGTGTTATGCATTGCAAGGAAATACAGTCCAAGATTCTACCACCGAGGAAGACCTAAAGTTTGGTTTCAAGTATGGTTTTAAAAGTGTCATTGAATATCAGAAAATCTTGGGGCAGACTCCAATCTCTCCAATGACTTAGATGTAGGTAAATAAAATGAATAAGGACATCAATTTGCCTTATTTTTTAGAGTCAGTAACACTTTTTGACCTCCCCCATGAACTTTCCATTTATTTTATTCCCTTTTACTTCAATATGTTTTTTCTCATACCTTACTTTCCTGATATATTTCTTTTCCATAAATCACTTTTCCTATGTTATATTTTATCCATTTCTTTGTCTCTAAAATATAGTATGTATATTTTCACAAGCACTTATTAAAGATCCAAAATCATGGAAAGGAAGGTGCCTTTCCATGGTTTTTTAAATTTATTTTTTAACTCCAAGTTTCATTGCAATATCGACGAACTATCGTCGTAGGTATTGCAAAAACGTTGAAACCCCGGGCGGATTTCCACAAATACCATCGCTATAGCAACGGAGTTTCATGGAAAAATTACCGTTCAACTTGCAAATTTCGTCGATAGAGATTGGTTTTCCACGGTTTTGTGTGGAAGAAATTTCAGTTCAAATTCCAGAATTCGTCGATAGAGAGACAAACATTCTTCGAAAGTGTTCCATGGTTTTTGGTGGAAACAAAAATTTTCCTAGCATTTTTCGTCATTATAGGGACAACAACTTTGTCGATAGAGCGATGAAACGTAGAAAATGAATTAAAAAAATCAATTTCAAGGCCACTGTATAGAAGACACGTGGCAGCTAGTTTTCTTCTCTATATCGATGGCTTATAAAGTTCAGCGTTATATCCACGAAATAAGTGCCACGAAACATCGCGACCGTTATTGTCATAATTGAGATGATGAAACATGGAAATAGAAACGAAAAATGGTCGCAAATTTGCTATTATGTATTAGTGAATCCATACTCAGATCCCAGTAGCTTTATCTGATCTATGCTCAATATGGGATTCTTTATGAGATTATACCAAATGCACCATAATCGATTACTTGCTTTGTGAAACCGAAACCTACACCGCATGTCTATGCCATTTTAGGTTCAGTTGAGACACCTACTATAGAATATTTGGCTCAAAAATACATGAATGATATGTGAAGCAATCTGCAGTATATGCAACTACAATTTCCACATCCTCCCCTCAAATAACAAATGTGAATAATATACAATCTAACCAGAAGGGTACTTCGAAATCCCATGGGAAAAATAATAAAGGAAATAAAGGAGAGAGTAATGAGAACAAGCCTAATCCCACGAATAATGTTGAGGGAGGTAAGAAGGAAAATAAGAAGGTGAAATTCCCTTGTAAGATTTTTCAAGAATATCACTTGACTTACCAATGCCCCCTTATGGAAAAAGCCTAGAAGTTGCTCAAACAATAATAATTTAATCACTTGACTTACAAATTAATCATCTTTTATTAAAACAAAAATTGTACCATATTTTTCAAATTAATTAGAATAATAGGCATTCAAATCGACATTCAAAATAAACTTTTTTTAAGATTTTATAATTAGAAGTATTTTTTTAAGAGAATGGAAATAAAATTAATCCAAGATAGTTTTATTCCTAGACATACAGGATAGGGTCTCAAATATTATTTGATGGGGCATGTGAAGGGGAAATATGTCGATTGGGGGGTATCCCTACAGTTTTTGAATCACCTAAAATTGTGTTTAAAGCCAACTGTGGGAGGGGTACCAATAATAGGGTGGAAGGAATGGAAATTAGATCTCTCTTAAAGTTAGATTTGGAGGAAGAGGTTAAGGCCTTGAATGTGTTTGGAGATTCCGAATTATGGGTTGAGATCTTGAATGAGAGAAAAAATATTTTAAACATTAATATGAAAGGGCTTGGAGAAAATTTAAAGAAGTTGGAAGGAGATTTTAATTCATTTCATATATGTCATATATAGAGAGCAAAATGAAAAGGTAAATTAACTATCAAAGGAGGGACTTCGACTTCCAGCTGGAACTATCATCTTCACCATTACAAAAATGGAATATCTGAAGAAAAAAGATCAAATATGGATATCATATGAAAAAATATAAATCTGATACTAATGAAACATATTATATTTGGAATATTTTGAATAGTATTTTTAAAGTTTTTATACTAAAAGGAATGTAAAAATCAGGAACTATCTTGAAAGTTGTTGAAAATAGCTATAGAAATAGAACAAAAACTTATGATGGAAATTATTTATTTATGCAATTAGAACCTGAAGAATGTGTTTAGTTTTTAAATATGAAGATAAAATGTTACTTTTTTCCATGGAAAAAAATACATTTCAAAGACGCATCTATCATTTTTTATTTTTATTTTTTTAAGAATTTAATTAAGTAATTCTAAGTGTAACATCTTAAGTTTGGGTTTATCATACTTAGTGAGGGATCAAATCTATTGAGGTGCAATACTATCCTCAAGTTTTTGCAATATAAGTGATTTTATTCCTCTAGAGGCATGATAGATCTAGAGTTAAGATGGATCTAGTGCACCTAGAGGAATTAGAACAAAACTAAATTACAAATCTCTCAATGCTTAAAATATCAAGATTATGAGGGATATTTGCTAGTTTATTTTATTATTATATAGTATTATTTTTGTTATCCTTGATAAAACTAGATACACTCATTACTCAAAGAAACAACGCTAACAAAAAATGGGGGAAGTGGAACTTCAAACAAAATATCTGCATGCAGACATGCTGGATATGTTGCACATATGTACATTTTTAATGATTATCATATACACAACCACATATTGTTCCATAATCATCTTTATGTATTCAAGTAGTTATGTGGTAGTCACACCATTGTGTGATAACAATGTTAAAGGTCATATATTTTCTTTACGACCATTCATGGGCACAAGTTTCTACCAAACTATAGCGTGGAGGAGGTAAATGTATTCACATATGAGTGTCTCTATGTAAATAGGGATTCTACTAAAAAGGGTGGTTGGTTACTATTATAACATAGTTGTACCACCATGTAACTAAGCCATTATTCAACTAATCATGTATTCCTAACATTATTAAATAATATAATACTATGGGGTGAAGTGCGTAGCCTAAATGTGCCTCCATGGTCTCATGAGGATGACATACAAGTATCATAATTCATAATCAATTCATAGTGTGTTTGTAGTTATAACAAAATGGAACCCCCCCATGATATTCACCTTAGAAGTAATAATGAGGTGTCATTTAAAATCAAATAAAGAGAGTCTCCTCTTTTTTAGGTTTTCAACAAACTTGAAAGAATAGTGATGCCAATGGTTGCTGTTACCCTTTCCTCTACTACCACCATGAATAATAAAAACATTATTTCCATTTCTCTATAGACTCTATGATGAACTTACCTTAAATTGATTCATATTTGAATTCTTGTCCTCCACTTACTCTACCATTCAGATTTTCTAACAAAATTATCTCATCACATATTCATGAGACTATAGATGGGGATTTCAACTAAAAATATCAACTTAAATTCAAAAAATTCACTTTTTTCCTTGTTACATTGCCTACAATTTTATTTGTGAGAAAAATTAAAGAATATACTTATATTGGATGATTTTATGCTTTTTCTTGTGTTATAATCTTACAAAATTATTACATTTGGATTCCTCCTTAAGCCATGTGTAAGAGTCTTAAGATCCATGTACCTAATGCTAACAACCTTTTAAAGGCATCATTAACCCCACTCAAATATCTTGGGTACTATTGATATATCATGTATGGTGCTTTGAGCCATCATTCATGGCCTTGGATTCCTAAAATCCTATTCTATAAATTGCACCATGAGTATTGTCCTCTAACCATGTCTTGAACCCTAAGACTCTAAAAAACTCCTAATGATCCATATATTAGCACTCAAAGTTACACATGTCATCGTGATGTCATGTATGATTCTTTTAGGTGTTGATCATGACCTTGGATGCCTAAAAACGTCCTTTAGGGACCACGGCCCAATTTTCCTACCCCAACAATGTCTAGAGCCTTAAGAACCATACCTAGTTCTAAACTATAATAATGGAACCAATATCCCTACTTGTATGCAAAGAATAACCTTAGGAAATCATGCATGGTGGTTTTATGTGTCATGTCTGGACCTAGAAGCTTAGAATATTTATTTAGGTATTAAAACTTTGGTTTTATCTTTCAACCATGTTAAGGCATGTTACCCCCTAGTTCTGGTGCACTACTAGAGGTTAATGTTTTGTGAGATTCCATCATGTTGGTTACATAGCATGTTTATCCAGATATACACATTGACTAGAGTTCTATCCATTAATAGAGTCCAAGAATATTATTTCTAGCAGTTTTTTTTTCTAGGAGACTAAGATCAAGGGGACAAGTGACATTGATATGGATACAATTATACTTGTTGTAAAATAGTGAGTCGATTGAGACTACTTTTGTATTTTTTCTGATTTTTTTGTGAGAAGATAGATTGGTGATCTTTCCTTAAAATACAATGTTTCTCACTTTTTTTATCTTTCTCGAGAAATACTACTTTTACTAGTACATCTATAATTAGTATTTTCTACATATGGGAGTTACAAATTCAATTTCATCATTCCAAGAAAGTAGTGATGGTATGGTTCAAATTATCGATGGTGAAAGAATTAATAGTCAAGAGAAATATTGAGTGGTTGTATGGTTATTCCAATGTGGAATATGGTATCTTTTTTGAAGGTTTATAGTTGCATGAGATTATAAACACTAGTACATTTGGACCAAATTCTAATGAAAAGTTTCGACGTTTTGTTGGAAAATGTCATTTCACATACCGTCGGAATTGCAATAAAAAATCCAATTTTCATCAGACTTGGCACATCAGTATTCTGAATTTCCCAATTTTAGTCAGAATTTCCACGTTGGTATTCCAACTTTCCCAATTTTCGTCAAAATTGTGACGAAAATTGGATTTTTGTCACAATTTTGATAGTATGTGAAACGATGTTTTCCAGCAAAACATTGAAATTTGGTTCAAATGTACAAGCAAAATTTTTCTTATGCAAAAACCTTAAAATAGGTTTCCAAAACCCTAATTGAAAGTTCTAGGTTTAGTGTATGTACTTACCAATCTTGAATTTTGTAACATTGATTCCATATGCTAAATTTGAACGTTCCAAAACCTAGTTTGACCTCTTAGGTATATTGGACATGTTTCATGGTTTGTTATCCTAAAAGTTTGATTTTGTCTTTGGAATATTATATTTGCATGAAATGAAAGGGTAAAAATGTATAAAGTTGTTGTTCTTAAAACGAAAGAAGAAAAATGTATCCTTGAAAAACCAAAAGGTCAAATAGCAAGGGAAAAATCATTCCAAAAGAAAAAAAGGAGATCGTACCTAGTGTGCATGTTGATATTTTCCTTAATGAGGTTTCTTTCCTCTTTCCCAAGTAACAAGGATGAATTTGGTTATATATATACATATTTCATAAGGAAATGAAGGATTGGATATTATTATTTTGAGAAAGTTAGTGGCAACAAACGACCCTTCACTCTTCCACCACTGGGACCTTACACTTATATCTCCATTCTAAGAAAAGAGATCCATGGAAACCTATCACCTACAACTTAATGTCATGCAACTAAGCTCTTGTCCAATATTTGATTTGGTATGTAATTATGATTTGTTCTAACTCTTTGAATGTTTTTTTTATAATGTTATTGATAATGTTTCAATAGCTTGCAGTGCACTTATTTTGAATTTATTTCAGCTAAGCCACACATTTACTCCACTCATTTCCATTAATTTGTTTTCACAATTGTCTCTAGGATTTGATTCAAACCATTTAAAATTATTATCTGAAACTTATCATTTCTCTTGATTGTTTACAGACATCCCAAGTGGGAGTTTTTGTGTGCTAATAAAGATGTAATTTATGCAAATTTATTTTATTAAATGGAATAATACACCATATATAGACACCCCATAAGACTAAAAAAACATTAGTATGAACAAAGAGGGAGCTAGTTGTGAAACCACTAGATTGTCTATAATTATTAACCAAATCCATTGGTGTAGATTTGCATGATAAAAAGGATCATAGGCCCATATATAATTCCAAACACCTATTGATGGCGCCATCATACCCAAATAGAGGCCAAATATACCATTGGGAGGTCATATGTGGTGTTTTGAGGCATTGTTCAAGGCTCTATATGCTAAAAATTGTAGTGGAACTTAATTATAATGCCTCTTTGAGGTCAAATATCCCATACATAGATAATGAGTGGTGTTTTAAGGATTCATTCATAGCCTTTAAGCATTATAATATAACTTAATACACAATACTTAGGTTTCCTTCCTTGAATATGGTCATGATACTATTACTAATACCTAATAATCAAAACTCACAAATGGTGCCTATATTTCAAATCATAGGAAAATGATTATGGTCTCAAGAGTTAAGGTGTGTATGTTTGAGGCATCGTTCTTTGTATTGGATTCCTATAAGGCTACTTTAGGCTATAAGGTCTATTTTTACTCTCTTAAGAATGTTTAAGGCCTTGCAACCCATACTTGGTGATTAGATCCTTTTAATGGTGCAAAATATTCAACCAAAGGAAAAAGTACACACAAGGAGGTCATGGATGTTGGTTAGAGGCCTTTCTCATGGACCTTGATCCATATAAGATATTTTTAGGACCAACTTATAAGTTTAATTTCTTTAACTTGGTCAAGTCCTGAAAACCAATACGTTGTTTCGAAAAAATCAACTAGTTCTAATATGGAAACTCAAAGACAGTTCTGATCCCATTGGAAGGCGATGTGTGTTAAATTGAGGTTTTTTTTTTGGTCTTGGATATATGAGAGATTACTTTAGTTTATAAGGACTATGTTACTTCATTGATTATGTTGAGGCCCCCATGACCCATACCTTGGTATTTAAAATTCATCATGATCTCCATTTGGAGGATAAATATCTTATAAAGAGGTTATGTGATTGTTTAAGGATTCATTGTTAGGCTTTGATTCCTTTAATATTCATGTAGGTAATAAGGCATATATTTTCACCATAACCATGTATAGGGACTAAATATTACTTAAACCAAGTTATACTTCCAATATACTCGCTATAAGGCCAAGGATATGATTAATAGGTATGTGTGATGGATCAAGGAATCATTATTTAATGTGGATGCTTAAAATATTTACTTAGGGAATAAGACCTAGGTCTCTTCTTCCTTTCCAACCATTTTTAAGTGTAGAGAGTCATCCTTAGTATCGAAAACTACATAATTTCATACATATCCCCACTCAAAGGTAAGGATTTAACCTATTCAAGAGGTCCTATGTGGTGGTTGAAGGAGTTTTTCATGTCCATGGATGCCTAGTAATTTCCTTTATGATCCAATCCCCATATTTCTTCACCCAATCATGTTTAAGGCCACCTAGTGCTCAAAATATAACAATTTTGTACATATACCCATTTGGAAGACAAGGATATCTTTGAGAGGGTGTATATGATAGTTTGAGTCATTTCTCTTAGCCTCATATGAATATAACCTTCCTTTAGGGCTTAAGTGCTATGATTCCTCCCATTATTATTTCTAAGGATTTAAGGCACATACCTAATGTCACTTATATCAACACTCAAATGTCAATGATAATGTTTCATGTTATTTGTGTGTTTCAAATATTCCTTCAAGGCCTAAGGCCCAAGTTTCCTGCCATGACATTATATGAAACCATAATACCCATAGATACTATAAAAAAACTCATATTGTTGTTGATGTCCTCACTTATATGTAAATAATGCGTCCAATAGGTCATGTGTAGTGGTTCGAGGTGTTGTTCTAGATAACCAAAATATTTTATTAATGGGTATGGCGATGTTTCCTCTCAAACATTCTAGGGGCCTTTCAACCAATATATAGTTCTTAAAACCTCATAATTACATGAATACACCCAATATTAATCCAATGATACCCTTAAGAGTTCTTATGTGGTGGTTTGAGATATATTTGTTAATGCTATATGACTAGAGGTTTCCTATAAGGGACAAAGACTAGGTTTTCTACCTTCATTATATCTATGCCCTTAAGAATCATACCTAGTTCTATCTCCATCCCAATTTCCCCTTAGTCCCTATTTTAAGGCCAAATATCCTCTCAAAAGGTCATTTTGGTTGGTTCAACACATCATTCTTGGCCCTAGATTCCTATAATATTCTTTTATCCCAGGGCTTATGTTTCTTCTCCCAACCATCCCAAGGCCACTAAACCTAACCCTAGTGATCTAAACCTTATAATTTTTCCAATTACCACACATAGGGGATACAAATAATCTTAGAAAGATGTGTGGTGCCCTTTGAGGTGTCTTTCTTAGTCCTAGATTCATAGAAGCATTTATTAGGGCCTAAAGTAGAGGTTTTCTCCCTCTAACATGCCCATGGATTTGAGAACCATGCATTGTGCTCAAAATCTAATTTAATGATACTAATATCCATCATGAATTTGAATAAGATACATAAAAATAGTCTCAATAAAACAATCGGATTTTACTTCAAATCACTTTTATTACTACTTTAGAATAGTAATCAATTAAAAATGGTTTTCTTTAATTATTTCCCATTATTAATAATGCTAGATATTTATTTTTTAAATAGTATTGCAAATGAATGCCTAAATTGATTTATTTACAAAATAATTATTTATGAACTTGTTGCACGTATGGTGCAAAGCCTCGTAAACGAATCCTTTGAAATTATTTGTTAAAAATATATATAATAAATAATTGAATTTGTTGTGATTGTGGTGCAAAACCTCATAAACTAATATTTAATATTTATTTGAATAAATGAAACAAAAAATGTAAATTAAATTATTTACAAACTAATTATTTGTGAGGATTTTTTTATGATGCAAATCCTCATGTAAATAGTGTTAATGTTATGCAACCAAATTTGGAAAAGAGCGTGAAAATAACATAAAGAGACCAAAAAGTGTAATCCATGCCTTAATAATGAAGAAAAAATATGAATAGCAAGCCTCTTCAAGGGGGAAACCTCCTTATACAATGTACTAAGTACATAAGATAGACCAAGATGACATGATTCAAATGAAAAATGTATCCTTCTTATATATAGGGGACAAAGAGGTAGAATTACAACTAATGGACCCTATCCAACATAATTATTATATTAATACTAATGAAAATTAATGGACTAATATGCCAAAGCTAACATCAAGAGCAATATAATGTGCCACATTATAGGGGAAATGTGCCCAACATTTAAGGCTTAACATACCCCTCCGCTTGAGACAATTGTTGTCCTTAATGCTTGGTTAGTTGTGGATGCATATGTATGCATGACTTATCTTCCCATTTCATATATGCAACTGGTAAATTCTTCCACTTGATGAGGTAATCAGTAATAACCTAATTTTCTAGTTGTTTTGTCCTTGTTTAAGTGATTTGTTCAAGTTCCCGTGTGATTTTTCTTTCTTCAAAACCCCTTTCACTACAATGTTGATATTCCTGTTGTTTCATCCTACTATTTGACATAGACAAGTTGTCCTTTAGTATTTGGATAAATTCTTGCTGGTGCTATATGCGATATGCCATAGTTTGAACTTTATATTTTATTTTTAAGGGAGAGGTGATAGATGGAGGTCGGTACCCATAAAGTTCCATAAACGGAGAAATTTTTGATGATGTATGGAAATAATTATTGTACAACAATTCTTCCAAAGACAATCATTTCATCCATTGTGTTTGTTTATAATTTCGAAAGCAATGAAAATATCCTTCCAAACATTTGTTCACTATCTTAATTTTTCCATCAGATTAAGGATGATAACATGAACCACGCGCCCATTGGGTACCCAAGCAAGAATATAATTTAGTCCAACATTTTCCTGTGAAAATTGGTTCTATATTTCTTAGACTAATATTTGGGTTTCCATGTAACTTCTACACTATTTAGATGAAGGATGCAACTATTGTATTTGTGTTAAAAGGGTAAGAAATATCTATGTAATATGAGCCATACTTATTTTGTACCATTACCACTGGTGAAAAGTAAGAACTTTGGATAGGACTAATTATGCAGCCTCTAACATTTGATAAACCATGTCCTCCATTTCATTCTTCTGGCCATAGGGGTATTTGTAAGGTGTGATGTTAGAAGAAACACTTTGTAGAATTAAGTGAATAGAATGGTACAAATTTTGAATAGGTAGAATACTTTTTGGAATATCTTCCAATACCTTGGAATGATTATTAAGGACTCTTTAGAGATATGGGAAAATATGAGCCTTATATGTTTGAACATATAGTGAGCTTAATTGAGCAATTACACTTTGTTGTCCTCTTCTTAACAAATTTTCAGTCCATTAGAGATCAAAACCTTGCTTGGTTTCCCTGTGATACCATTTAACTCAAATTCTTTTCCTTCCCAGGAAAATTTCACGAAAAGCTTCTGAAAATTAAAATACATTGTTCCCAATAATTGTAACAATTGAACCCCTACGACAAACATTAACAACACCCATTGGGATATCAATCATTGTACTATTTAACACATATTCTCCCAAAGTAATATTGATATTATGGCATTTCCCTAAACAATTCATAGTTGCTCCATATACAATCATTACTTGAAATTTTGGTGTTGGATATACAAAGCAATTGAGACCTTTGGCCAATTTACAATGAATGAAATTATGAGTACTAACGGAACCAATCAACATTGTTACCTTTTTATTTTTGATATATCCTTCACTATTGAGATTTTGAGGAGTGTTAATTCAATCTAATGCATGACAAGATATGGTGGGAGTAATCACTTCTATTTTATAAACTTGAAATGGTTCTTGTTCTTTTGGTTCTTCCTCTTCACAATCTATGTATAATAATTTATTTTCTCCACACTTATGTCCCTTGCTATACTTGTTGTCACAATTAAATAATAAACTTGTTTCTCTTCTTTCCTCTAGTCGTTGTGGTGTCAACCTCTGAGGTGGGTTATTATAAGGAGCACCGTTCTCTCTATATGTGTTGGAAGTGGTATTTCTAGCATCCATCACCATATTTTAACTTTCAACCTTCATTGCCACCATGAAATCCTTCTCCAAGGATGGTGGTTTGAAGAGGCACGCCTTGTGTTGAATGTTATCCTTCAAGGTATCAATAAAGAGATCCAACAATTTATCATCTGGTATTCCCTCCACTATGGGACTCAATTGTTGAAATTGTTGAATGTGCTCACTTATTGGATCCTTTTGTATTAGATTTAACAATTGGGTAAAGAAGGATTTTCTCTTAAAATCATCATGATATGATATCAATTCTTTTGTAAAAATTTACCAAGAGATAATGGAGTTATTTTTTCATTCACAAAGCCATTGATACCACAAAAAATGCTCAGGTAATAAATATGAATATGCAATAGGTTCCTTTTGGATATTTGGCACCTGGTGTATATCAATAATTGCTCCATCTATAATATCCATGTTATGGGTTCCTTGCCATCAAATTTACTCATGTCAATCTTGGGAAGTTGGATATCCCTTGAGGAACATCCCTGATTACTTCCATTATGAGCATCAAATACTCTTGGATAATTCTTATTAATGGAATCTCGCTCAACATGGACACTATCTTTATCTTCCTGAGTATCCAGGGACACATCATCACCTTTAGGGATATTTTTCTTTGGATTTTTAGGAGCTTAGAAATCATTTATATATTATTATTGATATGTCCCATCCTTTCCTCCATATTAGTCTCCAAGTTAAATAAGTCAACCTTACACATTGTCCCTTTAATCATATCTTCCAACTTGGACACCCAAAAAGATAGATCTTCACTTTCATTGAAGGTGAGGGATGAATCCTTTGGTAGTTGTATTAGAGTGTAATTTTTTTGCACCAAATTTTGGTGCCATGTGTGATAATAAAAACATAAATATACAATATATAAAAAAGCCTATTATATCACCCAAAATAGGTTCTTCTACTAAAGTTTATTCAAATTTAAAGTGGCGTACATTTTTAACCCCGATTTGAATATTGTTTTATGTCCAACTTGGAACTAACATAAATTTTAAATTTTAGCTCCTCTAGGTTTAAAAATTTTGATTGTTGTATACTAATTTGTCATATTTCTAATTCCATAGTTATAAACTAATTCTAATGTTCGAGTAAAACATTATTTCTAATCTCCCAACACTTTTTATTTTGTGTCCTATTAGAAGAGTAAACTAGTATGGTTTGTCATGTGTATGATATTTCTTATTTGAGGATGAAAAAGAAACCATAGATAATGTGGTCCATATTATTTATGATGCAGTAGGTATCAGTCAATTTGGATCTTGCATGCCGTATATATGACCATTTTACCTAGAACACATGTTTTAGACTAGTTAGAAACCCTAGAGATTATGAGGTGGATATCTATGAAATTGTAACGAATGAATATCTGAAAATTATACCATGGATATATCGTCCTTTTTACTATACGGGTTTTTAGTATATCTTTATGAAACCTTGTAGAAAAATGTTATTGCAAAATTTCCAAGATGACTTGTTTTGGAAGTGTCCAAGCTCTGATACCAAATGTTATGCAATAAAATCCCAAAAAAGAGCATGAAAAGAGAATAAAAATACTAGAAAGAGTAATCCATGCCTTAATAATGAAGAATAGAGATGAATAGAAATCCTCTTTGAGGGGGAAACCTCCATATACAATGTACTAAGTACATAAGACAATGCAAGATGACTTGATTCAAATGAAAAGGTCTCCTTCGTATATATATAATACAAAGAGGTGCGATTACAACTAATGGATATAATCTAACATAACTAATATAATAATTACCAAGTCTAATATACCCAATCGAACATCCAGACTTATATAATGTGCCACACTATAGGGGAAATGTGCCCAACATTTAGGGCTTAACTGCTAATACCACCACCATAACACAAAAAAGATTAATTGGTGCTAATACCACCACCTTAACACCAAAAAATATAGGCGGTGCTAACTTGTGGTGCTAAAACATGGATTTTCTTATTTGGTCTCCACTATTCCTTCAATTTCCTACATGATCTAATAGTTTTTACATGCATGATCTTATATTTTCAATGGCATAACCTTTTTTATTTGTGAAATGGTCACTATTTTAAAAATCATGGAAATATCTACGCTCTATGATTACATAGCTCTAGTTATATGAATACCCTCGACATACAGATCTATTAACACATGTGAACGTTGCATAGAAGCATGTGGGGGATTCACAAATTGAAGTTTAACTGTCATAAACAAACATAAATCTAGTTTAAGGTGATTTTTGCATGGAGGGCCTCTATTTATGCCAATGGTGGAATGGGATCTATTGGTGTAAAATATGGAAATGCACCTTGAAATGGAACTACAAACTCTCGATCCCAAACTTGAATTGGAAATGAAATATATGCATGTACATTTACCAACTACTAAATATAATACAAGACTATTGAAATTATGATGTTGACAGGTCCATCCTTCCTTACCCTCATACTTTGGGTAAGCCATCCTTCCTTTCCCTCATACTTTGGGTGAGACATCCTTCCTTACCTCCCTTTTCCAAAGTTATGTAATGTTTTATTTATGTGAAAGATGGATTATTTTGAAGATACGAATAAAATGTTGGATGCACATGTTCTTGAATGGAAGTGGGGTCTTCAATTGCTTTGCGAGTTGAAAATTATTCACTTAATATTAGTTCTCATTGCAAAAATAAGTCCACAAGGTAGGGAATTTATGCTTTGTAGCTTCCCTTGTTACACTAGAGAACATCTTCTCTTTCTTGTTTAGCCTCATGCCTTATATCGAAGTAAATGAATTTTTAATTCTCAGTCACTTGAGGAAATCCTAAGTAACATGATAAATAGGGAATGATAAATTATTCATATGGGTGAAACTTGAAGTGATGTGACAAATAGGGGTTTCCACATGGAAAATAAATACACTTTTTACACCCCATATCATATGCAACATGCTTACTAGGATATAACATAGTGAATGGGTCTTCTGCCATTGCAAAAGGCCAAGTCTAGGCTTGTTTTGTAAAGGTGTTGGCCTAGTTGATATCAAGACCCATGGTATAGTCATGGTAGGTCCTCTTTGTTTTCATCTTAAGTAGTATTGGCTTAGTAGCATTTCCATTTTCCCCTTGATGGGTAGAATCCCCCCTTCACAATGGGCCATTTGTTCCCTAGGTTGGTGTCTAGTGCTTATTGGGATGGACCTATTAGGAAACATGGCTTAGGGTCTCCTATACACACCCATGTTTATCATGTGTAAGAGGTTATTGGGCATGTAATGGTTATCATACTGAATTTATCACACCTCCTGTATTCCCACTTGAACCCTCTTTTTCCTTGTATTACCCCTCCTCTTGGTCCTTATGTGCTCACACCACCATGATGTCATGTTATTCTAGAGATATTTTCCTTAGTCTTTTGTTGTGTATTCCCTGACTTGTGGGTGACAAAACCTAGTTTTAAGTTATTTTACTTTTTAGTAAGGTATGTTCTAAAAATTCAAAAAATCAAGGAAGCCTCATATAAATAAGGCTTCTAACTTTCATTTGTAAACAAGTCAAGGGTTCTAATTTTGTACTTTTTTCTTTTCATATTGGCATATTGGAGCTTATAGTGATGCACAACCTTATCTTTGGCATGTTTTTCGTATGATGAAGTTTGAATGATGGATTTTATAGGGTTTACTATCTTGCAATATTTATACTAAGAATAGTTTTAATAACTCATGGCTAAGCTTGCCATTTAAAAAAAAGTTGTAATTCTTGGAGCAACATAAATGAGTCATCAAGTTGGTTGGAAATTATTATGATATAATTGACAAACAGGAAAAATATAATTATTTGGAAAAATATTTGTCAAGGAAATGTAGGGAAAAGAGGGGTCCCTCTTTGACTTATCTTCTCCAGTACAAGAATGGGTAGAAAAGGCATGGCAATAATTGCTCCACAATGTCACTACATCTCAGCTCATCAAGATACATAAGGGATATCCAAACATAAATCAACTATCCAACAACCCTTCACCAAATTTTTACAACCCTTGTAAGTTTTTTCAAGACATGGATTTGGAATATTACAACTTAGTGATCGAAGCACACTCTAAGATGTACCTATTATTTCATGTGAAGCGTGGGGGACACATTTTTCAAGTTTAAAATCTATAACCATAACTCAATGAAAAAGGATCCATTTGGATTCATTCCATAGTTGTTTTGGACACAAAAGAATTTCACCTACACCAAGGAATAATCAATGAAGTTCTACCCTAATGGAAGGATGTGCAATCAAAATAAGCTACTTGGGAACCATTATCCCTCTTACAATAGTTTCCCATATCCAATATAAAGGACAAGGATACTTTTGAAGCAGGGGGGGGCATATTATGATTCTACTATAACCTCCATACATAACTAATGTACAAGTCCATAAGGCCCATTTATTATTTAGTGGGTAGTGTCTTAATATAAAAGGACCTTCCTTGTTGAATAAATGTCCCTAGGTGGTTGACCCTCATTAATAGAGGGACCACAAGTAGTTTGGACTTTGGCTATTGAAACACTACATATAGAATAGTAAGATGTGTAATGTTTAGTAAAGAATTGTGATTATATTTGGATTTTTACACTTGGAGGTTTACCCTTGAAGAAACAACTAAACATATCTATCTATTTTATTTTTTCTTTCTTGTATTTTTATCTAATTTCTTTCAATTTATGGGTTTAATATTATTACAAAAATAAAAATAAAAAGGAATCACTAGGGCATGATTTGTATTAAACTAGTTGGAAAGGTCATCCTAATCAATGTTGTTCTCTATACCTATCCTATTTTCTGATTCTTAGTCATGTTAAATGGGAGTTATGTAGTAGGTTAGTGCCATTATAGGAAAATTTCTTTGGTAAGGAGGAAAAACCACAAGAGAAAATTTTCACTTGGTAAGCTTGAACATAGTAACATATCCTCTAGAGAAGGGTTTACTTGAGATAAAAGACCGAAACATATTGAATAAATCCAGGGGGGGGGGATTTTTTGGCAATTAATCCCATACTAAAATTCATGATTGAAGAAGGTAATCTGAAAAAATTACATGCACTCAATAAGATTGAGATGTCTATATTAACCTATTATAGATATACAAAGTTATTCAATATGGAAATTGTGTCTTTATTCCATCCCTATAATAAAAACTCACATAAGAGAGATGACTGGAAATGGTGAAAAAATCAATATCTAAAATGAAGGTTTCCTTGGAACCCCCCACAGCCCCCCCTCCACCAATCAGGATCTCTAAGGTCTCCAATAATGGGAAATTATGAAGTGATATCACACCCTCTCACATATCACTAATTGGAATCCAAAGGAATAAATTTGATGAGGATGGAATATAGAATGGTTATTGACTCATTTCAAGAAAAATGGTAAATGTTACATCAACATATTGCTAACATGGAACCAATATAGAAAGCTGTCCAGGACTCAAGAGGATGGGGGAGATATTACAAGGATTGTATGGTAAAATAAGGATATATAATGGAAACTGAAGAAAGAAGTCTGCTTCCTCGGTAAGCTATATGGAAAAAATCAACAAAAGTGAATCGACACCAAAAGTAAAACTAAAAATTAGCTATCTAGATAGTTACAAGAAGTTTATTACTGCATAAAATATGTGAAAAATATCATAATAAAGATCCAATCACCTTTTCATGGAGTGTTAATTCACAATCTCAACATAGAGTTCTATGATAGCATATTTAAATATTCAAGTAGGAATACCAAAAATCTAGTTGGAGATGTTCTTAGCATGGCACAAGCAATGATATGTATTTTCATAATAAGCCAATTATAAATAGAACATGGAAGGTCATTCCATATTTCATCTATTGGAAACTATGGTTGGTTAGTAATAAGGATATATTCAAGAATAAGGAAAACATTGCTATAAAGGCTGCATCACATTTCAAGGAAATGCTATGTGAGGAAATACAAGTGAAAGGAACATACATCAATCAAAACTTATCATGCTTGGATGTGGAATAAAAAATATATTAGATGAATCCTACAATATAAACCTCCCTTAAAACGAAAAAGATTCCATAAACCTATCTTCATTCAAGATTGGAAACTCAAAAGTGCAAAAGAAGATCTCGAATCATGGTGATAACTCAATGCATCAATACACCTTATTTTTTAATGGATCTTCTAAAGGTAATCCTGGGGCAGCAGGTTAGGATTGTAGGTGTAGGGGGGAGGGGATATATTATGATCCTTGAAGGAATTAATGAAATAAATTATGCTTGGCGAATTGACATCATGACAAATAATCATAGTGAAGCTCTGTCCCTTTAGAAGGGTCTTTTTCTGGCTAAGGAAAACAATATTGACAAATTGAGAGTTACTAGGCAATCCTTATTAATAATTCATCATTTCAAAGTAGGCTCTCAACTTAGGGACATCACCTTGGACAAAATATCATAAGGACATTCAATATCGCTAAATATTTTAAATAAATTCAGTACTTTCATGTCCTTCAACACCTCAACACCAAGGTGAACAACCAAGCCAACATTGTTTGTGCTCCACAAGCTAGGTTTCTACATTCATAAGGGATATCCTCCTTATCTCTCATTCCCTAATGAGTATTCCCCTCATGGCCTCTTCCCTAGCTCATATTGATTCAGCCTTAGATGATTTGACTTCACCTCCCTACATCATAAACCTTTTCCATCCTAACAAATTGATCTTCTGCATGATCCTAATCATTAAAGCTCCCTTCAAACCAACAAGATTCCATAGACCTATCTTCATTGAATATTGGAAACTCAAGATTGCAAAAGAAGATCTCAAATCATGGCGATAACTCATGCATCAATACACCTTTATTTTAATGGATCTTCTAAAGATAATCTTGGGGCAACATGTTGGGATGGTAGGTGTGGGGGGGAGGGGATATATTATGAGCCTCAAAGGAACTAATGAAATCAATTATGCTTGGTGAATTGGAATCATGACAAATAATCATAGTGAAGCTCTGACCCTCTGGAAGGGTATTTGTCTGGCTAAGGCGAATGATATTGACAAATTGAGATTTATTGGATAATCCTTATTAATAATTCATCATTTCAAAATAGGATATCAACCTAGGTACATCACCTTGGACAACATCATCATAAGGACACTGAATCTTGCTAAAGCTTTCAAATAAATTCAGCACTGTCATGTCCTTCAACACCTCAACACCAAGGTGAACAACCAAGCCAACATTGCTTGTGCTCTACAAGATAGGTTTCTACATTCAGAAGGGATATACTCCATATCTCTCATTCCCTAATGATTACCCCCCTTATGGCCTCTTCCCTATCCAATATTGATTTGACCTTAGATGATTTGAATTCACCTCCCTCCATCATAAACCTTTTCCATCCTAACAAATTGATCTTCTGCATGATACTAATCATTGCCACACTTGTCAACACCATCATATTGGTTGTACTTAGTATCAACACCTATCGTCCGAGTACCCTTGATCTACCCTCTCCCTCCTACATTAATTGTGCCACTCTCCCTCCATATTCTTCTTCATGAGATGAAGATCGTCCATCTACTCAAGTAATGATGGCTCTCCTGCATTTGAATTCACCTCCCAAGCATGTGATGGATTGGATTCGTACCTTCCTCAGCATTTTCTCTTGTTATTACCCCTCACCACCTATTCTCTTCATCCATTTTTGTGTTCCCATTCTCACATATGCTCTACCTCTCCTCCCTTAGCATGACCTTGTTCTTCTCCTAGTTTACATGGGATCAACCCGAAACTAATTGAGAATTGTATTATATTCCACTATGAATTACCCCCATGAATATTTGAAGAATGCTATCCCCATATTTGAATGCGAATGTGATGACTCTAAGGAATCTACAGACATCATGATTTTAAGCTTAGAATATTGGAAACGACACATTGCAAGGAAAGTGGAAGACATGGAGCACCTGCACAAAGATAAATTTGTACAGTAGAAGGCTAGGACCATAATGATGGAATGTGAAGTTTGATCCCTTTGAGGGAGAACTAAGGAATAAGTGGATGAAATCAAGAGATTACATCAACTCATTCATCGGTTGGATGATGAGTGAACCCGTCACTTAGCCATCAACAACAATAGGTACACCCAGAAGTATTCAAGCAACTCTTGTCCAATTTACAAGAAAAAAGAATGCGCAGTGGAGAAGCCACCTTGATAGGTTGTGCATTAATCTCTTCGAGGAAATTCTAAAGAAACAAAAAGTAACATAAATGATGATATTGAAAATGCTAGAATTTTCAAATTCCTATAAGTTTTTATGTTTTGTAAAGTCAATTTTTTGGTAGGAAGCTTCATTAGAATATATACTGATAGATAAACTAGTAGAATGAATAGGATTCTATTTGGATACTATGTAAAAAACACAGACATGTCTCCTTTTGAATTCCAAACCCAATCCATGTTCCTTTTTGTATATTTCCATTTGTATCATTGACTGTATAATTAGGATGTATTCCAATTTCCCTTTTTAATACAAATGGAATTTGTTTATGTGAAAAAAAAACTCGAGGTGGTAGGTGTGGGGGTTTGGTGCTCTATGTGTCTAAGGAAAATGAGGAATACACATATGCATGGGGATTAAGAGTGGAAACTAAGAACCAAGAATAAATGTTAGTGCTTTGGAGGGGGATTCATATAGTGAACTTAAAACAAGTTAAAGTTTTGATAATGATTGACGACTCCATGATCATTATTAGACATATTTAAGAAATAAGACTACCAAAATAGATCCATCTAAGAAGAATCATGTTGCACATCTAAGTCTTAATGAAGAAGTTTAACGAGGTTGAATTATTTCATTCTTATCAAAACCTCAATAATAATATTGATTCCCAAACCAATCAACACAACAACTTACATGTAGGACAAATTATCGAAAAAAGGGGAAGAAGGGGTATTCAACCATCTCCTAAGAATCTTGTATCAACTCTATAACACTTCATTTTTCATATGGTTTGCATGTGTTACTTGGAATCCATTACTTGTTATAAGGGATTCATCATGAATGATGGAGAGTCAAATCACAGGCCTCAATGTGCTTTCAATATCATTGCAATTAGGGAAAATGAATGAAGGCTCTTTGTCCCATTCACTAGGGATAAAGGAATTCACTATCTATTTGGTATTTTTATTATCGGTTTCACTATTGCCATAGCTCTAGATGTTTGTAAATGGTAACTAGTGAGTGTAGTCTCTGGACTATGTAAGAATATTTGAAGGTGGCTACACCCAATATTCTCATCAATGGATTAATAGGCTTGAAGTGTGTTCGTAGATGTCTCTGTCTCACTCTCCTTATTTTGATTTTGGTATGTTTTCCACTCAATACATTTGGTTGATATGAATCTAATATATTTGTATTTGTGCATCCTTGGAAGTTCTATCCCTATTTCTTCTAAGTCTAGTTTCATTATTTTTAAGTTTCAGGTATGTTCTACCATCCTTGGGTATTTTTGTGGTCTCTTTTTGTATAGTATGTGAGGTTGTCACACTTGTACTTGGTTTGAAGTTTGTTCACCAAATTTGTCATTTCAATCCCCCTTTTTTTTATGCCTTTGGTTACACCTTAGTCTTAGTCAATTTGGCATCTCACATCCTTGGAAGTCTAGCCTCATCATGTTGATATTTAGTACAAGAGTTCTTGCAATTCTATCAAATATGATGAATTTCATGTCACCTCTAGATTTGTTCGTGGTAAATAAATTCTTACTATTAGAGAGGACATATCATGTGTAGTTGGAATTGGATCATAGTCCTTAATCCTCTATGGATTAGGTCTTTCCTTACCTAGCATTTTTAGGGTTATAGTATTTTAGATAATTGTTGGTAACGAATAGGTGATGCGCTTTTGTCATGAATTTCATGAAATCTAGCAGGTTCAAGACTATAGATTCATCTAGTTGAATCATTACAAATTGATCAAAGTAACCATGGATAGTTGGGAGGTGTGATACAACAACTGTCTTTAAATGTGTGAGAGAATTTTTTTATGAAGGGAAAAAGACAATGGCATAGGACATGGAAAATATGGAAAATTGGAAGAAAATGTGGGAGCTAAACTATGATATATACATTGATAATATTTAAAGTTAGATGGAGGCAAACAAAAGGTAGACATACAAGTAAAAAAGAAAAACAATATTGTTGGAAGCAAGCTTGGAGGTAGCAAATGACAATGATGCAAGAGCATCCGGCTAACCATTTCAAATTCCAAGTTCAATGTTAGATCAGGCCAAAAAGGGGTCTCCACATTTTGAGTTAATAGTCCCTAAATTACATTGTAAATAACCTATGTTTTTATGAAATTTCTAGATAGTGATGAGTCATTTTGCTTAGTCATAGTCTATTAGAGTAGTAGGAATAATGGCAGGTCATGACTCCCTGCATGGAGATCAGCCGCAGAACTGTTTGTTTGGACAATGACGTTTTTCCTTATGCGTGGTAGTGTCTGTTACAGAACCGACTCAAAGGGGGAAGAAATAGATTACGATAAATAGCTAAGTTTGAGAAGTAATAGGGGTTCTTCTTTTCAGGGTGAGGATCTCAAATTTGCAGAGGCAAGAACAGACTGCGTCCGTGTCTATTTGTAAATGGGTTGCAGAGACTAAAAGAGAGCCAGTTGTGTGTGTTTCTTTCTTTTATTGTTTAATAGAAATATTGGAAATGTATGTTGCAGTATTATTAACTTAGATGTGTGCATTGTTGTGAATGGTGTCACTATGCAGAGCCGACTATGGCAGTTTTCTGAACAACGATGTGTTTTCATGAAACTATTGGTTCAAATTCCCAATTGATGCTTGAATGAACTAAAGTATAGGTAGATGCATACATAGAGGTGCTATGTTGATAAATCATGTAGGATAAAGGTTGGATTGATCAACCTTTGATCAATCCACACCCAAATCCAATTTTTCTGCCTTAACTAGTTTTGCAGAAAACGGACGGTGGAGATCAAGGCAACAGAGGAAAATCCAATGGTGGGAAAAATTGCGGAAGAGGATTTGCATGCGGAAATTTGTGGAGGAGTAACTTTGGGAAAAATTGGAATCCCGCAACCCAATTTTGGGAAGGCCGTTTCGGAATGAAAGTTGCGGGGGAGCAACTTTGGGAAGTTGGTGTCAAGCATCCTGCAACCTGATTTCGGAAAGGCCATTACGGAAAAAAAGTTGTGAAGCACGACTTTGGGTGTTTTGAGATCCTACATCCTGCAACCCGATAGCAGAAACTCTGTTGCAGAATAGAGTTGCAGAACAACGATTGCGGAGGAAAAATTGCGGGGAGGCAATTTTAGCATAGAATTTGGCGGTTAAGATAAATTTGGTGATTCTGCAAAGTGTAGGACCCTGAAGATCCTAGAGGTGCTGGTTGGGTTGGTTTTGTTCTAACCCCCATGCACCATTTTTGGTATCAGAGCGTAAGGCTGAGTATTGTCTTTTATTTCTGAATATTGTGGAATTGTTAGTGTTAAGGATTGAAGTAGTTTTCTTGAAAAAAAATTGAGATAGTGTTTACTCTTGGTTGTTAATAGACTCAGAAAAGAAAAGATATTACTAACAGTAAGGTTGTGTCAAGAAGTGACTTGTTGTTCCAGGAGATGGAACTCAGAATTGGGATAGGTTGAGGCAGGAGAGGAAGACCTATTGGCAATGCAGATCTGAGAGAGGAGATAAGAAATCTGAGGGAAAGACTGGACGTCTTAGAGACTGGCAGACACCATGAGCACACTGGAGACACAAGTGATGAGGAAGACTTTGAAGAGGAGGAGGAGACAACTGCTGAAACTCCTAAGGTAAAAATACTGAAATAAATATTTGGTGCAGGTTCAAGTTCGAAGGCTGATGTACCATTTTATAGTGGGAACTTCGATCCAGAGGAACTAATTTATTGGATCAGTGCTATGAATAAGAATTTCGATTATGCTGAGTTAAAGGAAGACAAGAAAGTAAGATTTGTTGTCTCAAAGTTGAGAGGGAATGCGTTTTTATGGTGGGATGGTGTGCAAGAGGAGAGGATCTTGAAACACAAAGCCAAGATTAATAGCTAGAGTAGAATGATAGCTAAGTTAAAAGGTAAATTTATTCCTAAATATTACACATTGGTTTTGTTTAGGAAAATGCAAAATCTTAGACAGAAATCAATGACGGTTAGGGAGTATACTGAGGAATTATATAAGGTGAACATTAGATCTGGACATATAGAGGATACACCTGAGAGAGTAGCTAGGTATGTTAATGGTTTGAGATATGAGATACAAGATGAATTGAGTTTGTTGTCATTAAGGTCTATTGAAGAAGCATATCAACTTTCTTTGAAAGTTGATGAGAAGCTGATGAGGAGGCAGAGTCAGAAAGCAAAGGTAAGAGGAGTCGGAGGAAAGGAACAACAACAAAAGGGTAAAGTTAGTGGTTCAAACCAGCAAGGGCAGCTTGACCGAAATAATGAGAATAGAGGTGGCCGAAATGCTTCAAGAGGAAGAGGGAGAGGAAGAGGTGGAACAGTGAGATGTTACACATGTGGACATATCGGTCACATGTCATGGGACTGTCTAAAAAATGTTGCTAGATGGGGATAATCACAAGTAGTACAAGCTAAACCTAAAGCTCCACAAGAATTAGAGGAGGTTGCGGCCTATCCTGAAGAAGGTGAAGCCTTATTGATGAGGAAAATAATTGAGGAGCCAATCCAAAGGAGGAGCCTGTTTAAGTCAGTTTGCAAAGTTGAAGGTAAGTGCTCCAAATTAATTGTTGATAGTGGTAGTACTGATAATTTGGTGTCTACATAGATGGTGGATAAACTAAATTTGAGGAAGACAGTACATCCAGAACCATACAGAGTTGCATGGCTACAGAAAGGTCATTAAGTTCTTATGAAAGAACAATGCCAGGTAAAGTTTCATATTTGAAGCTATCAGGATGAGGTAAGATGTGACATTATTGAGATGGATGATTGTCATATTTTATTAGGTAGACCTTGGCAGTTTGACAAGGAAGCAATGCATGAAGGAAAGAGGAATGTTTACTCCTTTGAAATGAATGGGAAGAAGCATAGTCTTCATCCACTCAAGAGTAAGCAAGAAGAGGCTAATAATTAGTTGTTGATTATGACTGATAAGAAAATCATGAATGATTGGAAAGCGGAGGCAAATGATGATGAGGTTGAATTAACTAACATGGTGTGCAGTGGTTGGCTGAAGGGCAAAACAGACCAGGAAGAAATTTCCAATGCAAGTATGGCATTGATAGAGGAAGCACATTATGAAGTTAATAAAAACAATGAGAAGTGTATGGTTACTGAGATTACCAAGGGTGGTGATGTAATAGTAACAAGCAAAGGAGAGGAAGGGAAAAGAATCCAAGAAGAAAATTCTTAGACATCAAGCATCATTATGTTAATAAATTTTCTGTTTCTGTTGTAAGGGGAAGACTGAATTTTTTATATACAGGTAGAGGAGAACCAGTTGACCACTTGTTTGCAAGGCAAATAAAAGAAGAACTAGAATGTTCAAAGAAGTCTGAACACATGCTAGAAGAACCAAAGAACCAGTTACAAACGCAGTACTGGAAAACATGGCGGAAGAGGAAAAAGGTTGGACACTGCAGTACACTTAGGAAATTCTTAGCAAATGCTGATGAGCTAGAGATGCCTACCTGAATGCCTGTGACACAACCATTGAAAGTTGAGGCCATTCTAGATAGTAAAGTGACCAAAAGTACGAGGAAGAAGCAACCACCAGAAGATTGTACGTGAATGAGCGTTATAGAATTAGAAACTAAGGGTTGCACTATAACTGAACTAATGAACATGGGTTCATTATTTTTCACCCTTACGAGTCTGATGCAGGAGCATCCGGCTAACCATTTCAAATTCCAAGTTTAATGTTAGATCAGGCCAAGAAGGGGTCTCCACATTTTGAGTTAATAGTCCCTAGACTATTACATTGTAAATAGCCTATGTTTTTATGAAATTTCTAGATAGTGATGAGTCATTCTACTTAGTCATAGTCTGTTAGAGCAGTAGGAATAATGGCAGGTCGTGACTCCCTGCATGGAGATCAGCCGGTGAACTCTTTGTTTGGACAACAACATTTTTCCTTATGCATGGTAGTGTCTGTTACAAAACCAACTCAAAGGGGGAAGCAACAGCTTAGGATAAATAGCTAAGTTTGAGAAGTAATAGGGGTTCTTTTTTTCAGGGTGAGGATTGCAAATTTGCAGAGGGAAGAACAGACTACGTCTGTGTCTATTTGTAAATGGGTTGCAGAGACTGAAAGAGAGCCAGTTGTGTGGGTTTCTTTCTTTTATTGTTTAATAGAAAGATTAGCAGTGTGTGTTGCAGAATTATTAACTTAGATGTGTGCATTGTTGTGAATGGTGTCACTATGCAGAGCTGACTATGGCGATTTTCTGAACATCGGCATGTTTTCATGAAACTATTGGTTCAAATGCCAAATTGATGCTTGAATGACCTAAAGTATAGGTAGATGCATACATGGAGGTGCTAGGTTGATAAATCGTGTAGGCTAAAGGTTGGATTGATCAACCTTTGATCAATCCAGACCTAAATCCAAGTTTTCTTCCTAACGAGTTTTGCAGAAAATGGACAACGGAGATCTAGGCTGCAGAGGAAAATCCAACGGTGGAAAAAATTGCAGAAAATGATTTGCGGGCGAAAAATTGCTGAGGAGCAACTTTGGGAAAATTAGAATCCTGCATCCTGTAACCCAATTTTGGGAAGGCCGTTTTGGAACGAAAGTTGTGGGGGAGCAAGTTTGGGAGGTTGGCATCCCGCATCCCGCAACCTGATTCCGGTAAGGCCGTTGCGGAAAGAAAGTTGCGGAGTGCGACTTTGGGTGTTTTGAGATCCCGCATTCCGCAACCCGACAACGAAAACTTTGTTGCGGAAACAAAGTTGTGGAACAACGATTGCAGAGGAAAAATTGCGGGGAGGCAATATTAGCATAGAATTTGGCGGCTAAGATAAATTTGGTGATCCTGCCAAGCATAGGACCCTGAAGATCCTGGAGGTGCTGGTTGGGTTGGTTTTGGTCTAACCCCTGCACCAGACAACGTGCAAGGAGACGTAATAAAAAATATTTAAGCTAAAGTAAAAAATATACTGCTGAAACGATTTCATGGTTTTATTACACTAACACATTCACTCTCTCCAACATTATCTTTTAACTCTATATATATCAACAACCATAAGGGAAAAAGGAGGGCATAGTGGACGTTAACACTATCAAGACTAAAACAACATACTTGATATATTTATCCTTTGCACTTCGACACATGAAGAATTACGACAAGGGGCATGTTGCTTATTGTGTTTAATAATTTTTCATTTTTTTTGAAGACATTCTTAATTTTGGGACAATTTATGAGGCTATACACAAGCTAAATAATCGATAAAAGTATTAGTATTTTGTATCTATTGAACATAGATGGTAATGTAATAATAACATGAAAATACTAGAAATTTTTGGAGAATCTTGCTTTTATTTTGTGCATTAGTATTTTGTATCTCTTGAACATAGATGGTAACGTAGTCAATAACATGAAAATACTAGAAATTTTTTTGGACAATCTTGCTTGTATTTTGTAAGATGATTAGACTATTTAAGAGGATTCAATGGGACAAGGAAAGTGAAAGGGACAAGATTTTAACGCATTATTCATATATGGTGGGATTCTCTTCTGCTTGTGTGTACTCACGTCTTCTAGGTGTAACCATGCCATTTCCTTTGAAAAAATTAATTATTTTTCTTTCTTTACTTGTCTAGTACACCAACTACATGGAAAGGAGTTATGTTTCAGTGCTTTCGCAGACATGAGAATGATTACCAGTCCACGTCATCTGCACCCTCTCCACCACGTCGACGGTGAAGATTTACATGACTCTTTCGTTGTTGTTGAGCATATTCAATGGATTTGTCACTAACCGTCATTTTAATAAATTTAAAATTGTGTGATTTAATAAGTCCATGTATCTTATTTATTTGATGTTTTAAACATTAAATAAGAATGTTATCAGAAGTTATAATTTTAGTCGATTGATAAGAATCTTATCTATACAAAGTTTATTTTATTTTAATATATTTATATAAATCAAGTTGTCAGCTTATTCAGTCTCTCCAAACAAAACCATACTCGACGAGACGACGGAGCCATTTACTAATATGTCGTCCTCCTATCTTACACTACACCCGCGTAGGGAAAGATATATATATATATCATTGCTCATTTTCTTCGACAGTTTTGGAAAAATAGAAAACTTGTGATGCGACTGCATGGCACCGCCTAGTCAAGTCGCCTTCAACCTGATTGCGTGAGAGGCAGCCAGCTATATGAACAATCCCTCTGTATGTCATTTTTCTCATCTTATCTCCGTTCTGCGCAGATCTGCTAAGCCATTTCCATTTATTTTTAGAAGAATTGTGTGGTCGCTCTAGTCGCTAGATTGTTTTTGAAATCCGTGTTTCGAGAAGATGTCTGAGGAAAAACAACAGCACCATCTGTTCCACCACAAGGAAGATAGTGATGAGCAGGTGCCGGGCCAGAGTGCAGAAATGTATGGTGCGGGGAATGCTCAGTCTGATGAATATGCGAAGGCACTGAAGGAGGAGAAGCATCATAAGCATATGGAGGAATTGGGTGGACTGGGAGCTGTGGGTACCGGAGAATTTGCATCGGTAAGTTATCTATATAACAATATCTTTCTTTATATTTTCATTAATATGTTCTGATCATAGCTGGGAATAACACTCCTATATATGCTAACCGTCTGTAATAAGGTCAATTGATTTTTATTGGAAAAACAAGACTAATGAATTGCTGCTGTTGTCATCATGTATGTGTAATAATCTGATCTTATGTGACTGATTTTCAGTGAAAGAAGTTATGATCATGTTGTGAATTCTGGTAAATAGTTGTTGTAATGTGCGCATGCAGCACGAGAAGCACGCGGAGAAGAAGGATCCAGAGCACGCCCACGGGCACAAGCTTGAGGAGGAGGCGGCAGCAGCAGCTGCAGTGGGAGAAGGGGGTTACGGCTTTCATGAGCATCACGACAAGAAGGAATCCAAAGAAGAAGCAGAAGAAGCTCATGGAAAAAAGCAACACCACCTTTTTTAGCAGGCCACTCTTGCAATTAAAATATTGTTCTTCTCTTCACTTTCCTGGTTGAATTTGTTGTGGTGTTGTTATGAGATTCACAGCGAGACTGATACGCCACTCACTCCTGTAAATTTCTATGTTGCTCGTACATTTCAGATCCGATCGTTGATCGGATAGTATATCTTAGATCGATAAGCTCAGATCAGATCGTTCTGTGTTGATTCTAATAAATATATAGGGATATTCTGCAAATTTAATCGTATGCATGGCTTTTGGAACGATTGTTACTAATACTCAATGAACTAATAACTGAGTAAACCCATCACTATGAAAAGGCATAAATCCGCCACTACTTGGGCATGTAAAACTGGTATAGCCATGGAATGGTGATAGGCACAACCTACCATTTAGTTTTATAAAGAAAGCTGCTTCTTAAACAAATAATAAAATATATAATTTTATATACATTATTTATACCAAACCCTCTTCTCTTTTTCTCTTTTCCTCTCCACCCAAACTGCCTTCTTTCGCTCCCCACTCTCTCCCTAATCATCCCATCTCTATAACCCCACCCTTCCTCCTATCCCATGTGTGAACCCCCTTTTTGTTCCTCTATGCCCAACCTCCCCTCTCCATCTCCCACTAACCCTCCTCCTCCCACACCCCCCTCTATATCTCTCCAACCCCGTCTTTCCCTAACCCCATCCCTCTCTCCAACCCAACCCCCCCCCCCCCCCCCCCCCCCCCCCCCC
>LPNX010012189.1:554411-568040 GCA_001517045.1 Pseudotsuga menziesii
TCTATTACCCTAACCCCCTCCTTTCTCTATCTCTCTAAGCCCGCTTTTGTCTCCCTCCCTTTCTCCTCTTCACCTTGTCTCTTTCTCTCTCTTTGGACTCCTAATTCCTAACCCTACATGCCATATATCTCTATAACCCCCCACCCATAACCACCCTCGTCTTTCTCATAATCCTGCTCCCCCTACCAATAACGAGGCCAACTCTCTCTCTCTCTCTCTACCATTAACTAGCTCCCCATCCCTCTCCCTCTCCTAGTCTCTCACATACTCCTACCATTAACCACCACCCCCCAATCTCTCTCTCTCTCTCTCTCTCTCTCTCTCTCTCTCTCTCTCTCTATATATATACCCCTAGCTTCCAATATCTCACTCTCTCTAAACCTCTAAACCCTCAATATATTTCTCCCTCTCATCCCTACTCTCCCTAAGCATATCTCCCCATCACTAACAATCGACATATGGATTTATTCATAAACAGATGTTGTGTGACATATTCAGATTAACTCATTCACAACAGACATATATTTGACATAAACATCAATATCAAAGACACATAGAGACAAGATATAACATGGAAACCCATGTGGGAAAAACCATAAAGGTGTTTTTCTTTTGGCATCAGAAATAGGTTAGCACATTTGGTTTGCACACTCAGGTTGTAGTGTCTTCTTTAGATATTCTTTACAATTCAAACGTATTTCACTCATCTTATTCCCTCCAGTTTTGGTCTTTGTAGAGGGTTCCCGCAAGAACCTGCTACCAAATTATGATGCAATGGGAGTGCACTAGCGCAAAAAAAAACAGGAACATGCACACACACTTGGACGCGCGCACGCGTTCCTCCTTCGGTAATAGAGAATATCCACGTCAGCTTAGTGATGTGGACAATAGGAGCGCGTATGCACCCCTAAGCACATGCACGCATGTCTAGATACGCATGCGTTAAACACGCACGCGCGTCCCTATGTTTAAAAAAAACAAATAGTGAACATTTTATTCCACTCACAACCCGCAAGTGCACACGCTACCTGAAAACGACACCCACGGAGGCCAAAACAACACCCACAAAGCCCAAAAAAGTGTCCAAACACCCCAAAATGACACCCACGACCATTGGAATAACGTAGGTGGATTAGTATTTGCATTTTGTTGTTTTTTAATGTTTTTCATTGTTTTCAAATAAAATATAAAATTAAAAAAAAATTCAAATGAATTGAAATAGAACAAATTTGATATTGCAGATACATTACCTCTACCATAATGAAAAATACCAATGAACCATCCCAACAATGGAGTGAAACAAACCAATCAGAGGACCCAATAAACCCTGGATTAAACAAAAAAAACCTTGAAGATGGATTTGGTGTACTACGAGAAAACCCCGAAGATGAATTACACGGGGATTTAAACCAGTTAAGGATATTGAGTGATGAACTAAAGAACACCAGGGAACCCTCTCGGGTTTCCCTCTCCAAATCACTACAAACCATAATCGAGTCTATCAACGTTGCTCACAATGAGATAATCAATTTGAGCCAATATAGGGCCCAAATGAGAGAACATTATGCCACTGGTATGTCCAAAGAAGATATAAAAAACCTGAATATCACAAAATACCAACTATGGAGAAAATTTACAGATATGAGAACAAGACAGCCTCTAGATGTGAGGAAGAGGCGAGTTTGCATGGACTGGTGTAATTACCAGCCATGGATAGAAAACTGGAGGAATATATGGTTCATGGTTTTTGACAAGGCTCCATGCAATAATGTCGAGGTCCCACAGTATTTTCTCAGGAAAGTATGGGCCAAGTTTGTGTTAGGGTTCCATGTGAACTACTTTGACATCACTGAGTTCCAGGGCATAGGTTTTGGATCAACCCAAGATCAACCTCACACCCACTGGAACCCACTCAGAGGACTTTTTGCACCTAGGAGAGAGCCAAACCCGATTCCTCAACCCCTTGGGAAAGGTAGCAGGCTAGATGAGATCCATGAGTCTGTTAGACGTGCCACACGACACCTTCTCAGGCATACCACATTTGTGGCTATGTCCTCACAGAGCAAGAAGGACCACCTCGAGAAACACACTTCTGCACGGTCTACTGGTGGTGGGAGAGGGAGAGCAACTACAGGTGGTAGCCAGGATGATCCAACCAGCTTGAAGAGACCAGTTCCGCATCGGTGTTCTCATTGTGGGCATCCATTCCATGTTCCCATGCAGGAGCATGCCACAAAGAGCTACCTACAAAAGGTTTGTTATTGTTTTATTTAATGTTAAAGTATTGATTATATGTTATGCAATCTCATAATTTCTAATAAATTTAACTTAGAATAAGATGTTGATGACTTGATTTATTTTAATGTATAGCTATTCAGTGCTGAGTCTCCAACACCCAGGTGGGAGGATGCTGGTTCCTTTAACATAGATGGAGCCATGGCAGTTGCAGAGGACATCGCAGCACCATACACACAGGTAGTTTTCTTTCAGTAATTAAATGTAATGTTAGTAGTTAATCTTGCCATCCAATATAGTTAATATTTAGTAATTGAATCTAAATATTTTTGTGTTTGTACAGGTGTTCGCAGGAGTGAGTGACCAGCCATCCCCACCGGGGATCAACAGATCCCCTCGTGTGTAGGTATTGTGCTATAAATTATAAATTTAATTTCAGTTTTGATGGCTTATCTTTGTATAGTTGTATTTTTTATGTACTAATAAATGAGGCCATGAATATCTATGTAGGTCCGAGTACATAGGCACGTCAGTGTCACTATCTCTCCACCAACTTCCTTTTTCCCACCATATATGCTAGTTGTAGCCCTTGGCATACATGTCCATTTCCCTATATCCCTCCCCACCCCGTTCCATCCATCCCTTTCCTCCCATCCACCACTACACTTCCATCTAGCTCCCCCTTCTTTGTCACAGTCTTTGCTCACTCCCCCCTACCCCACCCATCCACCCCCTCCCTTTCCATTCCCATGTTTCCACCCTCCCCCCTCCGACCATGATACACCATCCATCCACATCCACCCATCCCTCCACCCCATCCCATACCTCAGCCCCCTCCCTCATATTCCCCCACCACCCTCGTTTCCCCTTCCAGGGTGGCCCATTCCATTCTACAGCCAGTTGTCATTTATCGCCGTACATCACCACTTCGCCCACTCCAGTCCACTCCCTTTCTCACTGTGCCCCCTAGTTTTGTATCCAACGTCGATGTGGCTACATCCTCCACTATGCCATCTACCCTAGCATTAGAGCAGGTTGTCCAATCCACTGCTCCACTTGCCACCCTTGAGGACCAACAGACTGCTCCACCTGCCATCCCCAAGGACCAACCTGTTGTGTTCATGGTGAGATCGATTAGTTTATGAAAATCTCATGCAATATTAACAAAAATTAACATAGTTAGTAAATTGTATGAGTTATCTTACTGTTTAAATGTTGCAGGGTGGCGTTGCCGAGAGACTTGGATCATGGAGGAGGGTAGCTCGCTCACCACTTACGATCTCGTCTAAGGTGACTCTATTTAAGATTTGAAAAATTAATTTGATTTTAAATTGTGTTTTATACTTGTATAATTTCCTCTAGGACTTGACATTTGATTGTTGTCATTTCAGAGTCTAGTGGGAGGTGGTCAAAGCGGGTAGAAGGACCGAGCTTCCTCTAGCTCGAAGAAGAGGAAGATCAATTTTGGAGGTGCACCTAGGAGCTCCGAGGCTGGGAAAGAGGATTGAGAGACTATCCTATGTACACTATCCATGATGTGGAATTTTGTCACGAGTTGCCATTGTATAGACATTGGGAACGATGTTCCATTTTTCACTACTACTGTATATGATTGGAAATTTGTGTATATGAATATATCATTTTGTACTTATTTATATTACTTTTCCTTTGATTACATATTTGCATACATTATGTCGAATGCAGTAGTAGATTGCAGTGGATGCGCTTGCAATACTTATTGTTGACGAAGCAATAAAGTCTTTATGTTCACAATAAAATGCATAAAAGTTTAACAATGTAGGTTAGTTAACAAAAAAAATACACAACTGCATAAACGTGTACAATAACAATGATAATTTTAAATACCAAATACTCGATCTTGTAAATCATAGTGCAAATATTTTTTCAATCTAGCAAATTTTTCCATTAAGTATTTCTCTTGCTACCAAATAATTTTATCGAGATCTTTTTCTAGTTTTCCAAACCTCCCTTCACCCCTCAGCCCTTCCATTTGTTGTCTCGGCTTGTCATACCTAGATTTGGCCTTGTTATTGCAGACCTGAACCCTAATAATCTAGACCTAACTAGACACCTAACCTAAAACCCTATCTTTCTACTCTTCCAAACGCTTCCTCTATTCTCCATCTCCTAACCTACTCGCTTACCTTTCCACCTCTCCCTCTCATTTCCTAACCCTAATATTGGAATATCATACTCCTATCCTTGGCCTATAGGATCAGACCTTGGCCCCCTTTCAAAAGCCCTTCCCTAGCCTTAGCATCCCTCCTAGGACTCTACAACTAAAGCTCTCTAAAACCCTAGCTACTGACAACTCCTAGATAATAATCAATTCTAACTAAAGTTGGTCACTCATTCCACGAGTGTGTAATATTGTTTCCTTCTTGACTCTCCTCCGCAACAACACACCAAGTAACCTTAGGGTTTCTCAAATGCCACAATCCCTAGCCTTCTTCTCTCACAAAAGCTACAAAGTTAAATACTTTCTTTTCTCCTCAAGGTGAATTTCATGAAGAATGTCATCTAGCCCTTTGTTGAACCCTAACTCCTATTGAACCAACATACTAACACCTACCCTCTCCCTCCTCAACATTACCTTCCTTTGTGATAGATACATAGTCCTATAGGACTATGTATATCATTGACATTTCTAGCCATACATAATAAGTTTTGACAGTGATCTACGAGTACATTTTCACTACTAAAATACCAAAAAATCTTCTAAAAAACATGTAGAAGATACCATTTTAACTGAGGACTATCATATAGGTACTTGTTGACAATCTTGGATTGAATAGAAATTATTATTTGGGACAGTCATAGTAAAATTTGCCTTAGCTGAAAAATACATTTAGTTTGACAATCTCATTCATTGACCAAGTTGGAATTGACAATACTTGTAGTCCACTTGCATTTACCTAACAATTGTATTCCTAGTTGCAAACTTGAAATTGACATAGCTATTTCATCTTTAGTTTGAATAGAAGTAACATTTTGGGACAGTCATACTTGGCTGAAAGTTATCATTGGTTCGACAGTCTTATTCATTGTCCAAAATGGAATAGAAAGCACTTGTTTCCCTTTGGTTTTTACATAGTAATTATTGTCTCATTTTGCAAGCTAGAAATTGATATTGGAATGATCTTCTCTTACCATTTGATTGACTAGAAATTTCATAGTATTGATGAGCTAATAATCATATTAAACATGACTGTTGTTGGCTTGCATTTGTTACATCTACTTGGAAAACATTGATTTTGATAAATTTGACAATTTATATCATTTGAAGACGAAGTTGACATTGCTTACTCTCATTGAATACATACATATTTTTTATGCTATTGTTGAGCACTTGTAATTTTAATGATCTCTTGTAATTTTTGCTTTGGCATAGTCTAACTGAAGTTTAAGAGTTAGCATGCATAACCTAGGGTTTAAAATCAACGAGGAAACCCTAACCCTAACTAAAGTTTAAAGGTTAGCATGCATAACCTAGGGTCCATAATTAATAAGGAAACCCTAAACCTAGGAGGGAAACCCTAACAACAATGCTACCTAACCATCTTTTGTGGCCTCTTATAAAGTAACTTTTGTTTGTATATGAGAATGCATAGGATTGTAGTCATATGTCACATATTCTTTATAGACTAATCAAATGAATTACTCTTTACATTTTATCATGCACAAATTGCACAAGTTGATGTTAATCAATGGTGAAAATTTTAACCCTAATGAGGAAACCATTTTGACTTGGTTGGAAATCATTCTTAGTTTGATAGTCCTATCTTCATGAAAAAAGGATTGATTGGGGTCTATGTCAATGTATGTCGGTTGCAAAAGAGGTTTAATTTGTATGACATGATGATAACGTCCCATCTACACCACTAACATGCCTCAACCACATGCATAATTAAAAGGAAAATTACATCCAATGTTATTTGCAATCACCCAACCAACCATTAAATAAAATATTGAATCATCCTATAGTGTTTGACCCCCCTCTTTCACAAAAAATATTCATTATGGAGATTGGATTGCAAGCATATATTCTAGGTATATGGTATATTATAGATACATATATTCTAGGTATGGGAAGACTACCAAGACTGGAACGGTGTAGGGTTTTGCAGAGTTGACCCACCAATGCGAGAGTTGCATTGAAAGAAACTGAGCAAAACCCTAGTTTATGAAATCGATGCATAATGAAGTCAGTGGGCCATGAAAATGCGGTGGAGAGGCCCCCCTAGAAGTAATGGCTCGCCAGGATACCAACGGAGTCGACGGTTTGTCGATCTGACCTCTGGTTGTCGAGTTATGTCGAGTTGAAAGTCGCATGAAAATGTCGTTTAGGGACACTTGGTGACTCTCGGTCCGGGAGCGAAAAACCAAACGGAGCAGCAAGATTGCATGTCATTGGCTCTGACAAGTGTTTATGGGAAATTCCGATATGGGAACACTACCAAGACTGGAACGGTGGAGGGTTTTGCAGAGTTGACCCACCAATGCGAGAGTTGCATTGAAGGAAACTGAGCAAAACCATAGTTTATGAAAATGATGCACAATGAAGTCACTGGGCCATGAAAATGTATTCGAGAGAGCCCCCTAGAGGTAATGGCATGCCAGGAGACCAACAGAGTTGAAGGTTCGTCGATTTGACCTCCGGTTTTTGATTTATGTCGAGTTGAAAGTCGCATGAAAATGTCGTTCAGGGACACTTGGTGACTCTTGGTCCAAGAGCGAAAAACCAAACAGAGCAACAAGATTGTATGGGAAATTATGATATGGGTACAGTACCAAGACTGGAACAATAGAGGGTTTTGTAGAGTTGACCCACCAGTGCAAGAGTTTCATCGAAGGAAATTGAGCAAAACCCTAGTTTACGAAACTGATGCACAATGAATTCATTGGGCCATGAAAGCAGGGTGGAGAGGCCCCCTAGAGGTAATGGCATTCCAGGAGACCAATGGAGTTGAAGGTTCATCGATCTGACCTCCTGTTTCTGAGTTATGTCGAGTTGAAAGTCACATGAAAATGTCATTTAGGGACACTTGGTGACTGTCAGTCTGGGAGCGAAAAACCAAATGGAGCAACAAGATTGCATGCCGTTGGCTTTGGAAAGCATGTATGCGAAATACTGATATGGGAACACTACCAAGACTAGAACAGTCGAGGGTTTTGCACAATTGACGCACCAATGCGAAAGTTGAATTGAAGGAAGCTGAGAAAACCCTAGTTTACGAAATTGATGTACAATGAAGTCACTGGGGCCATTCAAACGTGGTGGAAAGGCCCCCCTAGAGGTAATGGCATGCCATGATACCAACGGAGTCTATGTTTCGTCGATCCGACCTCTGGTTGTCGAGTTATGTCGAGTTGAAAGTCGCATGAAAATGGTGTTCAGGGACACTTAGTGACTCTCGTTCCAGGAGTGAAAAAACAAACGAAGCAACAATATTGGATGTCATTGGCTCCAACAAGTGTGTATGGGAAATTATGATATGGGAACACTACCAATACGGGAACGGTTGAGGGTTTTGCAGAGTTGGCCCACCAATGCAAGAGTTGCATTGAAGGAAACTAAGAAAACCCCTAGTTTACAAAACTGATGCACAATGAAGTCACGGGGCCATGCAAACATGATGGATAGGTCCCACTAGAGGTAATGGCATGTTAGGAAACCAACGGAGTCGACGGTTTATCGATATGACCTCCAGTTTCTGGGTTCTATCGAGTTGAAAGTCGCATGAAAATGGGGTCCATGCAACCCTGGAAATGGTGCACCAGCCCTGAAAAAACCTATGTCGAGCAGCCAAGGGTGGTGTTCCCATGTAGGGAATTCCCAAACACACCTGCAGGAGCTGACGAAATCAGAAATCGCTTCCCAGTTTGGTTTTTGGACCCCGACCTTGAATTGGCCCAGGCGTCCCTAAACGACTTTTACAGGCCTACTACAACTCGTCATAGAACGTTGATTGGGGATACGATTGATGAACCATTGGTTCTGTTAGGATCGTGGCATGATATTATGGCCAGGGTGGTCTCCCCCCAGACTCCGCACAACCTGGGCATGCCTCCAGGCTAGATTATGCAAACTAGGGTTTCTCCCTATTGGGGTCCATGCAACCCTAGTAATGATGAACCGACCCTGCCCATGCCTCATTGTTCAAGTTGAAGGAGGAGTGGTTAAAATATCTAAATATTCATCTCATAGAAGTTGTCAAACATTTAGGGTAGGAGTGGTCGAACGCTAGGCTACTGTGGTAGTGTAAGAGGAGTGTAAGCGCAATTACCCATTCTCATTCAATATAGCCATCTAGATCCTCTCTGTTTCTAATTGTCTCCATTAATATCTCGTGCTCTAAATGAGGCAAGAAGTAATGTACCTTGGCTGAGTTCTTGTTTGACATTGTCTGTAGATGGATGTTCATGCCAACAATCAAGTTTGTGAAGTGATAGACCACATAACATGGTCTATAATCCACGAATACATGCCCACTAGTTCTTCTTGATTTCCCATCTAGTGTAATATATTCTCCCTCAACCACCATCAATCCAATAGGAAATTCATTGCCTTCATCATCAATTAATGATCCGTTCAGATTTTCTTACCTCGAATGCATCATGCCAACCAATAATCCATGCCCCATTCATTGTCTTTCGGGGCAAAAACTGCATATATGTGTCCTAGCTGTATAAGATCTGAGATATGGTTGTAGTTTGTTGAAATCACTAACTGGAACTCCTCTAAGTGGGTTGTTTGAATGACTACACGTGGGTCTACTGCAAGTGACACATGATCCCAGTCATCAACCCAATCCATGCATTCACATTCATCCCATTCACCACTGCTACAAGGGTTGCAAAAGAAAGCAAGTTTCTGTGTCTATATTTCAAATAGGGGGTTGTTTGAGCTTCAAACCAAATGAAATCCATGTGTTCCTTGTACTGTGACACAACTATAGGAACGTGATTGATCTATGTCAACCACGTGCCAAAAATTCCTGACTACCCTTCCTGCCCCTGTTGATGTATGTTGCACTTTAGTGCGATCTGACATTGTTGCAAAGCACCATTGAACTATGGATTATGTATCTTTGATATGGGGGTTTCTGGTAAACCTCATATCCTCCCTTCATAGTGCGGTCTTGATGCATGTACTGACCTTGTCATGCTCACCTTTGTTGTGCCCAGTCTCAAAGTAGTTCCATATATGTGGTACATTGTAACTCTTATGCAACATACTCATCCATTGGAAGACTAAGAAATTTTTGAACTGGCCCGCACAACCATCTCTCCATATTTAATGTTGATCCATCTATATATCTCCCTCCTTTAGCTGATCATAGAAAATTCGAAAACAATGTTGCACATAATGCAGATCATGGCATTTGTGATCACTTATGTAAAAAAATTTCTCCTTCTATATTATCCCGTTGTTATTGCCGCTCTTAGGGCCATGCCTATACGTAATATGTACCATGATACTGACTTGGTCAGAATGGTAGTATTGACTCCAAATTTCATTTTTTGGCTGAAGGGTGTAGTTTTCTACAAAATCAACAATTGACAATATGGTCCCAATGGGAAATTTTTCCCTGCATTTTTTGTACTGCTCATCCTGCCATCACGCTACATGCACATGCTGAATATACTGCTCGATTTTCTTGTAGAACCCCGTCAAAAAATCACATACTCGTACCTATTTCCATGAAAGCAAGGGTCGTATTAGAATGTTACCTTTAAAGAATGTATATGCAGAAACTGAACCTATAAGAGGAAAAACATGCAATAATCATTTGCACATGTGACTTCACCAATGCAATATTTTTACTTTCCTTCGCACTATCTGATTGATATGTTATGTACTTGAAACTCTACATCTCCACGATCATACTGCCAAATTTATGCTCATCGCTTCCATGAATGCAACGGTTCAAAAGAGAAAACCCACTGCACCTGGAACAATTCCCATATAGACATGATTTTCCATAGTATTTTTGTCTTTCATGCCTTGGACACATGACGCTGTCGATAAAATATCTCGATGCATTTGGTGGTATTATGGATTCATTAATGTAGCCCTGCTCAATTTTAGTATGCAAATCACAAAATATAGGTTTATACATGTCATAAAAATATTCATATTCTACATGGTATCTACAACAGCATGTGTTCTGATCAATGCATATATGAACGTACCATGGTTTACATTTCTCAAAGGACCTTTGGCCCAGGTTCAATTGTGTGTGCTCATTCTTGAATCTCTCATAGAGTTCAGTCTGTGCCATGTCAAGGAAGTGTTTGACGTGGGGTTCACGTTTAGTAGAACCTTTTCTCAGCTTTAGCACATCGCTTTGGTTAGATGAAGGTCTGGTATGATCATGCCAAAACTTTTGTACTAAGTCCTTAACAACATCAATTAGATTCATATATCAACGAGGAAACCTGCCGAAAAAATCCCAATCTTTTCCACCTGGATTCTAAAGATTTTCTCTTATAACAGAGTACTTCTGAACAATTTTTCTATTTAATTTAAGTATGTGAGAAGTGTGTGAAAGGAGGCGACGTTTTCATGTAGACTTTCTTAAAACTGATTTTGATAACACACAAGGATCTGCACAAATATATTTAGTACGAGACGTCTTTCCAATCGCATTAAAAGCAGATGGGATATTTCTAACAACATGATTGTTAGCCTCTAAACTTATAACCATATTTATGCCCAAAATTCTACTAACAACAACTAAACAATTTGAATTTAACAAGCATAGTAATAATTGACATTTACCTGCATCGCCATTGGATTCAAAATATTCCTTCATTAATTTGCTACATTGCCAATCGATAGTGTGTTTGGGAAACTTACCTTCAAGGCCTAACATAAAAATTTCATCCACATGGATATGTCTAGGAGTCCTTTTTCTTGCACTAGACAGTCGAGGTAGGGAAGGTGGACATGAGCTATGAATCCCAGATCTTCTTTGTTGTGGTGCTTCATTCACATATTAGTCCATATTGGGAGTGTGCTCGACATGGTTGTGTTCTTCTTGGAGAGATTGCAAATTAATCATTTCTCCTATGTCCAATGTTTGATACTTAGTGTCTCTCAATATACCTATGTCTTCAAGAGCTTCAACATGGCTCATTGATGGATTGTTGGTTGGAGACTGTGTTGATGTTGGAATTTGAGTTGGTTCCATTGGACGCAACCGCTTCACCCGTGGTTCTGAACTAGAGGTTTTTATGTCATAAAAAATGTTAGGATCAGTTGCAGTATCAGTGGAAATGTTTGGACCATGTCTCACTTTTTTCATTTCCAAACTGGCCTTTTCTCTTACCTCATTTTCCTTTTCAATGGCATATTCCTTCTAGTTTTTCTTACTCTGTTACGCGAGTTTCCCATCTCTAAAAGTTTCTTTATCAAAACTATGAGGTCTACCCCTGCATAAGAAGCAACAAATCAGGTATTAGTTCCATTATACAAGATACATGATGCGTTCCAACATAATTAACTAAATTATAGATATGTTAGTATGATAATTATTGGCATTGATACATAAACGTTGATTAAAGGTTGCTCTTTATGTTCGAACTAAAGTTTCATTTCTATACTCTATTTGAGTCAAGTAAAGAGAGCCAAGTTTGCAGGTATTACAACTATAGGATTATGACTTCCTGTATGTTCAAAAATTAGTGGAAGTCACAAGAATATTAGTGAAATATTCTTCATTTCCAACACCTTCGGACGAGATGACATTACACGTAATATGCCACATTAGTTGTGAGGGAAGACACAAGTTGATGTTTGGATGTCTTGGGAATAAATTGAATAAATTACACTCATTAAGTTACACTAACTAAAGAGAAAAAATTGACTAATTACACAATGAGGAGGTTGCAAATCCCCAAAGGAAGGAGAAATCATTGAGGTAGAGGCATCCTTGTCAATATCAAAGGCATGTTATGATAAATGTAGCATGAAGAGGAGAGCATGGAAAAGTCGGTGAACTATTCGATATGTACCCTCTCCCATGATTGATTCCAATGTTTTTATACAAATTGAAGAGTCTCAAGAGAGAACCTCATCTATGCCATCCTTGTGGGAAATCAAAATATATTCATGTGCAAATCATTACTAGTCTACATTCCATACTTCATCTTGTATAGAGAATATGGACAAGTTGGTGAGCTATTCAATATGGACCCTCTCCCATGATTACTTCAAAGGTTTTTTTTTCAAATTGAAGAGTCTCAAGAGATAACTTCATCTATGCATATTATAAAACATAAGAGTCTCATAAAACATAAAACATAAAGCATAAGAGATAATAGTCTCAAGAGATATGATAAAACATAAAACATAAGAGATAAGAGTCTCAAATTGTTGTAGGCATATGATAAAACATAAATCAATGAAATGATCTCAAATATTGTGAATGAAAACAATTATTTACAATTTACCATACCTATTCAAAATGATCTCTTCTTGTAATGAAAACTTGCAGTTTGAATCTATCCACTAACTTCCAAGACCACTGAATATGTTTGTTAGATTCTAAGAGTGATCTTATATCCAATAGATCAAAGAATTTCAAATTTATGATTGAGTGTGAGCCAAATTGCAAAGTTTAGGAGAAAAAAACACGCGAACAGTGGTAGAAAGACCGTGAAAATTGGTAGCAAACCCGAGAAAGAATATCTCTATTTTTTTAAATAGAAAAAGGTGAATGCACATGTGTCTAGGAGCGCACACATGTGTGTGTGCTGCTACCTAACATTTACATCATTAACTCACTAATTTTTATCCCATTTAATGACTAATGTTCTTCAACAATGTCTTGGTATTCACACATGTACGAGTATTTTTACAATATACTCTTCACCACTACTTTCTTCTTAGTGCCATGGGTGCCATTAGGAGGTCTTAGGCTCCTTACCTATGGCTAGTGGAGGGTAAGGCAGGCCTCCAACAATGACCAAGGATGGGTGTCAAGGTTTAACAAAGGTTTAGTGGAAACCATAGTCAATAACACATGGCCTCAAGCCTTAGCGCGACAATAGCGACAGTGGTGACCATGGTCACGAAAGTAGTGACAATGGCTACCATGATAAATAACACATGGTAAATAAAACCATTGTCAATAACACATGACCTCAAGCCCTTGGCCAATAATAGATAGATGGTGTGCCAGTATCCCTAAAATTTATATCATTACTGAAAAGCATACAATGTATTCGCTCACCCTATACATGGTCATTTGAGGTGCAACATGTTCGATTGTTATGGGCAAGGATGGGTGATGTGTTCTGTGTGTGTGTGTGTGTGTGTGTGTGTGTGTGTGTGTGAGAGAGAGAGAGAGAGAGAGAGAGAGAGAG
>LPNX010012189.1:571166-598571 GCA_001517045.1 Pseudotsuga menziesii
AAATTCCACCATTTGCATACCAGACGCATGGACCAACACAAACTTTATTCATTATTTTTTGGGAAAAAAATAACATACCAACCTTAGAAGAACCTCATTTTTTAAGATTTATATTTAGTTTCCATAAATAAAAGTTATATATTACAGAAGGTAATCCGATTGTCCACGTTTTATATTCTTATGCCATATTCCAAAAAATTTTGTAGGTACCTCTAATATTGATTTTTAACGTTCAAATTTCTTTCTTCTAGAAGTCTATTTCAACGAACGCGTCATAAGTGGCTAGCATTAGCTTGCACCAGCCCTAGATTCTCATCTTCTCCCCTAAACTGTCGATCTTCACATAGCCTGGATTGATTCTCTTCCTCTCTTCCACTGGCGATCCTTGATCAACCTACACACAACTTGGGTTCATGTTTTTATATGATTTTATAAATCTTGATCCAACCATCAACTGATTCACAACTGTCAGTTGACAATCTGTCTTTCTATTTAAATACATTTAGTTACATCTAAAAATAGGCACTATCGGCCGAAAATACTATCAAGATTTATTACTAAAAGCAAGCTTTTAGTCTAACTAACTCTTTCCAAGATTAGTCAAAATCTTCTTTTCAACTGCTTTATTCTTCTTCTATCATGGTTCCTTCTGTTTGCGGCTTCTTCTATCGTGGTTCCTTCTATCGCGACTTCTTCTATTGTTGCTCCTTCTATCGCATCTTCTTCCGTACCGGATCCTTCTATCGCGACTTCTTCTATTGTTGCTCCTTCTATCGCATCTTCTTCCGTACCGGATCCTTCTATCGCGCGACCAAAATATTCATATTTCTAAACATAATTTTGGTAGAATTTTGTCTGACTTTTCCTAGGGCCAACATGCCCCCAAAACTCACCTGTGGCCTGTCCCAGGCCACATCATCCTATATTGGAATACTGGAAAATATTGAGAAGGGGGGGGATCAATATTGATAACTTTTAACAATTTAAAACCACTTTTAACTTATTCATTAAAACACATAATCGACAAGATACAAAGAAAAATTTATCATGGAAACCCAATTGGGAAAACCACAAACACTTTCTATAACTACAAAATTATATTTACAATTGTTTTTGCAAGCTACAACTTGCAGGAGACACCTATCCCCAAGTTTTTCAGCTACAACTGAAGGATGCTACAACACCCTAGTTTCTTCCTGCTCCAACAAACAAGGATGCTACAACACCATGTTTTCCAGCCACTACTGGAAGGAGGCTACAACCCCCTTTCAGGCTTGCATCCTACCCTAGCACCACCCTACCTCCCTAATTTGATCTTTTTCTTCAATTTTGTTACTGATTATTCTTCACTTCATTGGTCTCTATCTTCTCTTGTTGTTACATTGATCTAGATTGCCGAGACATATTTCTTCCAATTCAAACTTCTTGTTTAAATAATTCTTTCATCATGTCTTTGAACCATTGTTTCTTTTCATCATTGTGTCCCTTCATTAAAACTTTTTACCATTGAATCTCTGCATTATGGAAACATGCATTTTCATGAACTAGTGCAAAAAAACCTAAAACCCTATTTTGGTAGACCTATAACTTTGTATTCAATCATCTTTTAGGAGAAATAAGAAGATGGTGAGATGCACACATCAACAAGATACATGCTGATGGTATCAAATTATTTTTACCAGTTTCCTACAAAAAATGGAGGGCATTTTACTAGGGAAAGTTAGACCGTTTTTTCAATACTTGGTCAATTTTCAGCAAATTTCCCACAACATTTTGAAACCTCATTTTGGCATACCTATAACTTTTTCTTCAAGCACCTTTTATGGGAAATGATACCATGTTCATATGCACACATCAACAAGATAAAACCTAATGGTATCATATAATTTTTATTAGTATCCTACCAAATATGGATGGAATTTTACTGAGGCCACTTAGGCAAATTTACGAGAACTTAAATAGTGCAAATCATGCTAGAAATCACTTTTGGAAGACTAATAACTTCACCTTCAAAGTCTGTCTTGAAAAACCAATCATATGGTTAGATGAACAAGACAACAATATATATGTATATATCCTAAAAATCATTTGATTCATAAAATATAGAAGATGTCATGTATTTTACAGAGGACCCCTAGACAGATTAAGAAGAATTTATACTTAATTTTTTAGAGCTTTAGCAAGTTGCCATACTTTTACAAAATGGTGTTAAATTGTAACAATGACTTCATGAGAGCACTAGAACATCATCATATGCCTTTTCAACCTCATCACACATGTCACATAATCATACATGCCATGGCATTTCCTTTTTCATTAATGAACTCATTTGACATCAATGACAACCATACTCAACATTCTCCCCTTTTGGCATTGATGGAAACAACTCTTTAATTTTCTCCCCCTTTGACCTTAGTGAAAAAGGTATCCTTTTGACATCTCCCCTTGACTTAATGCCTCTTTTTCTTTTTTCTTTTCTATATCTATTGTAGGGATATTACTCCCAAGTTCTGTCTAAGATGCTCAAATGCTTGTTTGGGTAGTGGCTTAGTGAAGATATCAGCTATATGTTCCTTTGTATCAACATATTTTAGTTTCACCACCTTTTGTGCTACTTGATCCCTAAAAAAAGATACTTTACAGGGATGTGCTTTGTCTTGGAGTGCATAACAGGGTTTTTTGATATGTTTATGACACTAATATTGTCACAATTTATCACTATTGGATGCTCATACTTTACAAGTAAGTCTTCCAATGTATGTTTCATCCAAATGACTTGAGTGCAACATGCTACAACAACAATGTATTAAGCTTCTATTGTAGATAGTGCAATGGATGATTGTTTCTTGCTTAGCCATGCTACCAAAAAATATCCCAAGTAGAATGTTGCTCCACTGGTACTCTTTCAGTCATAAAAACTTATTCTGCATCAGTGAATGCTTTTAAAGTGAAGTCTTGACCTCTTGGGTTCCATAAACCATACTCTATAGCACCTTTCAAATATCTAATAATTCTTTTCATTGTTGTCACATTTGCTTCTTTGGGAGTTGATTGGAATATAGCAACCGATCCTACAACTTGCATCACATACAGTCTTGTAGTTGTCACATATAGTAGGATTCCTATCATATATCTATACATGGTATGATCTACTTTCAATGACTCATAATCCTTACTTAACTTACAACAGTGACCACAGGTGTACTAACATGCTTAGATTCTTCCAACTTAAACTTCTTAATCATGTCTTTAATGTACTTGGTTTGAGTGATGAAGATCCCTTTTTCTGATTGAGAAACTTGTAATCCAAAGAAGAATGTTAATTCACCCAACATTGACATTTCAAACTCCTCCTTCATTTCATGGGAAAAAGTTTCATTTAGCATTTGTAGATCGCTTCCAAATATAATATCATCCACATAAATAATAACAATGATCCTATTCTTATATTCAAACTTTATGTAAAGATTACTATCAATGACCCCTCTTTTATATCCTTGTTTCTTCAAGTAGCTATCTAGTATTGAAAAAACATGCCCTTGGGGATTGTTTGAGACCATAGAGTGACTTCTTCTGTTTGCAAACATAGTCCTCCTTTTCTGATAAGATGAAACCTTCAGGTTGTTCAAGATAGACTTCATCTTCTAGATTCCCATTCAAAAATTAATACTTGAGATCTATTTGATATACTTTGAAGTTTCTATAAAATGAATATTCCAAAAACATTATGATTGCTTCAATCCTTGCGACAAGGGAAAAGGTCAATACCTTCCACTTGAGTATATCCCTTACACACTAGTCTTGCTTTGTTTCTTATCACTTGACCATATTCATTGAACTTGTTTTTGAAGACCCATTTTGTCCCTACAATATTCTTGCTTTTAGGTATTGGAAAAAGTTCCCAAGTTTGATTCTTCTCAATTTTATCTAACTCTTCATTCATGACCTTGACCCAATCATCATCTTTGATGGCTTGTGTAAAGTTCTTAGGTTCCACCACTGATAATAAGGCTTGTTACATAAATAATAGTTTCATTCTTGTACTGAAACTCCCTCTGAGTATATGATACCTTTTAATGCTAATTTCAGGGTTCTCTTCTAGGCCATGAGAGATTTTAAAAAGGAAATTATTTTTCAGTTCCACCATCATCATTATATTCTTCATCATCATCTCCATTGGTGCATACTTTTATATCTTGATCTTTCTTTTCATCATAATGGATTTAATTCTTATATACAACACTATCATCTCTGGAAACTTCATTGATGTTTGGAATCTTTGTTTCATCTAAATATTTGTAATATAAATTTCTTCTCCACATATTTCCATGACATAACATGTTCACAGATATTCTATTTATTTGTCTGTTCAAAACTTGATCTTTCTCTTGATTATGCAATCAGCAGCCTTGTGACAACAATGATAGTATCCATAGAATGTTCTTTTATATTTTGGGAATCTTTGATCTTTCTATCTCACTACTTCCTTATTCTTCCATCCCTTCCTTTGTTTATGAACCTCTATTGTACCCTTCTTTTTTGTAGGACTTATCAACTAACATTCTCTATCCATATGTCCAAAAGTATTACAAGAGTAGCAATGACAGATAGATATCTTCTTATAATTGCTTGTCATTGGCCATCTAGGAATCATATTTTTTCTATATTTATTATGAGATGAGGGATCATATTCCTGACTATCCTTCTTTAACTAGATCCATAATTGCAGCAACATAACTCTTATTGTTATATCCTAATCCAACTTACTCACTTGATGGTATTTGGCCACTTAGGATGTCATATGGAATCTTCGAGTTGTTCTCAAACATTCACTTAATAGATTTTTCATCATCCTTCTTTTTAAGCTGAATAATTTATGCCTCAAGTCTTTAAGATTCTAGTGTTTTAGTGATTTATTTGAACTTCTCATTAATGGTATGCTAATATTTTAGCAACTTTACCTCTACCTTGAAGTTATCAACTTCTTGTTTTAACCTCTTATCCTATTTCATGATAACCATTGCTTGTTGTCTTGAATTTTGTAGCTCTTCTGGTCTTGACTTCGTCTTGCTTTGATTTCTACAATTATTTGTATTTTGACAATTGTTCTTTCAAATATTTGTTCCTTCTTCTACATTTTTCAATTTCCTGAAGAGCACTTATGAGTTCAGCCTCTAGGTTTACCTTTCCTTCTACATCTGATTCATCATTTGAAGTTTGAGTTTCTATTCCCATGAATAGAATTTATTCATTTTCACTTATCTCTTCATCTTCACTATCTTTGGAATACAAGTTTTTGTTCTTTTTATTAAAATTCTTCTTGTATCTAATTTTACTCTTTTGATCTTTCTTATGACTACAAGGTTCTTCATCATCACTATCTTCTCTCTCTGGGTAAGGACACTTGGTGAAAAATGTCCAATTCTTCCACAGTTAAATCACTTTAGTGGTAGCTTTGATTTGTACTTTCCAGTACCTTTCTCAAGTTTCTTGATGAAAAGAGCTTATTCATCATGTGAGTTATCTAATTGGTTCTTGGGTAAAGCTTCAAATTTATTTGATTGTTTTCTAGCTTTAAATGCTGCCTCTTTTCTTGATGGTCCATTCTGTTATGTTCTCATTTCACAGGAAGTGAAGTTCCATGTATTTCATCCACTATCAAAAGTTCAATATCATCTCTATCTTCTACAATAGATACTTTTCGGTTATATCTTATTGGTAGGGTTCTTAGTACTTTTTCAACTACCTCTTTCTCCTTTATTTCTCCTCCTAGGCCTTTAATAGCATTGACAATTTCATCTACTCTTAGAAGATATTATACAATAATTTCTTCTTCTTTCATATTTAGACTTTAAAACTATCCATTGTATGTTTGAAGTTTGGGTTTTTTGACTTTGGAAGCCCCCTTCATAAGCAATTTTTAAATTTTTCCCAAGCATGTTTGGTTGTCTTACATTGCATGACTTTAACAAACACTTAATCTGGTAATCCTTTCAAAATCACATTTAATTCTTTTGCATTGGATTCATATTCATCTATTTCATCTCTATCTATAGGTAGATTGTCTGGTATTTTATACCCTTTTTCAACAGAACTCCAAATTTGGTATCCAAGAGACATTAGATGGAATCTCATTCTTACACTCCAAAATGCATAATTATTTCCTATAAATAATGGAGGTATGTTAGAAACTAACCCTTCTTTATGATCCATAGTGGTTTTTTATAGGATCTTCCTTCCAGTGCTTTACACTGTAGTGAAGGATCCCGCTCTAATACCAATTGTTGGAATATTAAACAATATTGAGAGGGGGGGGGGGTAAATTAGTATTGATAACCTTTAACAATTTAAAACCACTTTTAACTTATTCATTAAAAAATAGAATAAAAAAGATACAAAGAACACAACATTTATCATGGAAGCCCAATTGAGAAAACCACAAACACTTTCTATAATTGCAAAATTATATTTATAATTTTGTTTTCAAGTTGTAACTTACTAGAGACACAATCCCCAAGTTTTTCAGCTACAACACATTGGTTTTTGTCTACTCCAATAGACAAGGATGGTACAACACCCTATTTTCTATCCACTACTAGAAGGAGTCTACAATCCCCTTGCAGGATTGCAGCCTGCCCTGGCACCACCCTACCTCCCTAATTTGATATTTTTCTTCAATTATGTTACTAATTATTCTTCACTTCATTGGTCTCTTTCTTCTCTTGTTACATTGATCTAGATTGTTGAGACACCTTTCTTCCACTTCGAACTTCTTATTTAAATACTTATTTCATCATGTCTTTGAACCATTGTATCTTTCCATCATTGTTTCCCTTCATTGAAACCTTTTCACCAATGCATCTCTTCATTATGGAAGCATGCCTTTTCATGAATTGGTGCAAAACAACCTAAAACCCTGTTTTGGAAGACCTATAACTTTGTATTCAAGAACCTTTTAGGAGAAATAATACCATGGTCAGATGCACACATCAACAAGACACATCCTGATGCTCTCAGATTATTTTTATCAATTTCCTAAAAAATATGGCGGGCATCTTACTAGGGAAACTTAGATCGATTTTCAATACTTAGCAAATTTCCCAAAACAGTATGAAACCTCATTTTTGCAGACTTGTAACTTTTTCTTCAAGCACCTTTTAGGGGAACTGAAACTATGGTCAAATGCACACATTAACAAGATAAAACTTGATGATCTCATATAATTTTTATCAGTGTCCTACAAAACAAGGAGGGAATTTTACTGAGGCCACTTAGGAAGATTTACTAGAACTGAAACAATGCAAATCATGCCAGAAAGCACTTTTGGAACACTAATAAATTCACCTTCATAGTTTGACTTGAAAAATCAATAATATGGTCAGATGCACAAGACAACAATATCGATGTATATATCTTCATAATCATTTAATTCATCAAATACAGAATATGTCATGTATTTTATAGAGGCCCCTTAGGCAGATTAAGAATAGTTTATACTTAGTCAATTTTTCAAAGTTTCAAAAATATTTTTCAGCAAGTCACCATACTTTTACAAAATAGTTTCAAATTGCAACAATGACTTCATGAGACCACTAGAACATCATCATATGAAATTGCAACCTCATCACACATGTCACGTCATCATACATGTCATGTCATTTCCTTTGTCATTAATGAACTCCTTTGACATCAATGGAAACCATACTCAATAGCCTCCATTAGTGAGAACTTTCTTTGAAAATACTAAAATATTTACACTGCTTGTTTAGTATTTTGTCACACTTCTACTTCTATCTTCTTTATATTTTCCACACGTTCGTAACTGACGTGTTCTGAAGTTGTAAATCTCATCGACCCCAAAACTTGTCGCACTTTTTCATGTACAAGTTGAATGATACCAATAACTTTCTATGCCTCTGATTGTAACTATGGGACCCTGTCAGTTCTATTTTGTTGTTGTGTTCACAACTCTCCCACCTGTTGCTGCAACTTCTTCATCTCAGAAGCCTTCACCATTTTCTCTATTGTCGACAGCTTCTTTATACCAATATTCATTTTGTTGAAATTTTCCTCACCAGTATGTAAATGCTCCTTTATTTGCTATAATTCTTCATCTTTGATAAAATATTTTAATGATTATGAAACTTGCTTGAATTATTTTGCCCAAAGTTCCTCCACCTCTTCTATTCTTGTTGCATCCTCAATTGCTACTTTTCTTCTTTCTTCTTGTACCTCTAGAAATGTACTGGGTTTCACATGTAATTCCAGCTCCAGTACCCTCTTGCGGAGGTTATCTGCAACCTCTCTAAGTAGAAATAATTTGGATTCTGAAAACATTTCTTCAGTGAATTCTTCATCTGCAAAACTACTGCAATCTAGCATGACGACTCCATCTAGTCATTTCCTATCGTCCTACAACGTCTTTGCTTTTTGTTCTACATATTAGATTGTTTTCTTTAACTTATTAATAGTTTTTTGTGAGGATTTAACCTGATTGACCAACAAACGCTCTCTAATCTTCGTTTCTTCCACTGAATCATTCTAAATAGCATGCACCTCATACATCGTTAGTGCAGAAAAATCCATGGTGGCATGGCCCATATATTTGACCATGATATTCAGTTCTAGCATTCCTAACTCAATTGTTTGACCTACTACTAGAACCCTTATTGGTGTAGTTGGTGTCGACAATCCATCGACAGATCACTCTTCATATGGACCAGCTTCGTTCAGTGACACAATTGAGTATGGTGTTTGGTGGATCACCACTCGAACTTATTTTATTTCTTTAAAAAGTGTCTATAGTATATATACAATGATTTTTGTTAATTATGTCTGACGCTCATCTATCTTTTTGTATATTTCATTGGTGACTTATGCCATTTCGTCTGTCAGAAGTGTATAATCATAATTGGTAAGGCCAACAAATCCAGATGATTTGTCAGCCTTACTCTTCTTGTAACCTTGCACATATTTTTCTGACTGCTTCCTCTTATCCCCATTGCTGGGTTTGTTGGGGTCATACTTGAGTCATTCTGATTATTAATGGGAGAAGTCTATGGATTTTATTTTGGTGGTGGATCTTCTCCCTTTCATCCTTTATTATTTTCGATGGATTACCTGTTGCAACTCTTCTTCTGTAGAGAGTTGATCCTCTGTGACAAAAACTCTCCATTCTGTCAACCAATATTAACAATGAAATCAATTTCACCATCATATAGCTAAAACTATGTCATCAAACATTTCTTTTGTGGGTCCTATCGAGGCTCCAAGAAGATATGATGGGACCTGATATAAAATATGATAATGTTATGAAACCGCTTAATGGTCGACATGGTGACCATGGCCTGCTTCTTAACAAAATGTCGAAATACCTCACCCTATAAAAAGAATTCTATATTATTGTATTTTTTCCTCTCAGGTAACTCCTTTTCAAACCAGAGATTCTAGTATTGATCTCCTCGGCATAGGATGGACAAATATACACCTTGGTAGTTTGGTGGTTCTTCCCATGTGAGAAAAGAAATCAAAATGAGTAACCATGAATAATGAAATGGGGTACCCTTTTCTCTTACTTCCTCTGCATCTGCTAATCATTCATTTAGAAAATAGTGACCAATTGAGCTGAAAGCCCGCTACACACTGCTCTACCAAAAAAATTGTCCCTGTAGTGCATTGGTTCGGTCACATCTTTCACAGCAACTTACTAGATAGAACCTTAGTTGCGAACCAAAAAATGTTGTCATTGATAGAGGTGATAAAAAATCCTCTCATGTCTCTTATCAGGTCTTACTTCTCTTTCATCTTGTTTTTCAATGCAATATCCTGGTATTTCCCAGCGAAAAATGGCATTAGATCGATGCCTGCAAGGGGAATCCCGGGGATCGCTTCTATCATCTCGACATCTACTAAAATATTCTAGTTGAGCGATAGACATCCGACATGGAATTATATGAGAAAATTATTAACACATGCATTTACTTCTGTTGTGTGGCCAAAATGTGGCATGTGCATCAGCGACAATAATCCAAATCTGTCCAATCCTCTTGCCCATTCAATTGGAACTAGGTGGATAGGGCCATCCTCTATCTCCCAGAAATTGGTCATATATATGTTCATAGCCAACTCTGGAAACTTGTGTAAGTTGTGGTTGACAAAGCCCATCTTCTGCAAGTTTGTAATTATGTTCGTCGTTACCTAAACTCCTTTCAGTTTGGTTGGTGCTACTAGTGGATACTTTTCATTTTTTCGATTCTAATATTAGTTGCATCTACTAGCCTCGATGGGACATAGTCTGGAAGCAAGGATGTAGAACCTGCTTCTTCAGTTGGTGGTGATGTTGTTTCCTTCTTGTGGGTACCTGATCGTTTCCTTCTTGACATATTGGGTGGGTTTGGTCGTAACCTTACTTGAGGAATTTATGGTTCCTATGAAACTTATTCTATAACCATGGGCGACGGTGGAAAAAATTCTACAGTGTATTCCATAATGGGTGTAGGTGAAGGTGTATTGATGCTGGATTTTTGAACGGTTCTTGTACTGGAGATGGAAATGACCATAATCTGCAAAAAATGACCTTGAATCTTAAAATTGTAGACAAATAGCTTAGCGTACTCAGTGAGATGAAATATAATGAATGAGACTTTGGCATGAAGATGATATACATCTTACCCAATAAATCAGTTAGTATGTCACACAATCAAGTAATAAATGGAAAGGTGGCATCTATTTTTGTCACATGGAGCAATATTTCTAATCATTACAAGGAAACCACGAATCAAACCATCACTTCGCTTGTCATTTAAATGGTATTTATTGTGCATTAATAACATAAGTGACCAAAAACCATGATGCCAAAATATCCCGCATCCTCAAATTAAATGCTAGCGAATTGTAACTTGCAACCAAAATTCATTATGTGACAACAATTTTCTTCCTACGACACATTTCTTTCCTTGTGACAAACATAGGTTCTGCGACAACTTTTATTTTTTTCCTGGAATACATATATTTTTCTACATAACACTCATAAAATTGAAACAAAAACACTCATAATTCTTACACAAATAACACTCATAAACAACATTCATAAATCTGTGACTTTTTGTCTTTTCCTTTTTTTTCAACTCTTTTTGAATTCTCAATCGAACAAATTGTGTTAATCATGGTAAAGGTTTAGCCAAATTCCATCACCAATACTTTGAAAGGTGTTCCATATAATTTCTTGATCTGTATTGGTCCTCCTTCAATGATTTGAATAACAATATACAATCCCAACCAATGTTTTCTAAGCTTGCTAGGATGCTTCAGAAACACACTATTGTACAAGAGAACAAGATATCCAATGTGAAACTTCTTGTTTTAATGTGTCGGTCATGCCAATATTTATGTCGTTCCTTCTCAACATTCTGATGATAACTTGCTACAAGGCATTCTTCCTCCAACTTGGCAAGCTGTAACAATATTTATTTGACAATACCAACATTAGTCATTTCAATAGTCGCAACGATCCTAATCTTGGGTACAATGTATTCCATAGGCATGACAACTTCTTATCCATAAACCAGTCGAAATGGAGTTTGTCCTGTCAACTTCTTACAAGTCGTGTGATAAGCCCATAATATCGTAGAAATTTTCTGGTCCCAATCATCTCTTTTAACATTGCAGATCTTTGTCAATGCGTTTTCTAGGATCTAATTGAATTCCTTGATAACACCATTCGATTGTGGGTGATATGGTGTTGTCTTCATGTGTTGGATATATAATTCTTCAGTTAATTTGTTGATCAATTGATTAAAAAAATGTGTGCCCTGATCACTTATTAAATTATTCAGGAATCTGAATTTAGTTACAACATTGTCGAACACAAAATTTGCAGCATTACAATCCTTTACTGGCACTACTTCAACCCATCTAGTCAAGTAATCTGTCGCAACAATAATGTACCGTGAAATTGCTTTTTTTCATGGTGGGTTGATCAGACCAACAAAATAAACACCCCATTTTTCAAATTCCTATAAATTTATCTAAGGTACTAGTGGAATTTCATCTCATCATGATGGATTTTCGGTTCTCTGATAGATATCATAGTTGCAACAATATTCTCGAGCATCTGCATTCAAAGTAGGCCACTACAATGCTTCCTACAATATATTTTGTACTATAGCTCTTCCAACATAATGGCCTCCTGTGAAACCACCATGCGCTTCATTCAATATCATTGGTCACTCATGTTCCAATACACAATGACAAAGAATTTCATTTAGTCCCATTTTCTACAGTTGTCCAGTGATCAACTGGAAATATGCAGCTCACACAACTAATTGTTTCTTCTGTGCAGTGCTGAATCCTTTGGGTTCATATACTGTACTCAAGAATTGTATAATATCTCTATAGTGATCATCAAACATATTGATTTCAAATAATTGTGCATAAGGGAAACTATCATCGAGACTCACAATTTCTTCTCCACTTTCTAGCCTCGACAGATGGTCAAGTCCTGAATTTAGTCGACCAAGATTTCTGCCCAAGCAGGTAGATAGGATTCTTCCGTCTCCTCTAATAATGTAGGAGGAACCAGAGTAGGATCAATAGTGGTGTTAACGATAGCTTGATAGGATACTTCCACTGTCGATAAGGGCACTTCAGGTTCGTAATGGGAAGGAAGGACCCAAGGATCCGTTCTATCGACAACCGTTGGGATAGACTTCCCTACACTAGTAGAACCTAAGTAATGTATCAAGGCTGGGATATCAAAGATTCCCATTAATGATGAATACATTCCATCTCCAAAGCTCTCTGTAGTAGGTTTGACCTGATCAACCAAAGGAACAGTGGACTCATTAGTTTCCATATGGCCCTTTTGAGTGAAACTAAGTTGGTCAACTGTAACCAACTTCCCTTCATGTGGAAACACTACCACTCAAAGAACGGCCAAGGAAATTGCACACATACCATAAGTCCAACTTCTCCCCTGAAGCAAGTTATAATCCATTGGGGCATCAATCACCTCTAGTTCAACAGACACTGCCTTCCCTACCAACTTAATCTCAAAAGCTAGTAGGATACCATGTGGATGAAATGACCTTCCGTCGAAAGTAGTAAGTAGGGTGTTCGATGGAACCAGCTCTGGAGATCGAAGAGCCTTCCAACAAGACAAAGACATGACACATGTGGAAGCACCTTCATCAACAACTATCCTTCCAATGGTTTTTCCACCATGGATGACATCTATTGACAAAGCCACATGATATGGAAAATGAATTTTGACATCAGACAAAATAAACTTTGCCATAAGGCTCGACGAATCCATACTACCTAAGCCTTCTAAGAGTGCATCTCGCTGGGCGAGACAACTCTGTAGCACCTCCAAAGATGACATTGCATAAGGGGTTTGGGATAAATATTCAACCACAGAGTAATTTCCTGCAACCCTAGCGTTAGGATTGTGTAATGCTTTCTTGAAGACACATTTCAGTATCTTAGGCATAGGTTCGACAGGTTTCTTGATTGTGAGAGGGTTAGAAGTTTCACCTATAGACTTACCCTTCTCCGGAGCCTCCGTCTGATAGTTCTTGTTTCTAGTCTAGAGTAATGTCTCATATTGAACCATGTTGATATAATTTTTTTAGGGGCATTAGCAGTTCCCCCAGCTATGTTAGAAACCGAAGTTGCATTTTGTCCTTGGGGAAATGGATCCTTTAGGACAACCGGTTGTTGATTTTTTAGCAACTTCTGAGCTTGATCTATAAGAGGGAATTGATGGGCTAAGTGATCTTCCTGGCACAAATTATAGGGAAATTTAACCTTCTTCTTCTCTCCCCCCCCATCAACATTATTTGTGGATCTAGGCTTGTTTTGGTTTCCCTCAACTTTCTTCCCCTTTTTCTTTTTCCCATCGGGCTACTGATTGCACTTTTGGGAGGATTGAGAAAAAACATTTACGTTTTGGGGTGAGGGGGAAACCTTTGCTGCCTCCACTGCAGACTATTTAACATACAACTCATGGAGTTGTTTTTCCAAAGACTCTACAGTGGGAGATTTAACTGAACCAACCACGCCATCAGCATGGAGTCCAGGTTTAGGTTTCTCGACACTATGTGTTGGTCGCGGTGCATCAGAGATGATTTCATATAGTATCCTAGATTGAGAGTATATCAAATCTAAATGTTGGGCCTTGAGGATAGCCTCTTACTCATTAGTTACTTTTGAGGTGAATACATCCTTAGATATATACAACAATAAGGACTTAAGGAACCATTCTAACAAAAACTTGGGAGGGATAGTGGCCTTGATGAGCCTCTTCCGCCTTCACCACTCTTGGATATGATCTGAAATGCGAGTGGATTTGTCCTACCAAAAGGTGGACAATAAGTCTATGCCGACATCATACTGAAGAGGAAGTTGGAAATGGTTAAGGAACACATTAGCTAAGTCCCAAAAACTATCAAATGCAGTAGAGGGAAATTCAATATACCACTTTTCTACAACACTATTCAGATTTCTTTGGAACAATCTCAACTGAATGGTGTCATCATTCAGCGAGTTGGAAGAGCACCACAAGTGAAAGGTGGTGATATGATCCCCTGGGTCTTCACCAACTTTGCCCTCGAATTTTGGAATGTCTGAGGGTAATTTGGTAGGGCCAGCTGGCCAGGTGGCATCATGTTTCACCGGGTCATTCATTTACTTAGACAAATGTGGCAAGTTTAATGTTTCCAGGAAATGAAGTTTGGTCCTAACCAAAGCCTGAAAAGTACGAGCTTGGGAGATAGAAGGACTTTCCCCCTAGTTCCCAAGTGTAAAGGTGGGGTTTCCCACAGCTACCGGTTGTGAAGTAGTTGGACTACTTTGAAATTGATTCCACCCATAAGCCAGTGGATTATTCATGTGTGGTGTAGTGTATGTGGTTTGAGCCGCTCTAATTGAGACTGGAGTCTGGAAAACAGGAGCAAGCATCCCTCCGCTAAAAAGAGAGAAGGGAGAGATCGTGAATGGAGCCGAAACTGGCGTTTGGAAAACTTGACCATAAGATTTGGTATTTCCAAACTGCATCCCCACATATGCAGTTGTAGGGCCTACATAAGGAGTGGATGGGGGAATGTGCCCCCCCATTCCACGGGAAACCCTGGAAAAATGAAGAGGATCTAATAGGACCACTCTGAGCAGTGTATGCAAAAGAGGGTGAAGCAGAAGGTGCACTGGGGATCCCAGTGACCACCCCACCAGAAGTGCCTACTACATTTGTGGAAGCCGGTGGTTGAACCAATCGACTAGCTAGAGTTAAAGGAGTAGAAGGTATATTTGTTCTAGGAGTACCAACTGGGGGAGGTGGCACTCCATCAGCCGGAATAGATGAGATGGGGGTAGATGGACACTCTCTTGAACTAGCCATAAGTCCACTCACACGAACCCCAATCAGAGGTGAATCAAATGGAAGAACCTGGATGATCACATGATTGTTTAAGTCAGTAAGAGGTGAATTAAAGTTTCTTGCAAACTCGTCAGCCTGCAAGTCTTCTATCTCTATTTTGGTTGTATCAACCTGCTTTGTCCTAAGTTTCGGTTCACCTGGAACTTCACTAATTCCTACTGGTTCAAAATAACTGTCTGTTTCTAATCTTTGCCTTTAAGGGGGCGATGGAGGCTCCACTGTAGTAAATGGAGGAAGGTTTTGCAACCTTCTTGACCTTTTGAGATGTTGGTCCTCCACGATTGAAAATTAACTCTTCACACACCCTAAGGCTGGCTAAACACAAACAAACCACACAACAAACACTACAAAATTTCTTAAAGCCAAAATAGACACAAAGGGTATAAGATATTCTTTCCAAAAGAAAGATGAGAGACAGTTACTTGGTGTCCCTAAAGATGTTCTTAGGAACAAGTGGAGGAATCACCCACCACCCTCCCACACCTTCTATAGGGGTTACCTTCCAATCCTGTCCAAGTTCAACTAGAAATATCCTTCTGGTGTACCTGTGTATGACCCTAGATGTCAAAGAGACTAAAGGCTACCACAACTACACTGACAGTTTGGGGGGGCAATCCCAAGCCTAGTTCGTACGCATGGGTAGGGTATCAAATCCCAAAAAACTGTCAACACCGACACCGCACGAAGCCTAAAGGGTGGTATTGACAGAAGTCCCCAGATCCACAAAAACCTTGGTCTATGCTTTGACAAGGAATCATAGGGTTATCTCCTCAGTCCAAGCCTCCATGCAACCTCATGATTAACTCCCATTTGAGAGGAGCTTCCCAGATATAATCAACATAGAAGAGGGCTTACCTATTGACTGGCCAACTACGTCTAAATTTGAACACTTGTGGAGAGTTGAAACTCCCTAATCCACGAGTCTAGCCTAAGCTAGTTGGTTTAGGATCCTATAAAATAAGACTTACTACTACTTTTTAAATTATATCGTTCATTTTAGAAGGTTGTTTTTAGTCATAGGTGAATGGCATGAAACAATGTGATGTTATAGACTCGATAAGAAAAAGAAAAAAGATGTATAAAGCAAATTTCAAAGTAACTCATGACTACTTAAACCAAATTTCTTTTCTTTTTGCAAATAGAAGTTAATGATTTGAAACTAAATGCGAGAAAACTAAGACTTATTTTTATAATTTTTGAATTTTAATTGAAAAAATATTGAAAAGACACGACTAAATGCAACTAAATGCAAAAGTATAAAGTGTTTTTCTTCACTTTTTCAAAATATTCAAAAAATATACTGCAACTAAATGCAAGTTTTGAGCAAGTTTGATAAGCAAAGCATATAAAAAGTGAAATGAGGAATAAAGGACCTAAAATGACCTACTTCAACCAAACAGGAAGAAGACTCGGAAAAAGCCTAACTTGGAGAAACTATTGAACCCAAAGAGTCCACTATATTCACAAAAGAAGGAATGACAAACTAACACCACAAAATGCATCACAAATTATAAAGTATCTAAAGACCTGATCATTGACCTAGACACAAGCACTCAAACTTATAGACCAAGCAGGAGGACCACCTTCACTTCACAAGATGAAAGAGATTCAAACAAAAGGCTCAAAGGCTTGAAAAACAAGCAAACTATGTGGCTCACAGAATTTAGACTCATAGAGTCATGCCAAAATCAGAAGACTTCCAAACAACTAAAAATACAAAGAGACAGGGACAAGCAAACCCTACCCAAATTTTAGGCTACTACAGGAAATACGCGACTGTGTATAAAGAAAAACCACGTACGATACACGACTATCTTATACAACAAGCCATGTATACAAGGTTATATACGTGATTGTGTTCACGCAACCCGTTTATATTGCTAATTTTTTTTTAAGAAAAAAACTAGCACAAACTTCTAGGCACACTACACTGTAAATCAAAGGCAAGATAAAAAGGACCACACTAAGAATCAGAACAAATATTGTTAAAGGGAACCTACAGGATGAACGAACAACAGGATGGATTCCTAGTGGAGTCTCCAGTTCTATTGTACATGACAATACACCCTTGTAATGTCCTAGGGTCTAGGGTTACAAACTTACTATTATACTTGCAGACAATAAACTTTTACAGAAAATGAAATGAGAATAGAAAGAGAGTTTGGCTTACCTAGTTTATGACAGTTGTTCCAAGCTTGATATTATCTCGCTTCAATCTTCTCCAAAGCTTCTAGGGATGCTTCTCTTCACCTGCAAAGAGCCAAGTCTTCAAGCAATATATCATACATATATATATCAAAGGTTAGATGTAATGCATATTAATATCATAATTGAAAATTTTTATTAACCAATATACATGAGACAAGCACAATACAAGATTGGAAGAAGAATTCTCTTTATTAACAAACAATGAATAGGTAAGAATACAACCCAGCTTATGACACAAGGAATCCTCTGCAACTGAGGACTCTGAGTTCTGCTACTCCAAGAATCTGAAGGTATACCACCAACATAACTTTTCTCTTCTAGCATTGATTCATTATCCCCATCCCAAAGCCTCTATTTATACATTGGGAAATAGAGTGGTTTCGAAGGTTAGGATGGTTGAGAGAGTTGGGATAGTTATGGATTAAGGCCCAACTAATCTCATCTAATCGTGATTTATATTTTTTAATGTCGAATTAAGGTATACGCGAGTGTTTGTATAAGCAAGGTGGATATGATATGCTTGTTTCTCAAAGGGAACTCACGTACACAATGTATACACGGGTTGCAATACACATAATCATGTATGATACACGGGTTTCCATGCACATAGTCTCGTATGCAACCCAAAACTCAGAATAAAAATAAATCAAGATGGTCTAGAGATCATGCATCAAAGGTCATGCACATCTATATTGTTTTGTCCACTTCAATCCTAATTGTCCTTTTGTGTACCGACATAATGGATGTAAGCACTCAGATGGAGAAGTGCCATTTTGGCTGATAACACTAGATTTAGATCCTTAGTTTTCAACAAAACCCAAGACATTGACCCAACAGAGTGGGACTTTGTCAGCAACACTTGTGATGCAAATGAGGTCTCACCCTAGATATATTTATGGGAACTGCTAGAACCAGGTTTCTACAGTTATGTGGGGATTTTCACTCTTATAGTACTTATTCAATCACTCAACTAAAACTAAGAATTATACTTCTTTTTCTTGTTTATTCATTCAATATAACAATCTACTTATCAGTCGACACATCACAATATTTAACATAAAATCCTTATCACTGACTCAATAAATTAGAGGTGCGACAGATATATATATGGGTTTATTCATAAAAAGATGATGTGTGACATATTAATATTAACTCATTCACAACCTATATACAATCAAAATAAACGTCAATATAAAAGACACACAGAGACAAGATATAACGTGGAAACCCATCCGAGAAAAACCACAAAGGTGCTCTTCATCTGGCATGAGAAATAGGTTAGCACCTTTGGTATGCGCACTCAACTTGCAGAATCTTCTTTAGATATTCCTTACAATACGAACATATTTATCTTGTCTCATGCCCTCTAGTTTTGGCCTATGTAATTTTCTCTTCTTCCCTAAACTGTCGTTCTAAACATATCTTGGATTGATTATTTTCCTCTCTTCGACTGGAAATCCTTGATCAACCCTCACATAACTTGGGTTCGTGATTTAATAAGATTTTACAAATATTGATCCAACTGTCAACTAACTCACAACTGTCAGTCGAAAGGATGTCTTTCTATTTTAATACATTCAGTTACATCTAAAAGTAGGCACCATCGACCCAAAATACAATCAAGCTTTATTACTAAAATCAAGCTTTTAGTCTAACTAACTAATTCCAAAATTAGTCCAACTCTGCTTTTCATCTTCTTTGCTCTTATTCTATTGTAGTTCTTTCCATCAGAGCTTCTATTGCAGCTTATTCCTTTGCATCTTTCATCGCGGTTCCTTTTGCCGCACAACTAAAATATTCATCTTTCTGAACATAATTCTGGGATAATTCTGTCTGACTTTTCCTAGGTCCAACAACAAGATTGGAAAAAAAATGTGAAAAAACTATCTGCTACAACCTCTGCTAATGGTAGTGCACGTTTTACCAGAGGTTATGACGAATATATTTTATAACTAAAAAATACTCGATGGTCAGATGCTTTAATAGATTTTTTTAAGCAATGCGCTTCATTTATATTGTGTGCACTAGCGTGTTACATAAAAAAACACATAAGTGTTGTACAATTCGAATATTTGCACCAATGCATTCAAATAGAACAAGTGCCGAAAATAACCAAATTTCAATGTTGCATCGGTGCTTGTTTACATCACAAACAAACTGATGCGATATGTTACACCATCCACACCAAACGATGTTTTATATTTTTAAACTTTACTGGTGTTCTCCATTTACTTGAGAACACCAGCACATTTCATTGTCAAACACACAGTTTCTTACAAACTATCAGAATCACCTGGTTCATTTAAGCAACTAGGATGCACCAAGGTGCTTATACACAAAACAAGCACTAATGAGCCTAAGCTTTCATAGTTCTCAGTATGTATAAACCATTGACATGCATCAACATGAAAAACAAATAAAATTTCACTAGATAATCCAGTTGGCACATGGGATTAATTATTTTAAAATTTAACAGTGCATTTAATTGATAAAAATGCACCAGTGCAAAGTGTTCAAGATGCATCTATGCATCATCAATTATTAAACACAATGCATACGATTCTTTGAACAATGGTTACTCACATTGTAATCATATATATAATTTCATTTTTCATTTGAAATTGAAATATTGTTTTATAGTACTACTCATTTCAATTTTAATGATTGTGTTTGTGAGTTTTATTAGTGTTTGGGTAGAGACATTAAAGAGAAATCAATTATCAAAAGCACTGCATATGATTCTTTGAGCAACGGATATTGACTTTGGAGTCAAATATATATATTATATGTTTTATTTTTTTATTTCAATATTTATTTGAAATTGAAATTTGTCTTAATAGTACTATTCATTTCAATTTTAATTATTGCATTTGTTTGGATTAATTTCTTATATCATAGATTCAATCATCTATTGTAGTATTTAATCATCCATACATTTAACTACCAATGTATTGTTTCACATGTAACATTTAAGAATAACATTGAAGACTGCGATAGAATAAAAATGTTTATTTTATTATATATCAATAAGAGTGCCTTTTTCATGCAAAATAGGACAACATGGAGATAAGAATAATCAAAATGTCAACATGCATGTAATTTCTACACTATTGGTAACTTGTTTTTTTTCAATTCAGACACTACATATATTAATTATCATTTTCACAAAAAAATATTTCAAAAAATTCAAGCTACAACAACTTGCATTAACATCAAAATTAAATATGTATCATCATTCTTCGTTGGAACTATTATCGATGGTCGAACTGCTTGTATCAATTTGGTTATTTGGACGAATGTTTTGTTGATTGTCTTGATTGTTTTCCTCTTCTTTAGCTTCCATGCACAAACATAAAAATAAAGTTCATTGAGTGTATCTACATTGCCGGGAATAATGAAAATAAAATAGATAGTTTACATGAATGTAAATTGAAAAGCGACTTACCATAGAAACAATTGATTCATGAATGATACGCATTCTTTCAAAACCAAAATCTCATGCCTTCTATCAACAAGTATTTTGTTAGCTCCACTCCATCCTTTTTTTCCTACAAGTTTTATGTTCTGTCACAAATCATAGATTTAAAATAAAGGATTTTTGTTATTTTATTAATTATAAAATGAGAGAAGTAAAACAATATAAATACTTACAAAATTGACAATTAATTTTTGATACGCTAATATATACTCATAACCTTTCTTAACCCAATGTCAATCAATTCTTCTGATGGATCCTCTTTGTATGTTAACAACTATTTCAAGACATCCAATGATTGCAGTGAAAACACAAAAATTAAATATACAAATCACAACCACTACGTAATGTTAATTTCTTATAAGGAAATCACAAATACTCACAAAATTTTCTATCAACAAAATCCCATTTCATTAAATATGGACATATTCTAGTCCAAGCCTCTTCGAAAACATGTCAAAAGAACCCTTAGGCTAAATTCCCAAAACAACCTTTATCAATTTCAAAAAGTGCCAATATGGAGTTCAAATAGTGCCAATATCAAGTTTGGAAACTGCATTTTGGGGTTTGAAACTATCACTTTTTGAACTACATTTTTCAATTTTTGCACCCAATATTGACACTTTTAGAACGATTTTTTACAGTTTTCAAACCCAACATTGACAGGTTTTGAATCGAGTTTTTCACTTTCCAAAACTGAGACTAGAATTTATAGAATATAACTATGCTAACTTTAGAAACCCAATCTGTAAATTTTTAATCCGATTTAACAACGTACTATTAAGAACTTTAAACGTTGGTAGCAAATCCCTAAAATGGTCATTAAAATAATAAGACAAAACTAGATAACAATGATACACATATATAAGACTATGAAGATAAATAATCATAGCACATTTTTCAACAAACTAATTTCATATTTTTCACAATAGATCTAACATTGTTAACATTGTTAAGGCGTAACAAAAAAGGTCACAAATGATCTAACAAGTACATGCCATTCTCATCATCACAATTATAGTTATTTGCAATTATATAGTCCCCTTCATCATTAAATACATGTTTTTCTTCTGAATCGTCCACAATCGTTGTGTTAATAGCATCATAAGCATAGTTTAACATCTTGTAGACATTGTTTAAAGGTTTGAAATATACATTCGATTTCCCTATCCAACATGGCCCTTTTGTGATTTGGCGTTACAGTGATCTTGTGTTAGTATGACTTTAAACTTCTATTTTTTAACCTCAAGTTTGTCTAAAAATTGTGGCAAGAAGTCACTCACATTTCTGGTTTACAGAGATGTACATAAACCAACCTCAAATATAGTAAGTCATAGTTTAAGAAAAACTTTTAACCTTGAAATTATAAAATAAACCATTTCTCTTGCAATGGTATCTTCATATTTGTACTCTAACTTGTCTGGTAATGTAATCTTATGAATAAAAAGTAACAATACTCCATTCAAATCAAACATTATCAACAATTTATCCTACAAACTTATAAATGCATGCAAAAACCATAGAACACACTCTCATTAATAAACACATTTCTAACGTGCGAAATAATATATCTATATACTACCAAATCGAAATGGGTTTTCTAAAAATTTCAACACTTAAACAATTTCTCATTCATTTTTGTATAAAAAATAAAATTTTATAAGACCAATTTCATGTAAATAAACACAATTTCAACTAAATCAAATGTTGATCACCTTGAACAATTCAAATGCACATTCTATGATAACTCTATAGTGAAGGAAGGATCGGAGGATACTTTGAAAACATTCTGAGCTGATAGGAAAACACTACATTAAAGCAGCAGGTAAAGGTGTTTGTACTAAAGTAATAAATACACAAAGACGATATACAAAATAAAATAATAACAATCGACTGATCTTGTATCGGAATCAATCTCTTTGATGGATCCCATCATCGTAATAGAGGTGCAAGAGATCTAAAATTATAAATAGAGTCTTCCACACCACCATGATAGACGTGTTTGTCATCCCACATTGTTGACTTTTTCTAGGAGACTACTATGAAAGCTAGTTGTTGTCTTATACTGCCACATCAGGCTTACAGTAAAAAAAGGATCCAACGCCACTTTCAACACATATCTGGTTTCATGGATGATAAAAATTAGATGAGGATTTATCGATGTATACATAAGCATGGGTGGATACAAAATATACTTAATGACAGGTTACACCATATAGGCTTTCATTGAGGAGTGTCGGTCGATCCTTCATTTATATCCTAGTTTCCTGATGAAAGCTTAATGACGAAGGAAAATATCGACCGACCCTTTTTCCATTTCTATTTTCCTGATATCCTCTTAATGAAAAATATAAATATTGGTCGATCATTTCCCTCGATACACCTTACACTGCAGCTTGACATTGCCGATTCAACCTTTCAGTGAAAGAAGAACCGATTAACACTTCTAAAACATATATTGTTTCTTGAACCATACAAAATTGGAGGAGGATGACTTATGTATACATAAGCATGGTTGGAGACAACATATACTTATTGACCAAGGAAACAATATATTTTTTTCTTGGGGACTGTCAGTTGATTCTTCTTTTATAGCATGCTTGACTGATGATCACTTAATGACAACGAAAAATATTGGTTGATCTTTCTTTCCTCTTTTGGTTTCTTGATATCTAATAAATGAAAATGATACATATTGCCTAATCCTTTCCCTTTATATACCTAAAACAACTCCTTGACATTGTCACATCAACCCTATGGTCAAAGAAGTATTGACTGACACTCATAAAACATATATCTTGTTTCCTAAAATATACAACATTGGAGGAGGACAACACCGTGTATACATAATCATGTTGGAGACAAGGTATAATTAATGACCAAGGTACAAATATATGTTTTTGTTGTGGAGTGTGGGATGATCATTATTTTAATCTTTGGGGTCCTGATATAATCACTTAATGACAAAAGAAAAGATCAATCGATCCTTCTTTTCTTTTTTGGTTTCCTGATATCAACTTAATGAAAATGGAAAAGATAAGTAAATCCTTTCCCTATAAACACCTTACACTGCTATATGGAACTAACATGTCAACCTTATATCCAAAGGCAACAACGGAATAAAGGAAGGAAGGATAAGGTAGAACTAGTAAGGAAGGAAGATGCGACATAAGAGGAACAAAAGCATAAAGAGCTAAGAGAAGAAGAAGAAGAGAATTCGTGAAAGAAGAGATTCTGTGACATAAGAGAGACCACGATGGAAGAGGAACCGTGACAAAAGGAAAGGATGGAACAAGGAATAAAGAGACATAGTGGATCCATGTCAGAAGACGTGCAATGGTGCAACGAATAGAAATGGACAACTTAGAAAGATCATGGGTACGAAGTCAGCTAGAGTCAGCGGGAGCCGCACATATGAAATTATATTTGTAAGTTAGGTCATTAGGGCCTACTTTCACGTGTTGATAGAATAGGAAATAAAACATGTTGGATAAGTGTATGAAGTTATATGAAAGTGACATGTAGGAACCTATAAAAGGAGGAACCCAAGCTGTATGCGAGTTAGCTTCTGGAGCGTCTGTTGATGTTATTCTCAGTAGCGCTTGGTGATTTAGTGACAATGTGATTTGTAGTGTTGTTAGTTTGTTGAGTCTTTTAGTTGTATAGAAGAGTTGAAGAAACGGTAGCTGAGTGCGAAGGGATGTAGTAGAGATTGAGTTGATCCATGATGTGTGTGGATCATTAGTATAAGTCACAGTAGAGATTGAGTTGATCCAGGTTGTGTGTGGATCATTAGTAGAGTTAATTAGAGTAAGAGTAGCGAAACAGAAGACCAGAGAGAATGAGAGGATAAACAAGTTTGTAAAGATAAGTAAGGAATATCTAGAACATAATATGCAACTTAGTGCAAAGACCAAATGTGCCATATATTTTTCATGCCAGATGAAGAGCACCTTTGTGATTTTTTCTCGAATGGGTTTCCATGTTAGATTCTTCATTTTATGTGTGAATGTTGAATGTGTTTAAGTCGCATGGATATATGTTGTTGTAAACGAATGCCTATTCAGTTTCTTAGGAATGAGTCTATATTTATTGGTTGCATTGTTATGAGTTGAATGTATCTATGCTACACTATTGTTGTTGTTATATTATTTACAAGGGAGGAAGTGGGTTGCAGACTAACTGTGCATAGTAAGCATAAATAATCCAACCACATGATTCTGTTGAGGACCTTGGTAAAAGAACAAGGGACGTGAAATCCCCCATCCAAATTCAGAAACCTGGTTCTGGAAGTTACCCATAGAAAGATATCTCAGGTGAGACTACATCTACTTCATAGGTGTTTTCGACTGGTATTTTCTCTGTCAGGTTGATATCTTGGTATTTGTTGTGCGGAGGAGAGAAGGGATTGAACCTGGGTTGAAGAGACGCTAGAAGTGAAAAAAATGGTTATGTTGCCAGGACCCTGAGTAATTTTGGTGAGGGGTGTGTTGAGGCATCCAACGACCCCTCAAATTCAAGATTAGGTGGATTTCAAAGAGTTAGAGTTTGCATGAGAAGAGAATAAATAATCTCGATGGAACCCAACATAGTGGTTGGGCCGATACCTCTACACGGATATTCATGAGATTTTCTTTTCTGAATTCCCCATTGTTATCTCCCAAAATAATTTTATTTTGATAGTATGAAGAATTCGAGTCATGTCATGAAAGATTTAAAGATGACTAACAAATTGATGATCTCTGTTTGCACTATGGTTGAAAAAAATGGAAGTTTTAGCTTTTGGTGGCTTAGGTGAGTTTTTGAACAACTCATTAACCACCGAAAAGCTCACCTTTCGGCAGCTAACAGTTTTAACGTAGGACCATGTTAACCACCGAAAGCCTGCTAATAATGTTTGTTTATGAAATTTTGGGAAAAATACTTTTGGTGGCTTAGGACAGCTTTCCAACAACTCATTAGCCACCGAAAATCCTTGGTTTCGGCAACTTAGCGAGTGTTTCCAAGAAGTAATTAACCACCGAAAGAGAATGAAATACGTTGGGGGAAAAGCCCGCTCAAAAAACTCAAAACACAAGTTTTGGTGGATAAGCATGGTTTCAAGACAGTTTCTAAGCCACCGAAAGTAGGCTTTCAGCAGCTAAGACCGAAATTTCAGGACGCTCTAAGCCACCGAAAGGGGCGTTTTACTGTGAAAAGGAATAATTTTAAAATAGTTATTATGAGCAACTAGAAAATCATTTTGCAAAACACTCAGAGGTTTTTGTTCCTAACAGGTCAGAATCAAATCCATGATCTCTGAGACCTAATTTTCAGATCTCAGAATTTCCTCTTTGACACATGTTTTTGAAATCCAGATCCTTGGCAAATTAAAATGAATTCCAAAAAAATAAGATAGGTTTTTTCTCAGGACAAACCAATCTACAAAAATATCTTTTAGTTTATAAACAGGTGTCACATATTTGAAGGAACAAATCCATCTCTGAGCCCCATTTTTCAGTAGTTTGGCCAATTTTTTAGGGCAAAAGTTGACCTAACAGGGCAACCACAGTAAAACAGCCTCCTTATTCTTCTAAATCCAAGTAGGTCAAAAGAAACCTGAGATACATAAAATACAACACAAGGTTGTATACAGGATGGTTAGGCTCCAAAGGCTGCAACTGAAGGAGGCCAAAGCAAACTCTAGCAGCCACCCCACCTTGGAAACCCTAGCTGAAGAAGCAGTTAGTCTCCAGCCTCCTAAAACTAGCCAAGGCACTATTAACACTCCTAGCACGAAGACTGCAGAAGAAGAAAGCTAAACAAACAAGCCTAAAAATACATATTTGAGAAAAACCTAATAATTTTTGTAAAACGGGGATTTCGGTGGCTTAGGCGGATGCTGGGGCAGTTCATTAGCCACTGAAAGCTCCACTTTCGGCAGATAATGGTTCCGATCGATAGACCTCTTAACCACCGAAAGAGGACAGAGTGTGGGTAGGGTTTTACCCCTAGCTTGTGCGAATGAGCACCTACTAAGGAGAAGGGACTCCTTAGTAGCAGTTCAGTAAGTGTAAATTAAAATGCTAAAATAGAAATATAAATTACTCTAAACATGTGCATGAAATAGAAAAACAAGATGTAAAGAATGGCTTTTGTATTAATGTTACCTCCAATGTGAAGGTTGGTGAAGCCCTTTACAGTGATCCAAGAGGGTTTCTCCAAGCTCCAACTTGCTCCTTCTCTTTCTCCAATGGTGGAAATGGGCCAAAAGGAGCTCTCAAGGTGAAAGTAGCTCAAGGGTGAGCTA
>LPNX010012189.1:605778-653556 GCA_001517045.1 Pseudotsuga menziesii
AGGTTGTAGGGAAGTAGGGCTGCAGGTGGAACAGATGGCTGTGTAGATGCAGAAAATATTGCAGCAAAGGGGCTGGGTTCAAAAACAGGAAAAAACATGCAGATATCAGACCGCGGGTCTGTGGCGAAATCGGGCAGTTGGACCGCGGGTTTTCAAGGAAACAGGCGCGGAAAGGTCATGGCTTTCTGGCCGACAAAGGCAGTCAGACCGCAGGAAATAGGGAAAAAAGCGCAAACAAATCACGGGAAAAGGGCAGACAGATGCGGTCGGGTCACAGCAAAGGGGCTGAAAGTCGTGATCGGGACATGGGAAAATGGCCGACAGGCGCAGTCAGATCGCAGCAAACAGGCTGATTAGCCGCGGTCGGATCGCAGGTAACAGACTTGAATCCGTAGGTAGGGCACCGAAAACAGTCTGAGAGCCACGGTCGAGTCGCAGGTAAAGGCCTGAAAGACACGGTCAGGACGCGACTGCAGAGGGAAAAGATGTGGTTTACGGCGGCCGAAAGGGACAGCCGAAAGGAAAAAATGGGAAATTATTGCAGAAAACTAAACAACCAGTGGAGTCGCCAAAACTGTGGCTAGGGTTTTACCCCTAGCTTGTGCGAATGAGAACCTACTAAGGAGAAGGGACTCCTTAGTAGAAGTTCAGTAAGTGTAAATTAAAATGCTAAAACAGAAATATAAATTACTCTAAACATGTGCATGAAACAGAAAAACAAGATGTAAATAATGGCTTTTGTATTAATGTTACCTCCAATGTTAAGGTTGGTGAAGCCCTTTGCAGTCATCCAAGAGGGTTGCTCCAAGCTCCAACTTGCTCGTTCTCTTTCTCCAATGGTGGAAATGGGCCAAAAGAGGCTCTCAGGGTGAAAGTAGCTCAAGGGTGAGCTAGGGTTTCAAGAGCTACTTTGGCAGAGTAAGGGTGCTTATGATTGTGGATGTGAAATAAGGGGTCTCCATCACCTATTTATAGTTTTTCAGTGGTGGAGTGCTGGCCCATGGTTTTGGAAACCATATGGTTTAGGGCAGCTGTATAGGGTTTTTTCCTCCTTTTCCTCATTATTTATATTTTTTCTTCCCTTTTTAGGCTTTTTGATGGTTTTATGGCCTTTTGGAGGCATTTTAGGCCTTTTGGAGGCTTTTTAGTGGGATTTTTGCTATTTTAGAGGAATTTTGGATATTTTTGGAGGAAAAAAGGGGTTTTTAAGGGAAATATGGTAGAAAAATGGACAAATGAGCCATGTAGTGGGGTAGATGAGGTAGTGAACACTTTTTGGGTGTTAACACAGAGGCTTAAAAACAAATTTAGGCATACAGGACCGGTTTTGGGCGACTATATATGGCTCAAGGACATAATCTAAAGATGAAGGGCATAGAGGAAAGCATTATAAAGGGTCTATTTAAGCTCTACTATGACATAACGGCACAAAAGGCCACCAACACCTAGCTGTCAAGAGAAATCAGTGGCTTAACTAGAAGAGGACCAGTAGTAGTAATCATCAGTAGTTACTTCAATTATCTAAAAGTTCATTTAGTGGACTGATTCTTTAGTTAAGTTAGGCAAGTAGTTAATTAGGGTTTTAAACCCTAATTTGCAAAAACTATTACTTTTGTTTATTTTTGTAAAAATAGATCCAAGTTTTTAGGATTTGTATATTTTGTAAAAGGCTATAAAGCCTAAGACTGATTTTATGGAAAGGGTTCAACTTTGGGGATTCATAAACCTATACTATTGTTAGCTTCTCATTTTACTCATTCTGGAATATAACTTCTTTTGTTATGATTTGTTCAACCTTCATCTCTGTCTTTACTGTACTTATGCCTGAATGTGTATTTAGGTTATTTTCAAGTTGATTAATAATTGATAGCTGTCATCCTATTGGCATGTTAATGTAATTTGGTTTATAAGTGCCATCCTTATCATGATTTAGCCATTTATATGCATATGTTTTGTGTGTAAATTTGCCAACCTGATGAGTTCTCCATCCCTGCACCTTATTGTCAACTTCTGAACAGTTGTAACTAAAGCCTTGTAATTGAGTGAGTTTCATGCATGTCTTGAGAGTGGAAGGTTATATAGGTCACCTGACTTGATCCATATCAAAAAACCCTAAAAACATTGTAGGTTACCAGGCATCCTTGAGCTACAACCTAAAGGAGTTTCCTGGAGTGATAACAAATTGGCGTCGTTGCCAGGGAGAGGAGACTGAAGCTCAGCTTCCCTAGGAGATGACATAGATCCTTGCTTTGATGATAGACAAAGCTTGGACACTATTCTGGTTGTAATCATCTATCTGGAAACTCCATTGAAATAAGGTGGCTTCAAGAAGACCAAGTACCAGAGAAAACCCTAAAGGGCCACCAACAACACCTGTTTCAGATCCAGAAGAGATTCTGAGAGGAGCTAGGGTTTCACTAAGACAAACCTCCAGAGATGCAAGGGGAGCTACATTAGGTATTTCCAGAGGTATTTCTGTTGTTATATCAAATAGACCTCCATTTCAATCTTCTTATTTTAAAGCATCTAGTTCTCAAAAGTTTATAAGTAAATAAAAAAAATTAGGGTTGAGGAATCTTCAAGCATTGCCGCTTGTGAAGATCTCATCCCTGGCGACTCCATTGAAGAACTATGGCTCCATGAAGGGATCATACCATAGAAAATCAAGAGAGGCCACCATCAACACCTATTGCAGACCCATAGAAGATCATCAAAAAAGGAAGAGCTCTACAAAGGCAAATTTCTAGAGCAGCAAGGACATCTAGATTAGATTTGTTGATAGAGGGAGAAGAAAACCTAGCCCTGCTGCTAGGGTAGATTTACAAAGACTTCTATTTCCTTGATCCATCCAAATCTCCACTGGGGAGGACCCGGTTGATAAAAGATGAAGATGATGAATTCAAAATCTAGGTACCAGTTCAGCAGTTTACTTTATGAACTGCTGTTATTTTTTATCAGCTCCTTTATACTTTTCCCTTCACATGTTAAAAGAATTATCCTATGTTTTATATATTCTGAAGATTATCAGCCATATTTTATAAATCCATCTGTAGAAGAATATTTGTAGCCTGCTTATATTGTAGAAGGTGAATCAGTTTTTGTGTCGTAGCTCATTTACAAAAATGAGCTCCGTATCCAAATTCCTTCTAAATATTATCAGCCATGTAACCTTGAAGAAACCAAAACTGATTCAAAACCTACGTAGAGCTCAACACTCATTGCCATAGGCGTTGAACCTTGTCAACAGATTGTTATCCCTCATGATCAACCCACAGCCTTTCAAATCAAAATCATGATGAAGATGTTTAAGCCATTAAAACTTCCCTCTCGGCTTCATCCTTATCCTCTTGACTGTTATGAATATCTCCCTTGGTTTTCTGGAGAGAATCAAGCTTCAGTGGAAAGGCACTTGGAATCATTCGAAGATTTTATTAACCATTTTCCAATTGTTCACGAGGATGTAATCATGAGATTTTTCTCTAAATCGTTGATTAGAGATGCTGCTATATGGTTCAAGAATTTAAGAGCTGACTCTATTGGCTCTTGGATAGAATTCATTGATGCATTTTTGAAGCATTGGGATGAGAACAAATCTCTTGATTTGTATCTCGCTGATTTCTATGCTTTCAAGAGAGAGGAAGATGAAACTTTGCCTATATTCAATCGAAGATTATACAACACTTATCATGATATGCCTTTGGAGATCCGGCACACAGAGACAGCTGCCATTATATATTATGTGATGAGACTACATTCAAAACTTTCCCTTCTTTTGCTAGAAAGGAAATATTCATATTTAATCATTCTGTTTGAAGATGATTTAGAGATGGAGGAAAACATTTGTGCTTCAAGGAGAATCCTAGAGCAGTTTGATTTTGAAAACCATCATTTACCTAAGCCAGATAAACATCAGTATGATTCAGATTTTGAACAGGAAGATTATGAGTCTGAAGCATATTTGGAACAGCAGCAAGCATGTGAGCTCCTTTCATATTTAGAATCAGATTCTTTAGTGTTTGCAAAGTACTCCCAATATAGGTATGGATCCGGATTTTATGATTAGTTTGCAAACCAGGATGAGCCTATGATAACTGATGATTGTATAGGCAATTATATGTTTTCAACTGATCTTTATTCATATGATGTAAACCCTTTTTATCATCCTATTGTGAGCACTATTCTCAAAAGGAAATTTTAATGATTGATGATCAAGATTTGATCATAAGATAATAATAAGGTTCAGATCAGCTGTTGAGCTTGCATTTTTATCCGATAAAGGTTGAGAATTCCACATTCAACATTGACATTAGTGAAGGAAAAGATCAGCAGCATAAAAAGGTATTTCTTGTTGGCTTTTATGACCCCTTTGCTGACTATCTGGAACTTATGAGCAACATAGATATCAAAATATTTTTGTCAGATGATAGCTAGTTTTATCACCCTTTGAAACTACATTATTGCATGCTAGGGTTTCATTTATTTTTTGGGTCAAGATCAAGGATAAGTTCAACAGATCAACTTCTGACCTGGATTCATTGGAAGCATGATGTCATATTATAAGAAGACTCTACTTATTAGAATTAGGAGTAGGAGTAGATAGGAAAATAATCTCTTAATATGAGCAGCTAGGTCATTTTTAGTTGTTTTCGTGAATAAGAAAAGAGGGCTACAAAAAGATTGTAGGGGATCAACTATAAAATACAAATGACTCCATGCGCAATGGAACACTAAAAGATAGCATTAATTATTCTTTTTCAGGAAATGCATTTTGGTATAGGGTTCTTGGGACCTCATAAGGAGGTTCCCATCCCCAAGTAGGAGCCAGATGTTATCTCCCAAAATAATTTTATTTTGATAGTATGAAGAATTCGAGTCATGTCATGAAAGATTTAAAGATTACTAATACATTTAAGGTCTCCGTTTGCGCTATGGTTGAAAAAATTGGAATTTTTAGCATTCAGTGGCTTAGGCAAGTTTTTCAACAACTCATTAGCCACCGAAAAGCTCACCTTTCGACAGCTAACAATTTTATCGCAGGACCATGTTAACCAACAAAATCCTACTGATCACATTTGTTTATGAAATTTTTGGAAAAGGACTTTCAGTGGCTTAGGTGAGCTTTCCAACATCTCATTAGCCACCGAAAATCCTTGGTTTCAGCAGCTTAGTGAGTGTTTCCAAGAAGGCATTAACCACCGAAAGTGAATGAAATACAGTGGGGGGAAAGCCCGCTCAAAAAACTCAAAGCATAGGTTTCGGTGGCTAATCGTGGTTTCAGGACGGTCTCTAAGCCACCTAAAGCAGACTTTCAGCAGATAAGACCGAAATTTCAGGATGCTCTATGCCACCGAAAGGGGCGTTTTACTATGAAAAGGCATCATTTTAAAATAGTAATTATGAGCGACTGGAGAATAATTTTGCAAAAATATCAGAGGTTTTTGTTCCTAAGAGGTCATAGAACAATAAAATATCTTAGTTTTCCTACATCTATTGTATATTTGGAGAATCGAATCCATCTATGAGACCTAATTTTTGGATCTCAGAATTTCTTGTTTGACACATGTTTTTGAAATCCAGATCCTAGGAAAATTAAAATCAATTCCAAAAAAAATGAGAGAGGTTTTTTCTCAAAACAAACCAATCTACAAAAACCTCTTTCATTTTATAAACAATTGTCACATATTTGAAGGAACAAATCCATCTCTGAGCCCCATTTTTTAGTAGTTTGGCCAAATTTTTAGGGCAAAAGTTGACCTAATAGGGCAACAACAGTAGAACAGCCTCCTTATTCTTCTAAATCCAAGTAGGTCAAAAGAAAATTGAGATACATAAAAGACAAGACAAGTATGTATACAAGATGGTTAGGCTCCAAAGGTTGCAGCTAAAGGAGGCCAAAGAAAACCTTAGCAGCCACCCCACCTTGGAAACCCTAGCTGAAGCAACAGTTAGTCTCCAGCCTCCTGAAACTAGCCAAGGAGCTATTAACACTCCTAGCACAAATCCTGTAGAAGAATAAAGCTGAACAAATAGGCCTAAAAATATATTTTTGAGAAAAACCTAATATTTTTTGTAAAATAGGGCTTTCGGTGGCTTAGGCGGACACTGGGGCAGTTCATTAGCCACTGAAAGCTCCACTTTTGGTAGTTAACAGTTCCGATAGACAGGATGCTTAACCACTGAAAGTGGATAGAGGCTTAAAAACAAATTTTGGCATACAAGACTGGCTTTGGGTGACTACAGATGGCTTAGGGACATAATCTAAATATGAAGGGCGCAGAGGAAAGCATCAGAAAAGGGTCTGTTTAAGCTCTACTATGACATAACAGCACAAAAGGCCACCGACACCTAGCTGTCAAGAGAAATTAGTGGCTTAACTGGAAGAGGGCCAGTAGCAGTAATCATTAGCAATTACTTCAGTTATCTAAAAGTTCATTTAGTGGACTGATTCTTCAGTTAAGTTAGAAAAGTAGTTAATTAGGGTTTTAAACCCTAATTTGCAAAAAATATTACTTTTATTTTTTATTTTTGTAAAAACAGATCCAAGTTTTTAGAATCTGTATATTTTGTAAAAGACTATAAAGCCTAAGACCGATTTTATGGAAAGGGTTCAACTTCGTGGATTCATAAACCTATACTATTGTCAGCTTCTCATTTTACTCATTCTGGAATATAATCTCTTTTGTTATGATTTGTTCAACCTTCATCTCCGTCGTTACTGTACTTATGCCTAAATATGTATTTAGGTTATTTTCAAGTTGATTAATAACTGATAGCTGTCATCCTATTGGTGTGTTAATGTAATTTGATTTATAAGTGCCATCCTTATCATGATTTAGCCATTTATATGCATATGTTTCATGTGTAAATCTGCCAGCCTGATGAGTTCTCCATCCCTACACCTTATTGTCAACTTCTGAACAGGTGTAACTAAAAGCCTTGTAATTGAGTGAGTTTCATGCATGTCTTGAGAGTGGAAGGTTATATAGGTCACCTGACTTAATCCATATCAGAAAACCCTAAAAACATTGTAAGTTACCAAGCATCCTCGAGCTACAACCTAGAGGAGTTTCTTGGAGTGATAACACCCATTTTTTTGTATGAGTGGTTGTCTTGGTAGGAAACTAAACAAAAAACTTACAAGGAGGAGCACCGATAGAGTGTAATCCTTAGTTGATTGAATGACTCAAAAGTGTGAGAAAACCTGTGTCGAGGCCTGTTGATTTTTGGGTAGACAATATTTTGGAGGGATATGTTACTGAGTTTTCTATTGACACAATAATCTCATATAGTGAGGCTGAAATAAAAATTTTCCAAGGACCTCACAGAAGATATTTGTCATCCTTGAAAATATGGATAAATATGCTTGTATTTCAAAAAGGAATCCTATGAATGTAACACCCGAACACTGTGCAAATAAGGTTGGACATGTTGCAACAGAACTGTGTGAAAAATGGAAAAAAATAAGTTGATATTTTCCCCGGAGATAGTAGAACTGAACTAAAGGTTGGTTTTTTAAGAAGTTGAAGAAGATGTAGGTTGGGAAAGAGAATAAAGACTCTTCTAGGAAGAGGTAGTTGTAGTACAACTAGAGAATAAGACTATGAGCTCTAGTCGCACATTACGAAGGTTCTTGCAATTAGGAAGATGAATACCAGCCCATATATGAGGAAGAAGAATCATAGGAGTCAACATAAATTTCAAGACCAGATTACAAGCACAGTACACCTACAATGTTGCATTCATCACCTGAGGTAAGATCTAGAAAATCGTCTCCAATTAGATATGTAAATATAAATAGCACTAACGTCGTGAATAATGGACAAGGGACTCTGAATACTCAAATTTTTTTCCCAAGTGTATCAGGAGCCAACATAATGGTTGGAACAGGAATTAAGTTGCCAATATTTAATTGGAATGGGTTGGAAGACCCAGAAAAACATTGGTTTCTCTTTGAAGCCATATGTACTATGCAACAAATCCGTGATGGGAACATAAAGAAGGCACATATGGTCACGACTTTGCAAGGTCATGTGCTAGACTGGTACATGCAAATTTTTTTTTTACGGTAGTATTTGCTTAGAAAACACTCAACCAAATTCAAATCATAATGATAGATGAGTTTAGAAAACCCAAGTATGAGTCGCAGTACATTACAGATGTTAAAGAAATCAAGCAACTACCTACAGAGTATTTCTAAGACTTTTAACAGATATTCAAGCAATTGCTGGCCAAAGTAAGCTTCCAGATGTTAGATGTATAGCATAATGAATGGTTTATTGTTGTGTTATTACCTCACATCTGAATTCCATTGATGCAACATAAGTTTGTGTCACGGTAAGAAGCTTTGGAAATAGCCATTAAGCTAGAATCCTTGTCGATTGGGGAAACTACCATAGGAATGATGTAGATCCAGCCGCAACCAACTAATCTAATGGTGCAAATCGAGTACATCAAGAAAGCAAAATAATTTCAAGAGGAGATATGGTGTATAAGGTGCAGAATAAATGAACACCACAAAGATAATTGTCCGGCGCTCATGAATTACGTCACAACAGGGATGCCGCAAACCCGATAAACACCCAAGGGATGCCTTGATGTAGAATACGTCAGACTAGAGGCCATAAGTCATAAGGATGTTTGTATTTATGGAAAATTATAAGTACACCAACTAGTCAGTACTATAAATTTTATAAATCAGTAGGACACGATGAGAAAAATTGCGGAGCACCTTAGCTATTGCAAGAGAAAACAGTGGATACCTACTTAATGAATAATGGTGAGAATATGAAAACTAAACAAGTATATCCTCAGTATCATCCTGCTCAATATCCACCAACACAATTTCAACAACCACAATATCCTCATCAACAATATCAAGAGAATCAGTATCCTCCGTAGAAACACTACCCTTAGCCAAGGGGGTTGGAAATTATTGAGGCTAAGGAAAACAACAAGGAGGAGGAGGATTTGGTCCAGGAAGAGGCCAAATCATATGTTATAATTGTGGGCAACCAGGACACTTTGTTCAAGATTGTGTAAGTCCTGCAAAGACATGTACTTACTATAAATTATTTGATCATACTATCGAACAGTGTTTGTAATTGATTGCAAAATGGCAAGCTCGAACCGTCTTAAATCCCAATCCCATGCATAATCCAAACCTCAATCCCAACCAAAACATATAGATTATTTTTGCTGAGCCACGAGAACCAAATATTGTTGTCATTACAAGAGGAGGTGCTACGATGGGAGCATAAAAAAATACATATCATGGACAACCGCAGGCGCGACCGATGACACAAAAGAAAGCGCCACTAGAAGTTCATGAGGAAAAGGAAATATTCTTGGATGTATGACCATAATTTGTTGATACCAATCAAACATTGACATATGGACAAGTAAAAGAGATGCCCAAAATATTTGAGCAACTACTCAGGAAACAACCAATGAAAAAGGTTAGTAATCTCAAAGAATTTTTCAAATTTTGGATAGCACTAATTCATGATAGAGACGCAGTAGTAGAATTGACAAAACTCATAAAAGAATCACTAGAGGAATTTAACCATGTTTGGAAGGGGTTGAAAACTGGTCGTGAGTTGCAAACGACTGATTAGATAGGAGACTATGAAATGTACTATATCATTATAGATCTAGGCTTTGAAGTCAATATCTTAACAAGGAAGACATGGGAAAACATGAACAAGCCATGACTAGATTGGTCTCCCATTCAGTTAGTATTAGCGAATCAGTCGAAGTTTCTACCCATTGGTCGACTAACAGAAGTACCCGTCGAAGTAGAATGCCCGAGGACATATGCATACTTTGAAGTGATTGACATTATCAATGATACAAACCCTTATCCTACACTTCTGGGAATTGATTAGGTGATAGATAATCATACCATAATTAATTTTAATAAAATAATATTGTCATTTGAAGATCCATAGATGAGGGTGGTTGCATCAATTGGTCCACTTGAATGGTAGAGATATGTCGAGACAGTGGACAGTGAAGGCCAAGGTAATTACCTGGATCAACTATATAATATCATGTCTTCAAGAGACAAGTATATAAATACAATATCTGATGGAAAGCTGATTTGGCAGAGTGTTAGATCCCATACATTTGATTCAGGAGAAGCATTATAAAATTGGAAGAATTGGCTGCATGCAGTTTCCATGTGAAGATGCACAACAATGACATGATCTGTGCGATGGGTAGGAGATGAAGCAAGTGAGATTCCTACATATGAAGGTATTCCTAATCTTGCATATTTCTTAGTAGAATTTGAATCAAAAGTCATAGAAACACAATGATTGTCCACTTTGGACTTTGTGTTGAAAGCTATGCCTGCTAGATGGAGGGGTACACATAAACAATCTATCTTTGAATGGACACAATGTGGAATATTATCGAAGACCATATTTGGAGAATAGATCAGTTATACTTATCACAATTATACAAGATTTCCAAATCCTGTTGAACATATTGAGCATTGTCGCACGATATGGAAAGAGTATCCACGATAAGAATGGGTTCATTACTTTATACATACATTGGATATGGTACCAAGGAATTGGTACACATCAGTGGATTTGTGACGAGGAACTCTCGAGTGGGAATATTTAGCTACAAGATTCACACACACATTTTATTTTGTAAGTGATCATCCAATGATTGATGTTGCACTACAAATAATGAAAGAAAATATATTTGAGGAAATCCCTATCGTAGCTACAAATTTCCATAAGTGCAATGCGTCAATTCACCATTGGATTGGATGTTACAATGTCACGGGAGAATTAGATGACGAGTACCCACTCAACATAAAAATACCCGAGTCAGAAAGTATGCGTGCAGTGGAAGGAGTTGGAATTTCTAGAAACCAATTCCTAAATCCACTTAAAGTTAAGAAAGTAAATATTGGCTCACCTGAAAAATCCAAAGTTCACTAATATTGGAGATTATTGGGATGATGCGACTGTGGGGAATATCACTGATTTGTTGCATGAATTACAGTATTTTTTCCCTACCAAAATTTCAAAAATAAAAGGGCTAGTGGGAGACCTCGGCGAATACCTTTGAGTCCTGACGCAAATCTGATCAAGTAGCGAACATACATATTGAATCCACGATACAAAGAAAAGGTTAAGGTTGAATTGGATTGAATGCTAGAGGCAGGTATTATAGAATCTTTCAAGGAATTAGAGTGGATTATCCCAATTGTAGTACATGACAAGAAGACCTCAAGTGAAGTAAGAATTTTTGTTGACCTGAGGAAGTTGAATGATGCTTGTTTACATGACCCCTTTCCAACTCCATTTACAGATGATGTACTGGAGTATGTCAGAGGGAAAAAGATGTGCTCTTTCACTGATAGATTTTCTAGTTACCACCATATCAGGATTGCAGAGGAGGAATGACACAAGACTATCTTTGCGACGAAGTGGGGATGTTTCCAGTATACAGTAATTCCGTTTGGACTTAAGAATTCACCTGCGATTTTTTCTAGAATTGTAGTGGTTTCCTTTAAATACTTTATACAAAAATTTCTTGAAGTCTACTTCGATGATTGGGAAGTATTTGGGATGATAAAATACCATATAGAGAGCCTGAGAACATGCTAGAACGTTGTCTCTAGTATCAAATTTCCATGAATTTGAAGAAATGTATCTTTTGCACACCTTTTGGAGATCTGTTGGGACATGTGGTCTGTCGCGACAGAATTTTGGTTGACCCAACCAAAATTGCGATCATACTTGACCTACCACCACCTACACTAGTTAAATAGTTAATAGTGACACTAGGACATGTTGGATACTAGAGGAAGTTTATAAAAGGATATGCAGAGGTGGCTTCTCCGATGGAAAAACTGTTGAAAAAAGGTACTAAATTTCAATGGACAGAGGACTGAAAAGAAAGTTTGAACAAGATGAAGAAAAATATGGCTACTATACCAATACTTGTGTTTCTAGACTAGGAAAAAGAGTTCCATGTTCATGTTTATGCATCATCTGTTGCACCCGGCGTGGTACTGATGTATCCTGGTGAAAGATCGATTGATCATGTCGTTACCTTCGCTAGTAGAAAATTATCAACTACAGAGAAGAATTACACCACAATGGAAAGAGAAGGATTAGCGATGGTATATTCCTTGCAAAAATTCAAACAATATTTTCATAAATTTTCACTTTCCCCTTCATTTTCAACTTAGTTTTATGCACTGCAATGAGAATTACTCTCTGCAACACCCAGGGACAAAGTAAGTTGTTACAAAAGTATGGTTACTATGATTCTTAGCGATGTTTCACTCATAGAATATGCAATTGAAGCCATGTTACCTATGATGGTTAAGGGAAATGTTGTTAGATATGTTCCACTGCAAGAAAGGAAGGGATTGGAAGCTGAGCTAATTCCAGTCCTCCCCGAGCTAAGGATATGAACTATCCTACGAGGGTTGGAAATGACGAAGAGTTCTGGTTCCTGCAAGAGTAAAACTGTATCATCATTTTTTATGAAGAATGAAGAGGCACCAATTGGAATTTGAGTGCCAAATGACATCTCACCGAAGCCACCAGATAGACTTGTGGAACAATTCGCTAGAGTGCACAATATCCATTTCTAGAGCCCGTCGGTATGAACCAGTGTTAAGATAACGATAAAAATATAAAAAGGCCACCATCATCACCATCATCTCTACAAGAATCTCAAGACATACTGGGTGATGATTCTTTAAATAAAAATAGGAAATGGAAGATTCTAACGATGAAAGGTCAGACATCGATGAAATGGTATATTTCATCGACGAAGAAGCAGAAGACATCGACGATATGGCATGCTTCGTCATTGTAAATGCATAGGATTTTTATGAAATGGATGAATTCATCATCGAAGCACCATAAGACATCGACGAGATGGAAAATTTTACCAGTAGTAGAAAGAAGAATACGCATAGACATTGAGTTGCATTGTAGATGAAGAAGAAGTTAAGAAACATGAAGTTTCTATGGAGGAAGAGGAAAAAGTATAAATGCCTCAGTGCGCACTTTAGAGTCTGTCTTCAACTTTGAAAATTGGCTATGTTGATGCGCTTTTCCATCTCATCCACCCTACTGCTCTGAAACAGTAAATTTATCCGATAGAAGGAAGAACAAAAGAAACAACAAAGGAAGCTATGTAGAATATTGAAGAGTCAGAAGAAATATGTGCTAAAGCGGTCGACCAAGTCTCTCAGGCTTGGGCAGCATTCATAGATGATGAAAAATTGGAGTTTCGCACAAATGAGATAGAGATATCTCAGCTGAAAAATGAGATGAAGCAGTTACCCTTAGTGCATAAAATATCTAAGGCAACAGAGATGAAAAAATTGCAACAACAGGTCACAGTGCTGTGCATGAAACAACAACAACGCACAGATAAGATTGAAGAGTTGTAGGATGAAGATGAAAGAGTTACAGGAATCATTCAGCCAGTACATCAAAAGGTGTAAGAACCAACAAAGTCAGCTAAAAAGGTAACGTCAAAAAATTTCAGTTTTGACCTTGTGGAATAATTGAAGAAGGAGGAGGAGAAGTACGAAAGGAAACAGAGAGAGTAATGAAAATCTTACAAGATTTTCAAGGAAAAACTGACACAAGTGAACAAAGGGAGGAATAATATTTGTGTGGCTCAGGACAAGCCATAGGTGAGTGTTGGGGGATTGTTGGGCCTAGGAAAAGGTAAGCATAATTCACATATAATTATGGCTAAGTATGTAAAGGATCTGAGGAAAAAGAAGAGAAAGAAGTTGCGCAAGAGGCAACGATAGAATAAAGGAAGGAAGGATAAGGTAGAATAAGTAGTAAGGAAGGAAGATGAGAGAGAAGAGGAACAAAATTAGAAAGAGCTTAGAAGTGAATAAGAAGAGAATTCATGAAATAAGAGAGACTACGATGGAAGAGGAACTGCGACATAAGGAAAGGATGTGAGAAGGAAGAAGGAGATAGAGTGGATCCATGTCAGAATAGATGCAGTGGCACAACGACTAGAAAGGGACAACTTAGAAAGATCATGGGTATGAAGTCAACTAGATTTGATGGGAGCTACACGTATGAAAGAATATTTTTAAGTAAAGTCATTAGTGCATATTTTCATGTGTCGATAGAATAGGAAAGACATCTTGTTGGCTAATTTTTTTAATTTGGATGAAAGCGACATCTAGGAACCTATAAAAGGAGGAACCCAAGATGTATGCGAGTTAGCGGGTATGTTGATGTTAATCTTAGTAGTGTTTGGTCATTTAGTGATAGTTTGATTTGTAGTGTTGTTAGTCTGTTGAGTCATTTAGTTGTAGAAAAGAGTTGAAGAACCTGCAACTGAGTGCAGATGGGTGTAGTAGATATTGAGTTGATCTAGGCTGTGTGCGGTTCATTAGTAGAAGTCATAGTAGAGATTGAGTTGATCCAATTTGTGTGTGAATCATTAGTAGAGTTAAGTAGAGGAAGAGTAGTGAAATAGAAGACCAGAGAGCATGAGAGGAAAAATAGGTCTGTAAAGATAAGCAAGGAGGATCTAGAACAGAGTCTACATCTTAGTACGCAAACCAAAGGTTCCATATATTTATCATGCTAGATGAAGAGCACCTTTGTAGTTTTTTCTCGGATGGGTTCCACGTTAGATTCTGCGTTTTATGTGTGAATTTTGAATGTGTTTAAGTCGCATGTATATATGTTGTTGTCAACGAATTCCTGTGTAGTTTCTTAGGAATGAGTATATATATATATATATATATATATATATATATATATTGGTTGCATTGTTATGAATTGAATGTATCTATGCTATACTGTGGTTGTTGTTATATTATTTACAAGGGAGGAAGTGTGTCACAGAATATCCATGCATAGTAAAAATAAATAATCCATCCATAGGCTTCTGTCGAGTGCCTTGGTAAAAGACCAAGAGATGCGAAATCCACCACCCAATTGCAGAAACCTAGTTCTGGCAGTTAGCCCGAGAAGATATCTCGGGTGAGATTGCATGTGCTTCGAAGGTGTTGCTGACCGATCTTTGCTCTATTGGGATGATATCTTTGGATTTGTTGTGCACAGGAGAGAACTGATTGAACCTAGGTCGAAGAGATGCCAGAAGGCCAAAAACCACTAAATTTTGAAAACTAATTTTAAAAAACCAAATTTTAATTAGTTGAAGACTATAAATATAAATATTATTACCACTTAATTGCATACTTCATAAAATTCAATAAAGCATTGATTCATTAATTAATTATGAATCGCTTGATTGTAGGCAGTGGAAAATATTTCAATAATTTCTTATGTTATGTCTTTAGCATTCATCACATCCCAGCATCTTGAGATTTTATATTTTTGTTTTTTAAATATTAATTTTGGTTGTAAATTTTGTCTAAAAAAATGAATAAATTTTCTCATTTTGATTCAAACTTACTTTAAAAACTTTTTTTTTAAATAAAGGGAACTAGTCTCATGCAAATATTTCCAATAAAATTGTCTGTCAATTTCGTAATGAAATTTAAATGTGCTACTATATCAAAATACATTGCAATATGATTCCTCAATTTTGTCATCTAAATTTGAATGTTTTCAACCAACAAGTCATGTTTTAACAAGGACCAAGGTGATTTAATAGAGAACACAAGATTGTTTCCAAATTTTTATGTCTCTCAACTGAACCATCAAATCTCCCACTTGATGGCATTATTGAACAATTCTCTTCACTATTGTCTTCCGAGTGGTATTAACCTTCATCAATAAAAAATATATTTGAATTTTCAAATATTTCTCTATATTGGATAAGCACATCATTAAAAAATTCTTGTAAACATGTTGTACTCCACCCATACAATAATACATATTTGAAAATTACTTAGTATGTATACATTGTTGGCGTACCCAAATAAATATGAAATTTTCATCTCTGAACCATTCAAATTCATTCTTAAACTTTCTTAATTCAATGAAATCTAGAAAACTAAACCGCACAACAATGCCAAAATGCTCTCATATAATATGGACAATATCATGAGTTAAATTTCTTGCATAATAATGGTAGTATCCATGCACAAAATATGGATGTCTGCCAACATCTCTTCTTTCACCCACTCTACTCCCAATACCAACAATTTATTTTTTGTGGATGTTTCAACTGCATACATAAATCCATGACTAAAAATATAACTACAAGAATATGAAATGACCATATTAACTAAAAATATAGCTACAATATGTTGGGCCACGTATTTGTCCATTTTTCCATCACTTATCGACATATATTTCATCCCTTTTCATCCCATTATCGCCCATTTATCATTCCATTTTCCATCCATTTGTTGTAACTACGCGTAAAACACCATACTACTTTCATTGATGCTTTAAGTGGTTAATAATGTTTGTTTTCCTTTATATTTGATGAATTGAATACTATTATGCATAATTTTATTAATGATGGTTTGTGGAGTGATTTTGCACGTACAAGACACTCACGGTTGGCTATTACATCCTTAACCAAAAACGCATGCCAGTTAAGAACACCTTAATTCATGTATTGATTTGCGGGCATATGTAAATGAATCTCAAAAATACGGGACATGGGTTTTGTGTGTAATGGCCTCATTTACTTGATTCTCTAAGAAATCATCAAACAAAGCTATATTTTGAGATATACAGGTGGTTCTTTAATAGGGTATTTTCGAGATTTGCAGTTATGGTTGGTTTTCCCAAATTAGGAAATTTGTTGAAACATATCACAAGTTGGGGATTTGGTTTCTCATTCTTTTGAAGAATTTATGTATAAATATGTAATAAATTTCATGAGAAGGGGGAGGAGAGAAAGAAATGTTATGCTGTAGGATTTGATCAAGATCTATTGTAATCATTCCATTCTGATAATATATGCTGGAAGTTTCTTAATTCTAGAGTTGTAGACTTTCATTGTGGAGATACAACTCTGCTCAGTGGAGGAAGGGCCCTCTTCCCTGAGTAGACACTGCTAGTGTTAATTGTAAGTGTGTTATTGTGTATATGTTTATTATTTAGTTCATGCTTCCATTCAGTAGATTATTTAGTTCATGCTTTCATTTATTAGATTTATCATAGTTGTTTTCCTGTTAATTCATTTGATAGATAGTTGGCCAACGTAGAATTTATTTAGATTTATGCAATTAGACATTGCTTCATAAAGAGTTGATTTTATTTTAAGTTAGATTTATAGTGTGATATTATGAATAGGTTCAAGGTTTGATTTACTTTCAAGAATGTGTGATCTAGTTTACAAAGAGTTTTGATTGCATACCAATAGATAACAATGTCAGGTAGAAATTGTGCTTGCATAGATCTTGCACGGTCGCTTTGAAATAAAAGACTTCCTCGGGTTGACAATTTATGTTTAGCACTTTGCATGTTAAGTTTTAATTAACTGGCATATAGTGGGCCAACATTTTGGCACCGTTGCTGGGGAAGTTATCAATGGTGCAAATGTTAGATTTTTAACATTAAGCTAGCATTATATTAGGATCTTTAACTGAGAGAATAACAAGCACAACAATCAAACACAAGAGACAATTAACACAGTTTTTTTCCTCGGGGAAACCATAAATGGAGAAAACCCCGCAACATTCTCAGAGATAGAATCAACACCAAAAGTAAATCCCCAAAATAGTAAGATGATCTCCCGTCAGTAGTAGCCTCTTTCTTCCTTGCCCCAGTGTCTTCTTCTTCCTCAGCTATGTGCTACAATTGAGTGTGAGTGAGTGTGATAAATAGAGAGGCTAGATCTCTATTTATACTAATTATCGACTTGACTAAAACCAACTAGGGCCGACTTCACTAGGTGAGTCTAATAACCCTAGTGCCCCGGAACTGTGGGAACTTTAACCTTTAACCAATAGGAGGGTTACCCACAATGACTTGACATGACTTGTTTACATTATAGAACCTCCTGATAGGAACATCGGGGCATGACATGACTCAAGTGCATTACAAATACATACCAAAATAAACATCGGGTTACAATACATAAGAAATACAAGTGAATACATTTTGAAGTTACAATTTCATCAACACTCCCTCTTAACTAGGAAGGTATTCTCTCGACACAATTTATCAGCACAATTCTTCTTCTCTGTATCATTTGGATCATCGTCAATTTCTCTTCATCTTCATCTTCAAGTCATCTTCATCATCGGATCTGGATCATCACTCGATCCAGATCATCATCACTAGATCTAGATCATCACTCGATCTGGATCATTATCACTGGATCTGGATCATCACTGGACATCATCACTGGATTTGGATCATCACTCGATCTGGATCATCACTGTTGGATCAACATCATTGGATCATCACGGGTGCTATCTCTTGATTCTTCTCGTCATAGGAAGTTCTACAGAGCCAGCCCTTTTTCATGTTGGTTGTAGGCCTAGCCTCCATGTAAGTCTTCTTCAACGCTTATATCTGACACCAAGTCAGAATGGCCCACCTAGCACTTACATCTGACTATGAGAGGAACAAATCCAACACCATGTCAGAAAGGCATGCCCATCACTCACATATGATCATGTAGGAACCAATCCTATAATCACATCAGAAAGGTCCAGCACTCATATTCACAAGCATGATAGGACACAACTACTATCATATGTGAAAAGGCTCAGCACTTACAACCACCAGCATGATAGGACACAACTCCTATAATCTATGGAAAGGCACAACACTCACATCCACCAGCATGATAGGACACACTTACTATCATCTGTGGAAAGGCTCAGCACTTACAATCATCAGCATGGTAGGACACACTTACTACCATCTGTGAAAAGCAACAGCACTTATAATCACTAGCATTGTAGGACACACCTACTACCATATGTGAAAAGGAACAGCATTTACATCTGACCATGGAAGGAACTTAATCCTCTAACCATGTCAGAAGGGCACTCAGTCCCAGACTAAGGGTTCCTGGTAACTGACCAAGTGCCTCCATTCTCCCAGAGAATGGAAACAACCCTTATATCTAATCAAGTTGGAACACATACTTCAATCACATCAGAATGGCCATGCACTCATATCTGGTCATGTGAGAACACATCACATAGTCATATTAGAATGGCCCTTAGTCCTAGACTGAGTTTTCATGGTAACTCACTAGGCAGCTCCATTCCAAGAATGGAAACAATCCTTATATTTGATCAAGTGGGAACACATCCCTCAATCACATCAGAATGACCATGCGCTCACATCTGATCATGTAAGACTACATCTTACAATCATATCAGAAAAGCCCTCAGTCCTAGACTGAGTATTCCTGGAAACTCACCAGGTAGCTCCATTCCAAGAATGGCAATATCCCTTATATATGATCATGTAGGAACCAATCCTACAGTCATATCGAAATCTCTCAGCACTCATATATGACATGGAAGGAACCAATCCTCTCACCATGATAGAATTACTCAGTCCTTACATCTGACCATGGAAGGAACCAATCCTCTCACCATGTCAGAATGGCTCACAGACTCATCATTTCCCCTTGGAAGGAACCTCGATCTAGAGAACACCAAGATTCTCCCTGAAGTACTCAAACTTCACTCTAGCCAATGGCTTCATCAACACATCAGCTAACTATTCATTTGTCACAACAAACTAGAGCTTCACTGCTCCCCTCTGCACCATATCCATGATATAGTGATACTTGATCTCGGTATGCTTCGACTTGTCATGGAACACCGGGTTTTCTGACAACTTCACACAACTCTAGTTGTCGCAATATATACAAGTAGCATCCAACTGAAGATCAAATAAATCAGACAGTAGCTTCCTTAGCCATACTACCTCACAACTAGCTGAACAAGCTGCGACATACTATTCTTCAGCTATACTTAGTGCCACACAGGATTGCTTCCCGCTAAACCAAGAGATCATACCCGATCCCATACTGAAGCAACACCCTGAAGTGCTCGTCCTATCAATGGCACTTCCTACCCAATCTGAATCAACATAACCCTCCAAGTTAATCTTTTGACTCGCCTCATACTTGAGCCCATAATCAACTGTACCCTTCAGGTACCTCAAAATATTCTTTGCAGCAATCAAGTGAACATGTCTCGAATGTATCAGGAACTGGCTCAAGGTGTTCATAGCAAAGCAAATATCTGGTATCATGTTCATCAGGTACATCAAGGACTCAATCATCTAACTATACATCGTAGCAACAACCATCTCTGATGAATCATCATTCAATAGCTTCAGGTTCGATGCCATAGGTGTGGCCATAGCCTTGCAGTCCATCATCCCAAACCTCTTTAGGATCTCTACTGTATATTTCCCTTGTCCTAGGGAAATTCCATCTGCATTCTGCCACGGGCCTCCATGCCTAGAAAATAATTCATCATACCCAAGTCCTTGATTTCGAACTCAGCAACAAGCTTCCTCTTCATATCAGCAATCAACCCATCCATATCTATTACAAAGATATCATCTACATACAGTAGGAGCATCACTAGGTTTCCGTCTTCAACCTTGTAGTAAAGGTTGGAATCCGCTTTACTCTTGGTAAATCCCAAACTGGATAGAAAGCTGTCAATTCTATCGCACCATGTCCTGGATGGCTATTTCAAACCATACATGGATTTCTTCAATCTACACACATGAGACTCCCTGTCATGTGTCTCAAAACCAAGTGGCTTCTCTACATACACTTCCTCTTCCACTACACCATTCAAGAAAGCAGTCTTGACATCCATCTGGTGTATCCTCCATTTCATCACTGCATCCAGAGAAAGTACTGATATGTTGGAAGTGTATCTAGCTACAGGTGCAAAATTTTATTCATAATCTATTCCTTCTTTCTGGGAGAAACCATGAGCAACAAATCTTGCTTTATATTTTTCAATGCTACCATCTGCAGCATGCTTGATCTTGTAGATCCATTTGGAAGTTACAACAGACTTCCCTTTTGGTCTTGGGACAACATCCCAAACATCATTCTTCATGATCGATTGATATTCTTTGATCATAACATCCTTCCATTCTTTCCTTTCTATCGCTTCTTCATAATTGGAAGGTTATTTATTGATGAAATCACATAATAAAGCTACATATCCGGAGCAGGATCTGGTCCTCTTTCTTTCTCTGTGATTCTCTTCTGGAGCCCCATATCTTTCTGTACCTTGGATAAATTCTCATACCCAAGCAGGTTTCCTCTTATGAGGATTCTTCTCCTGAGGTGGATCTACAGATTCTTGTGGTTCATCAAATTCTCGATCTTCTTCTTGATTTTCTTCATTCATGGTTGTATCATGAATCCTTGGTGCTTCCGCTTCTTTAGGAACTTTAGTAGGTTTTTTCTGGATTTGTTTTAAGTTGAGTCTTCATCAAATGTCACATCCCTACTGATTTTGATCTTCTTGAATCCTGGGAAGTATATTCTGTAAGCCTTCGATCTTTCAGAGTATCCCACAAATATACCCTTCTTTCCTAAAGGATCTAATTTTGTCCTCTTATCTTTCAGAATATGTATGTACACTGGAATGCCGAATATTATGAGATGGCTGACTTCTGGTTTCTTACCGAAAAATACTTCTTCAAGTGTCTTGTTCTTGAGTACTCTATTTGGAGTACGGTTCTGTACATACACTGTTGTTCTTGCAGCTTCTTCCCGTAGATGCATAGGAAGATCTTGATCATGAAGCATAGCTCTTGTAGCTTCCATGATAGTTCTATTCTACCTTTCTGCAATCCCATTCTATTCTGGATTATATGGGGTTGACAACTCCCTCTTAATCCTTGAGTCTTTGCATAACTCTTTGAATTCATTTGATGTGAATTCTCTGCCATTATCTGATCGAAAGGTCTTGATCTTGTTTTCTATGTGATTCTCGATCAAGGCTTTGAATTCCTTGAAATTGCTAAATACTTCATCTTTGTTCTTCATGAAGTAAATCCATGTCTTCCTAGAAAATTCATCAATGAAAGAAACATAGTATACATACCTGCTTAGTGATTTTGATGACATTAGTCTACATACATTGTAGTGGATGATTTCCAAGATTCCTTTTGCTTTGATCTCGCTACTTGGAAATGTCTTCTTTGTGTTCTTTCCTTTCGCACATCCTTTGCAGACCCCATCATGTTTTTCTTGTATTTATGGAAGACCTTCAACAACTTTGTTTGCAAGTGGTAGTGCTCTATAATGCACATGTGAAAGCCTTCTGTGCCAAAGTTCATTTGGCTCTACTGTGTCATGGACCAAGGCTTGTTCTGGATGGCCCTTTAATTTGTACAAACCTCCTTCTTGTTCCCCAATCACTACTACATCATCAATAGTATTTCACTTTGGCCATATGATGACTTGGCCATATATAAATGCAACCCTCATTCCTTTTGCATCTAATGAGGATATGGAGAGGAGATTCTTCTTTAGTCCTGGTACAAACAATACTTCCTTCATTGTCATAGAATTTCTAGAGTCTAGCTTATAGGATGATTCCCCACTACCTTTTATTAGATACTGGTAGTCATCTCTGAGCTTCACCTTCTGAGGTGATTCATGTTCTGATAGTTTCACAAAGGATTCCTTGACTCCTGTCATATGTTTGGAAGCCCCACCATATACAATCTAATAATTGTTTCCATGAGTAATGTTTCCCATAAGAGTGGAAATCAAAACATATTCTTCATCAATTGAAGAATCTTCACTTTCATATCTGGTTCTCTTTGAAGAAGGTTCATCATCCTCTGCAGCATGGGCATGATGTCTTCTCTTGTTTCCCTTCTTCTTGTGAGAGACATTTTTGTTTCTAGGACATTCTCTAGCATAGTGTCCTTTCTCGTCACATGTATAACATCTGATTCTAGACAAATCTTCTCTAGTGTTATATTTGTGAGAGTGATTACCTCTGGGGTGATGACAAGTTCTTCTAGATTTCTTGCAGTGTACCATGAGAACTTGATCTTCACTTCCCATATTTTCTTATCAAGTTGCTATTCGAGCTTCTTCTTGAGAGAACTCTTCCCATAGTCTGTTGAACTTGACTAACTTCTTTCTGGCACAGATTCCTTGAATAAAGGAGTCCCATGATCTAGGGATACCATTGAAGGTGGTCATTACAATCTCTGCATTCTCCACTTCTTCATCTACTGTTTCTAGTTGTTCCTTGATTTGAGATACCCTTGTAAAGTAATATTGGATGGTCTCTACATTCTAGATCTTTACATTCTTCAGATGGTTTCTCAGAGTCATCTTCCGGTTTATGTTCTTCCCTTCAAACAATTTGGTTAGGGCATCAAACATAGCTTTAGGTGTCTTTAGGGAGGACACCTATGGTATGAGGTGATCCTTGATTGAATCAACAATGATCCTTTTTTCCATAACCAATTTCTTCTTATGTAAGGCCTTTGCCTCATCTCCCTCTAGAATTGGAACCTCCTCACTGATATAGGAGTCCAACTCATTTTCTTCCAGGACCAAGGAGATCCTATACTTCCAGGCTCGGAAGTTATCAGCTCCATCAAGCTTTTCATCAAGCTTGGTATGATGATACATCTTAACTGAGAACTTCAAATGGAAATACAAAATATTTAGATCTTACTAGGTCAATATGTTGGATCTGGATTTGGAGCTGAATTCTGCAGTGCTGGTTCAGGAGCAGATTAGGGTTTTTCTTTTCTCGAGTTCTGTCCAAAAAAATGATTTGATCTTGATCTCTAAACTTCGATTTTGAGGAGGATATCAATCCAAGCCTAGGCTCACTAAAAAATTCCACTTCTATGGAAATCCTTAATTTCCAGCAGTAGTGTCGGGTCCAAAACTGAAAAGCCTCAAAATTGGATTCTTCTTTGATAGAAAGATGTGCCCTAGGGAGGAGAGTTATTCCAACCTTATTTTGCTGAAAATATATGGAGAGAGATCCACAAAGTAGGAATCCCTAGTTCCTACAGCTGCAAAGTGTCTTCTTCTCAGGTTAGCTCTGATACCATGTTATATTTTTAACATTAAGCTAGCATTATATTAGGATCTTTAACTAAGAGAATAAAAAGCACAACAATCAAACACAAGAGACAATGAACACAGTGTTTTTTTCTTGGGGAAACCATAAATGGATAAAACTCCGCAACTTCCTCAGAGATAGAATCAGCACTAAAATTAAATCCCCAAAACAGTAAGATGATCTCCCGACAACAGTAACCTCTTTCGTCCTTACCCCAATGTCTTCTTCTTCCTCAACTATGCACTACAACTGAGTGTAAGTGAGTGTGTGATAAATAGAGAGGCTAGCTCTCTATTTATTCTAATTCTCGACTTGACTAAACCCAATTAGGGATGACTTCACTAGGTGAGTCTAATAACCCTAGTGCCCTGGAACTACGAGGACTTTAACCCTTGACCAATAGGAGGGTTACCCACAATGACTTGACATGACTTGTTTACATTATATAACCTCACAATAGGAACATCGGGGCATGAAATGACTCAAGTACATTACAAATACATCCCGAAATAAACATCGGGTTACAATGCATAAGAAATACAAGTGAATACATTCCGAAGTTACAATTACATCAACAACAAAAGTACATCTGACATTGTTTTGTAGATACATTGTTAAAGTAGGGCATGTAGGTTGCATGATTACATTTCAATTTATTGAATTTATTTTGAGTGTGAATTTTCTGTCTTTACATTCAGTTTTATTTCATTTTCAATCTTTGGAGCATAAATCTTATCATTCCCCTTTGTGTTGTTGTAAGCACCACCCATTCTACTAACAAGTTGATAGGAACATTCGAAGGAGGAGCCTCAGAATAGCACATGAAGAATCTATGAAGAGATGGCAGGTAAGAAAGATGGAGAAGTTGTTACCTTCTAATTTCCTATCAGAGATTCAGGAAGCGTGGCGCCAACGAAAAGCATCCCCCCACATGTTCTACCAAATTTTCACGGTTTGGAAAATGAAGACCCTAATGTATTTTTATTTCAATTCAAAGTACTTTGTAGAGGATATGGTTATTGTGCTAATGATCAAAAGTTTCAAATGTGTTTCCCCTTACTCTCAAAGGAACAACCCTCTAATGGTTCATGAACCTCGGTGGGAATTGTATACAAACTTGGGAAGACATGAAACATGTATTCTTGAAAATGTACCAAGATTATTGCAGGGTTAATGAAGACATCTTCAAAATGACACAAGGAGAAGAAGAGAGCTGGAGGAATACATAGAATGCTTTCAATATAACCTCCAAATATCCAAACAAAGGAAAATGGGGAAGGAGACCTTAAAAAAACTTCTACTCAAGGGAATCCAAGTTGAATATTTAGAAATATTAAATTTGATGGGAACAGGTAATGTATTTCAGTTAGCATATGATGATATTTGTGAGTTATGTAGAAGGTATTCAAGAGGAAACTTCAAGACTGGTAAGAATTCTAAGGAACTTTTATCTTTATTTTTTAAATCTGCTGCAAAAACAAGAGTTTTACAAGCTGAAATCAGTAATGTATTTAAAAATTAATGCTGATATCAATGATTCACTAAATTCAGAATTGGTTGTTTTGCAGGTTAAGGAAAAGCATAAGGAGTTTGAAGAAATAGTTTTCCCTCGGTGTCAGAAGAAACAACTTACAATGTATTTTCCTTTGGATAGTCCCACAATTATTGGCATATGTGACTTGAATCATTCCACATATCATTTTCCCTCCTTACCAAGGATGAAAGAAACATATCAAAGAGATCTGGGAGTTGGAACCAACTCATTGCAACAATCATGGCAAACGTGGCCTACATGTATGGTTCAAAATTCTATCCCTCCATTTCCTTACTCTCATACTCAATAATTGAATACTCTTCCACCATGGAAGCTATTGCAACCTCAATTTAACCCTTACCTACCTTATCCACAAGATTGGAATGGCCTATCTTATGATCACATGGCCACTCTCCCTCATGCTGCAACACAACTTGGTCCTTCAATATCAACCTCACAAACCAATCCTTTACATCAGCCACATATATTTTCTTATCAAACTCCTAGGTATCCAACACAATTTCCTGTCCAATCCACCCTCCACCCTAACCATAATAAGTAGTACAGTATGCATATAGTGCTGAACTGCAAAATGTTCCTACATTTCCCTCTTGTTCTACCTCACTTACACCGCTACAAAACGACTGTGCATTATTGCAGCAAATCCATATGAGGCCTAAACATGTTTTAAATCCAAGATTTGCATATGGAGTTTCTTCTAGTCCTTATAAGCAAGCAGACAAGATCAATAAGACACATATAATATTTGATGAAGAACGGACATTGGAACCAAAAATTGAAGCATCCTTTACATCATTAGATCTGAATCTCTTATCCATTGAGGGGGATCAGTTTACTAAGGAGCTTCATGGTGTCACATCCATGAGAATCAAGGGAACAAAGACTACATTGAAGCTTGGTTTCAATCTATCATTGGTCTGCAGCATCATTCCATACTTCACCAATTCTTGGCACCATCATTTCAAGGGAAGTTGATCTCTCATATCCTAACATTCATAAAGTTATATTTTTCTGTTGGGAGTATGAGCATACTTGAGTCACTTCTTCGAAGGTGGCTCCATTGGAAATATGCATACACTTGAACAATTTTTATATTTCCAAGTAGAATAGGGTAGGATAGAATAACAAAATAAAACCATGCTTTTGTTTTTTTTTAATTTTTTAATTTTTGAATAAGTATGCTCTTTTCCTGCGCCTTGTTGTGATCTGGAAGATCAGAAAGTAGAAATATAAGGAATGGATATGAGATGTTTTCAAGAATTTTTTGGAATTGTTGACTATTTGAGAAAAATTCTTAAATCATTTTTGTCTTCAATGTTCAAAATTTAATTTGTCTCTATTTGTTACAAAAAAACAAACTTTCTAGAAAACAAAATTTCAGTAATTAGGGGAGGTGAATGAAGGATCCACGGGAAAATGAGCCAACGATTATTGAACCCTTCAAGATTGAACTTTGGCATGAATTTGTTAGCTGCAACAACCAGCTATGACAATGAGATGCAACACCAAACTGTGACAGTGAGTTGCAATACCCAGTTGTGACTGTCTTGTAGCTGAAAACTTATGAGTTTGAGATACGTGTGTTTCACACATCATGGTGTGTATTTATTTTTCATTTACATATAACACATCCATAAAAATACACATGCTTTATTTCAACATTATATCATTTTTAAGAGTTGTAGCTGCCGCTGCAATAGACTGTGTAAGTCAATATAGGTGGTCAATGCTTGATATTTTTGGTATGGGTGTGTGGTATATTTAAATTTACATAATTAAAAACATTCACACCTGTTCCGGTCACTTTTTGGGAGTCATTTTTAATTTATTATACTTTTGTGGCATTTTGGCTTTAAAGTTTTACAGAAACACAGTCGAGGCAGTCCATTTTTTGGAGACCAAATGGAATTATTTTTAAAACCTATTTACATCCCACATATCCCATTAAATATATTTTCTAAAACAATTTGAATTTTTAAGATTGGGAATCAAATGAAAAATTTATGGTCAAAATACTACCGAGGTGTCAAGCAGGAAGCTTAGGAATAGAGCTGGGACAACCAATTTTTGGATGCCTTAATGGACATATCTTGAAAACTTGTTTCATTGGTATATTCCCCTATGAATATAGTTTATAATTCAATTTGAATCACTCCATTTTGATATCGTATGCAAATTTTATGACCAAAATACCAACTGCCTATCGCAAATCAGCATTCCTAAAACTCTGTTTCCTATACTGTTCATTGGCTTATTTGACCCATCAATTCTTATTGGATTCAAAACTTGTTTATAATGGATATACCTACATGAATCTACTTTCATCTCCAATTGTAATCACATCAATCCGTTATCAAATGAAAAGTTAAGCCTAAAACCGTGACTGTTGGTCCAGTCCAGAATTCAAAAAAACACCTTGTCATGCAGGTTGTTATTGAGTGATTTGGAACATCATTACATAGAATTTTAAAGACATGTTTCTAAGGGAAGTAGACCTATGAATTTAATTTCATTTTGATTTGGAATCACTCAAATTGGACAAGGAAATAAGAATCTATGATCAAAATACTGTTGGTGAGTCTAGATGGACATTGCTCTCCTGCAGGTATAAAATGGATTTTGCTTTGTTCATTTTTCTTTGGATTTGTTTTATAAGTAATTGATTGTTGTTTTTTTTCATAAGTTTTGGGTGAAGAGAGACCAATCATATCTCTTATTCCATCATCTCATGTTTTATTGCAAGCAAGTGCTAGGTTTTTGCAGGTCCTTGGAAGAAAAAGGTCAATACATGCATGAGTGACTCTTGAAGACTTTTTCTCAATTTGCAAATGGATTGAGCATATAAAAAATGGAGAAATTTATGTGAAAACCATATATATACCAATGTTCCATAAGTCAAGTCCCATTGCTACATGCCAAGCATCATTTACCAATTGTTTCCAAAAAGAAACCTCTTAAGAAGGGAATTGTGCTATGGTAGATTCATTCACCCTCCTCATTTCAAAATCTTAAAAATCCATTCATGTCAAAGTACCACTTTCCACTACTTATGTAGTCAACCTTAACATTTTTATTTGCCATCACTACTACATCATGACTTCACATATACTTTCCATTTCTGAGTTTCATGTTGGTTCTATCTTTCACTATGATTCTTCACGATCATTTATTTTGTACTCGTATTGGATGATGTGGAATTCATTAAGGTCCAAATTCCAATGGTCTTGTCCCATAAAATCCAACACATCATTTGGGATCGAGATTAGAGTTTTATATTGCCCTGGTATCTGCATGAATCAATGGCAGATTTCCTTGTTGTTAATCACGGGGATTCATCAATGCCTCTTGATTAATAAATATTGCAGGTGACTCGACTCCAACACATCCATTCATACCTATCAAGATGCACTAAGGTACTTTAGAGCTCACTATCATCAAAGGTGAGTTGCTTCACATTGGTTAACGACATACATTAATGGCCGGTAATCCAATGATTTCTTTCCATGCTTGACTTTAGCACATTCATTCACATGGTAAGAATTATACCTCAGTTTGTAGCAGTTGAAGATTATGTGATCTGATGGTTTCAACAATGATTTGCAGCATCATTTGTTTTAGTAGTTTTGCAATTCCTTTCCATTTTCATTCCAGCAGTTGATTTTTAGAATAAGAGAATGAGCGTTCTGCTTATATGGTAGAATTCCTCCTCATCAATTGTATCAATAGTTAGTCTTACATGCAACCAGCACAACATCATTTCAGATCAGATTCAGCCTCATTCAGTTTCGGCTCTCATATACATCTGTCTCAGCAGCAGATTAGCCTACATAGCTCCAGCATACACCCGTCCATTCATCTCAACCAAGGCTTCCATGGAGGTAAAACTTGAGGTAAAATAGCATGAGTTTTTTATTTATTAATGATTTAGGAATATGCCGTGAAGAACCACTAAGCATTATCCATTTATGTTTTCTATATAACATTTTCTGTCCATCCATTCACATCCTTTCCCACTCAATTCTAACACTTCATCATTCCAATTCATGCACATCCATTTCAAAGTCCTACCCAACATCTCACCAACCCAATTGTTTAAGCATGAAAAGAATCAAAGGATACCTTATTGTTGTCACACAAGAACCAACAATAGGAAGTCTTGTTTCTGCCACACAAGAATGAGCAGTAAGAAAAAGAAGTCTTGTTGCTGCCACACAAGAACCATTAGTAAGAAGATAAGCACCTGCTCATGCACATGGACAAGCCTAGAAAACCATTGGAAGAAAGGAATATTTGCTGCTGCCACATAAAGACCAATAGTAAACAGAGAATTTGATACACATGCACAAGGCAAGGCCGCTACTGAAACATAGGAATAGGCTCCACAAGAACCTACAACAGAAAAAGTTGATGTAGAAGCCATTCCTTCTTAAGAGTATGCTATCACACTAGCACGATGGAAAACAAAGGCATGATTTGTTTGATTTGTTTACTTGGTTCAGTGGTGCACATGATGGTTCACATCTTCATAAGTCAAAATTATCGAGAGCCACATTTTATATGGTATATGGATTTTCCACCATCTTATACATATGGTAAATGAATTCAATGGGTTGGCACACTCACAGTTGATGACAAATAGGTTGCATACAATGGAATGTTAAAATATCTTTTCCAGCCTTTTGATTCATGGCCATCTTATGTGAAACATCATGGTTACTTGCTTCCACAAATTAAAAAAAACACAATCAACCTTTGTATTCAGGCCTTGTAGCAACATTTGAACAAATATGGAATGTCATATCAATAATGTTTTGAACAACATGATGATGGAAATTTGAGAACACGATTTTGGGTATCTTTGATCTCTGTTTTCGTTGTCATTACAACCATTTCAAGAAACAACCATCATTTCTAGTTTATGAATATGTTTCCATCAAAGAAAGTTATGAGTTACTTGGCTCATCTTTACCATGCACTAATGCATACATTGGTTTTAGCCATCATGAGCATGATACATGCACAATGGAAATCCCGTAGCAGGATTTTCAAGGTCTGACGTGAATTTTATCTCAGCAGCATGAAGGTAATGCTTACTCCCAGCATTGGTCATTTGTCAAGGTTGACAGAATTTTTGAAATGAGTTTGATTGTTGTGGAATGTGCAAAAGAATGTTTGGCCTCTTGTTCAACGAATAGTCTTGTAGCATTGGCATGGCTTTGATGTTCAATAAAACATGGTTTCCTCTATTTACAATCCTAAAGTAAGTTTTCATAATGATTTGGGCATTTTTGTTCTTAAACAAACACATGCTGCCATATAACAGGGTATGAAATAAGGGTAGGTGATTTTCTCCTCCCATGCTTTGAAAATAAATTTGATCATTTTAATGCTACATTCAATTTCTCAATTCATCCCTTTTACATATATTAATATATCATTTCATGCTCATCATTTTGAGGATTCAGTTGGTGTGCCAATTGTTGGAGATCATTGGTAACAATAATAAGTGTTTTTCTTTCAAAATCACAAAGAGGCAATATGAAGAATTGATTACACACTTGGGTTGAAGTTGGTTTTAATTGCATGAGGACATTCTCTACTCAGTTTGGGGGATAATGGACTACTGTGCATTCCATAGAATTTGGTGAGAAGAGAAAATATATAAGTGCAGCATGCATGCAAACTATAGCAAATGTAGTGAATCCCAAACGTAACATCTAGGATTCTCTATAATAACTTATTGCAGATCCAAGGGAAGCAATCGAACACAAAAAGTTAAGTTTTACAATTGTTGTGCTAGAGCTCTCATTCATTTACAACAATGATTTCAATTAGTTTTAAAATGAATGAATATTTTCTTGCATAAGTTGGGAGCCATGTGATATTTTTCATTTTCAGGAGGTCAAATATAGTAAAACCATTTGTGGCAGCATTATGACAGTCCATTTAGCAAAGGTATGTGATTTTAAGACAACAGTGAAGCATCCTCATGATAATTTTAAATTGAAAAAAATGCAGAATTTGATTGAAGGATATCTTGAAAATGGTAAACTTATTTTTTATGAAATTTTGAAGGAAGAAGAATTGCACCAGGAAGAACAACTCTGGTAAGTTTCAGCTCAATCCAGTGCATGGTTTTTGAGAAAATGACCATCATTACCTACAACCAATTTGTATTTTTCTCAAAATTCGTGATGTGGGTTTATCTAATTTTTGGTGTGGAGATGCATTAGACTGGTACAAACTTTCTTGCACAATTTCAACCAAACCCAATTTATATTTCGTGAAATATTGGTTTAGGAAGTTTAGCTGCAACACATCTTTATTCATGTTTGTCTACAAAAGTACAGAAATTGAAATGAGCATATCTTGCAATTGGTAAGTTGGATTATCATGATTGTTAGACAAAAACTGACTAATACCAAGATGAACAAGCCCGGTAAGTTTCATCCCAATCCAATATACGATTTTCAAGAAAATGGCCATAATCACCTACAGCCAATTTGCATTTTTCTCAAAATCCGTGATGTGGGTATCTCTGAGTTTTGGTGTGTAGGTAAAATGGACTAGTATAAACCTTCTTGCAAAATTTCAGCCTAGCCCAATGTGTTTTTTGGGAGAAAATGACTTCGAAATTTTTCTGCTGAAAAGGTCGTGACTCCGCCAAATTTAGCGATCTTTGGCTGTAACTTCACCAAATTTAGCGCTCTTTGGGATGCAACTCCACTAAAAGATTTGCCAAATTATTTGCTAAATTTAGCGCTCTTTGGGCTCCGACTCCACCAAATTCTATGATAAATTTAGTGCTCTTTGGGCTGGAACTCCGCTAAAAGCTTCACCAAATTCTTCACTAAATTTAGTGCTCTTTGGGTTTTGACTCCGCCAAATTCTACACTAAATGTAGCGCTCTTTAGGCCGCGAATCCGCCAAAATATCTACCAAATTATTTGTTAAAAATAGAAGCTGTGACTCCGCCAAATTTCTACTAAGGAGCTGCGACTCCACCAAATTTTCTGCTAAATATTCCTCCACTAAGCAGCTACGACTTTGCCAATTTCTGTTAGACTCTCCATTTCTTCTGACTGCAACTGTGTGAATGGTAAAATGAAGGAACAATTGAATGTGTCTTTCTAGTTTGGATGATACATAGGTTTTGGGTTGCATGAGGACATGCAACAAGTTCATTTTGGGGGTGATGTTGGGCCACGGATTTGTCCATTTTTCCATCACTTATCGAAATATACTTCATCCCTTTTTTTCCCATTATCGCTCATTTATCATTCCATTTCTAATCCATTTGTTGCAACTACGCATAAAACACCATACTACTTTCATTGATCCTTTAAGTGGTTAATAATGATTGTTTTCCTTTATCTTTGATGAATTGAAGACTATTATGCATAATTTACTAATGATGGTTTGTGGAGTGATTTGTCATGTACATGACACTCACAGCTAGCTGTTACAGCCTTAACAAAAAACGCATGCCAGTTAAGAACACCTTGATTCACGTCTTGATTTGAGGGTAGATGTAAATGAATCTCAAAAATTTGGGAAATGGGTTTTGTGCATAACGGCCTCATTTAATAGACTCGCAAGGAAGTCAGCAAACAAAGCTACAGTTTGAGATATACAGGTGGTTCTTCGATAGGGTATTTTCCATATTTGTAGTTATGGCCGGTTTTCCCAAATTAGCAAATTTGTTGAAACATATCACAAGTTGGGGATTTGGTTTCTCATTCTTCTGAGAGAATTTATGTATAAATATGTAATCAATATCATGAGAAGGGGGAGGAGAAAAAACAATGTTATGCTGTAGCATTTGATCCAAATATATTGTAATCATTCTATTCTGACAATACATGCTGACAGTTTCTTAATTATAGAGTTGTAGACTTTCATTGTGGAGATACAGCTCTGCTCAGTGGAGGAAGGGCTCTCTTCTCTGAGCATATGCTGGTAGTGTTAATTGTAAGTGTGTTATTGTGTAGATGTTTATTATTTAGTTCATGCTTCCATTCAGTAGATTATTTAGTTCATGATTTCATTTATTAGATTTATCATAGTTGTTTTCCTGTTAATTCATTTGATAGATCGTTAGCCAACATAGCATTTCTTTAGATTTATGCAATTAGATATTGCTTCATAAAGAGTCGATTTTATTTTAAGTTAGATTTACAGTGTGATTTTATGAATAGGTTCGAGGTTTGATTTACTTTCAAGATGGTGTGATCTAGTTTACAAAGAGTTTCGATTGCATACTAATAGATAACAGTGTCAGGTAGAAATTGTGCTTGTATAGATCTTGCACGATAGCTTTAAAATAAAAGACTTCCTCGAGTTGACAATTTATGTTTAGCACTCTGCATGTTATGTTTTAATTAACTGGCATATAGTGGGCACAACACAATATTTAACAAGACAATTTAAATAAGTATTCAAATTAAATAAGTAGGCATAATAAATTACCAATACATTAAAAATATAAAATTCAAACAATATAGTCCACATGAAAATGTTTACGTGGAAAACGAAGGATAGGAGGTTGTTGTGAATGATGGTTCATAGGATGGTAGTTGATAGGGGGATTAAATGTAAATGGCACGAGCGTGTCTTGTTAATGAATCAAGTTGGGATGATGGAATGTTTCATTTAAATTGACCACGATAGAATTATAGGTGATGGAGGGTGAAAATCATCTAGCCTGCTGCAGGCCATTTAACGCAGCGACAACAAGCCTACATCCCTTTGGATCTCAAGATGCCTGAGATCCAATGGGAAATATACATGTTAACATTGCATTAAATGGGATATAGAAAGATAATATGAGCTTTGACGAAGGATTTTCTGAGGTTGTTTGGGATTTTTTCATTAATGGAATCCCAAATACATTGATTAAGTTTGAGGTGGATGACACTTGAATAAATGTATTAACAACAATATTTAACGACAAGGATTCCGATGCCATATTGAGGGGTTTTCTATAGAACGGATAAAGTAAATGCTGGTAGAGGAGAAAAGGATGGGATTTTCAGTCATCTAGAGAATGACAATTGATCCTGGCCAATGAATGTGTAGTCAATGTGGTGGATGAGGCCAGGGAGAGAAGAGTTCAGTGGAGGAAGACCTAGGACATCAGTATATGGAGGAAATCCACCCACACATCGATGAAACCATCACATCAATGGAAGATGAATAGATGGACTCATTTATGGAGAATAAGGAAACGAATATGGTTCTGACTCGATATTGGGTGTTGAGAAATTTTTTGGCTACAATTATGATGGAGAGCGAGAGTTTTGGAGACTTTGTATCTCAGATATTAAAAAATATGAAGGAGGACATGCTGAGAAATATCGTGGACATGGATGGAGTGAAGGACCTTGCATCACCCCCTTTCAAGCACATCCCAGAACACACAAATTCACCAACATCATCTACAGCTTACAGTGCATCATTGGTCTATATGGTCGAGGACCTAGGTGTTGGAGTATTGGACACTACTAAGAGAGGGGGTGAATTACTATTGATAACTTTTAAAAAATAAAACCACTTTTAAGTTATTCATTAACACACATGATCAACAAGATACAAGGACCACATCTTTTATCTTAGAAGCCCAATTGGTAAAACAACCAACACTTTCTATTACTGCAAAATTATATTTGCAATAGTTTTTTCAGCTACGATTGACAGGATGTTACAAACTCCCTATTTACTAGCAGTTATTGGAAGGAGGCTATGAAACCCTGGCTTTATCAATTGTTACTGAAAAGGATGCTACAACACCCTATTTACCACCTACCACTAGAAGGAGGCTATGGCCCCCTAGTTTTATCAGCTGCTCTTGAAAGGATGCCATGACACCTTATTTACCAGCTACTACTGGAAGGAGGCTACAACCCCCTGGTTTTATCAATTGTTACTAGAAGGATGCTACGACACCATATTTACCAGCTACCACTGGAAGGAGGCTACAACCCTGTTGGTAGGAAACAACCTTTTCAGTTTTTTTTTGCTTTGCTGAATAAAATGATCAATTCTCTTCTATTATTTATCATATAAAAATTATAGAAGAGTGCCTTCAGAATATTCGATTCTGAAGGTACTCTCAATTTCAGAAGAGTTAAGAGTCATATTAGAAATTTATGAAACACTTTCATAAATTTAATAAATTAGCAACTGTTAATCTTGTAATTTTATATATATAATCAATTTTTATTATTATCAATTCATCTTATTATATATTGATTCAGGAGATTTAAAAGTATAGTTTGATAAATAGTTCTTTGGATTAAAATGAAAATACATTTTGAACATGTTACAATTTGGTTTTATGGATTTATTTTGACAAGGTATTTATTATTATTAGTTTTTGTAATTTTTATGATTAGGGTTGATTAATTAATTGAAATATTTTATGTTAACCCTAATATTATATTTTTACATAAAACTTGATCTTTTAATACCATGTCATTTTTCAAATTGTGGAAAGTGTACATATGTTTCCCAAAAATAACTAAACTTTATTTGTATATATCATTTCGAAATCTTCATTGTGATATAATCATAATAATTGAATTTTGATTTAGTGTTTTTTTTTTAATAATTTTTCCATCCAATCATACTTTGCAATAGGTCATATGGTAATTTGGATTCCATGAGTTCATTCAAAACTATATTATTTTATCCTTGAATCGATATATGCATAAATATGGTTTTGAGCATTTTAATTATTATCCAGAGTTGATATTGCTACTTGGTTGGAATTACGAAACCCTAGGAGACATCGTTGTGTGTAATGACAACTTCACATCATCTGGTTTATAAGCACAATTTCCTTCCACATATAATCCTTGCTTATTAATGTTTGACAATCATGTTTATGGTACAAGATACGAATGGTTGATTTGATAACATCTGTTCATAAGGATTTTAATATGTAATGATTATCTTAATCAGATGTGTCCACATTTACATCACCCTATTTGAGAGTCATATAACATTCATGAATTATTTGATTTCGAATATCTTGTAATGATTTCAAATAATATCAATTTGTTTGATGAATACCTGGGATGGTTTGATGGTGAAGTTATCACGTGGGGAAACCAGTCTAGGGTTACTCATTAGCTCCTCCAGAATCATGTGAAGGTTCAAAACATGTCTGTGTATTCACGTATCCCTCTTCCTTCAGTCTTTACAACCCCTTCCAATCCTCTGTCACCAAAAGAAATGATAATTGAACAAATGGCTCCCTTGAGTCGTTTTGAGCTTTCTGGTCCAGAGATGTTCGAAGTCGACCCTGAAGCTCTTGCCTTATTTGCAAAAATTAATTGGAAACTCTTCTTTTGGGGTTTCAGTGGACACAACGAGGAAGTTACCAAACAATTTGCATTGTCTTTTGATGGAAATGTTGCTCAGATACATGATTTACAGTTAGTCATAGATGAAGAATTCATTGCAAAAGCTATGAAGCTGCCTCGAATTGGTGAACATTGGTTCAAAGGGTCACGAATTGACAAGAAAAAGTTCAAGTAGTTCCTTCTCCCATTTTCAAAAGAAGATGCACACCTTAAATTAAGTTTTCCTGTGAAATATTTGAGAAATCAATTGCGTGCTCCCTTTGAGGTCATCTCTGTGCTCCCTTTGAGGTCATCTCCAGGTACATCTCTTGTGATGGTCGGTATTCGAATGTTCAATTATACCATCTGAGAATTTTAATGTCTCTTAAGGGTTTGAAGTTAAATATACCCTACTTTCTACTTCATAGTTTGCATAAAATGGCTATCATGGTTCAGTGTACCATTGGTAATCAAGACTGTAGTCTTTTCCATCACGGCCTGATCAAAATGTTAGTTCAGTATCAGTTAGTTACAGTAAGAAAAACATGGGATTAATTCTTAAAAGAAAAGGACTTCCAGTTAACCCAATGTTGGCCTACTTACTCACCTAAGACTCGTGCAAAATGAAGAAAACCTTGTGAAGGAGAATTAAAAGAGGAAACCAACCATATAAGTGATCATGAGGGGCTGGATAAGATCTGTTTAATAGTTGAAAATGAGAAATTTTATACCGAAAACCCTATTGAACAATCCAAGAGAGAAAACGAAGTGGGAGAGGGAAGTAAAATAGTTTTTCAGATGCACTCTCCTAATTCGACAGGTGATTTGTATTCTAAGGTAATGGAGTAGAGAAAGAAGCATGAGGAAAAAGGGAAAATCCAGTAGGTGACAATAAAACTTTTGAATTGAGTATGAGAAAATATGAGATGCTTAATCGAAGGTTCACAAGGAGTATGATTAGTCTTTCAGTTCCAAGAACTATAGAACGGAGTAGTGAACTCATTTTTGTTGAAGATAATAGTAATAACAAGGATGAATCTCCTCCTCATGAAACCCCAATCAATGAATATGAATAGGAACAGAGTAATAGTCACAACAATGTGGTGGTATCTCCTAAGAGATTCGTGAAAGACAATTCACCATTACCAGCACATTCTGAGCATGAAGCTCGATTTGATTCACCATTAAATGATGATGATACTCTAGCAGAGACTTTAAAAGCAGCGAAGCAATCGATCAAGCTTTCAAAACAACATAAGGCTGATTGATTAAAAGATATTAAAGAAGCTTGTGACAGGATGAAAATAGAGTTACAACAGAAAAAAAATGAATTGCTTATGTGGGTTGACTAATGGCAACAAATGAAAGCCAAAAAAGACAAATACAAAGCAAAAAAGAAGTTGTTAATAGCAACTAATGAGAAATTACTAAAAGATGAAACAATCCATGTAGAAAAAATCTTGAAACTCAGGGCCAAGCTGTCAGAAGCCAGGAAAGCGATCAAGTTACAGATAGCAACGACTTAGTCTTTTTTTAGTTGTTTTAATTTCAAGTTTTACAGGTAATAAAATGTTTTAATTAGCACACCTACAAAATACGATTTTGTAGGCATGCTTATAATTTGTATTATTCTATTTTATTTTTTGTTATCATGATTTTAATGAGAAATTCATTTGTTTGTTAGAGGTGTACATGTTGTTGACATGCTGTAAATAATATAGGCTATTTTTGCTCATCGTTGGCATTTGTTGGTGCTTCTGGAAGAATTGGATACTAAAGATAGGCACATCATATGTCGAATCATCTGAGCATAAGATAATACAGGCTAGTCATTTAATTGACATTTTTGTTTCATAGGATAAGCGTATCTGCCAGGTGCCTTCTTGGAAGAAATTCGATGCAACTAAATAGGGATAGAATTTCTTCTGTCTTTATTATAGTGATTGTTAGAAACTGAAGGGATATTTTTAGCATGTCTATTACATAGAAACTAGAAGGAGTCACTAGTCTTAAATTATATAAGCTAGTAAGCTTGATGTAGAAAAGGGGGATGGAGTATTGAAGAAATAGACTTATCTGAAATATATTTACAGTTCTGGTTTTAATCTCTTTGCTAGAGTTTTGCCTTCGGGGAAGGATTGTGACTTGAGTTCTCAAATTGGTATCACTGTCTGTTACTATTTTTGAAAACTTAATGTGTATATATTTCAGTACATTGTTTTCTCATTATGCTTTTATGCAATTATATTGTGTTATGATTGTATTTACTACCCAAAATTGTACTATGTTTACACAATATAATGTTTGATTGAGAATATTATTGAGTTTGATTAATCGATATTTGTATTGATAATTGTAATTTAATAATATAAACATTTCATATTTATTTTTTTATTTCATTTGTATTTTCTGTAATGTTTTCATGAATAAATATCATCTTATTATTCAAATATTTAGTATTGAATATTAGTTATCAGTTTATAGAACATCATAGGAAAATTAAAGGTAGTTACCTATTTTAAATTTTCTGTTGTTGTGTATATTCAACGAAGTGATTTTATGATAATGATTTAAATATTTTCATTTAAATTGTTATTTTCTATCTCTTTGTTTATTTGAAACGTTAATTGATAATTAATTTAGTTTTCAAGTTTCTCTCAGCTGAGATAGGATAGCTAGTTAATTTTAGTCTTAGTGTAGTTTATTTTTTAAATTTTAGTTTGTTTTTAATAGTTGTTAAATAGAATTAGATTAATTTGGTAAAACCTAAAATAGTCTTTAAGTTAAAATATTTGAAGCAAAACCCTAAAAACTGAAGACTTTCCTTAAGAAAGCATTTTAGGATAACTTAGGTCTTAGAAAACTAATTCTAGGGTTTATTTAGGTAGTAATAAAAATTAAGATAAATTTTTACTGAATTTTTAGATTCTCCTTAAGAGGAAAAATTCAGTTGGTAGTAGGACCATAGCCTGCGAGATTTTTCCATTTCAAACACATCGGGAGCTGTTCTAAGCGACTTGTGTGGGATTAATCTCCTTAAGTTGGCCATTTCAGAAATTTTGGCTAAGAAATGGCGCTAGAAGGAGGGCATGTTAATGATTAATGGTAGGTAGAACTAATGATAAAAATTCAACCAGTCAACAACCTCCGTTACAATCTGAAGTTAGTAGATCACCATTCATAGAAACCGTTATAAGTATCCTTGAGCGTGATCACATTACATCTCCATTCACTCTTGGACATAGTACTCAAACTTTAGAAGAATCATGTAATATTCTTACAAGAGAATATGCTCATCAACTTGGTTTAAATCCAATAGACTATGGTCTCCCTAGACAACAAAGACATAATCCTCAATTGAATATAGTTACTCAAGATTTAGTAGAAGCCGATAGCACTCCAAGTTATCAAGTTAGAAGTCATCAGAGAGAAACTACTAGAACAAATACTGCTAGAATATTAACTTTTGTAGGCGGTTTTGATCAACCACCTTCTCCTCTAGAATCATCATATGATAGTCCAAGATCATCTCATTCAGGGAGTTCTTCATATTCTAAAGGAAGTCCTATGGATGGAAACATACCTGTAGGAGGAGGAGGTAATCCTCCACCCAATCCACAACTTCCTTGGTTGAGAACAACTGCTGTAGATGTGCCTGATGTACAACATCGTCTGCCCAAACATTCAGATAAACTTCTCCCAAAGTTTAATCTAGATAACAAAGAGCCTGCAGAGGTGCATGTAGACAAATTCATGTTAGTTGTTCAAACCATGAATGTTCAGCATGAAGACGTGGTTTTTCGGTTGTTTCATTTAACTTTTGAAGGGAAAGCATCTACTTGGTACTTTTCGTTAGTCCAAGGATCAATCACAAATTGGGCTAAATTCAATAAAGCTTTCTTAGATAAATTTGGAGAGGATAAAACACTTGCTCTTTTAGCCCTTGAGTTATCTCGAATTAAAATGGAACCTAAAGAAAGAATTAAAGATTTTAATCAGAGATTTCTTACACTAAAAAATAAAATTCCTGTTGCTTCTCAACCACCCAAGGATATAATCATAGAAAACTATACTTCAGCCTTACCAAAATATCCTAGGATGTTTGTTAAGAGAGCTGGTAAAACAACTCTTGTGGAAAATTTTGAGGAAGCCATTAAAGTTGAGAAGGATTCTATGTCCTATGAACTAGATAGAAGTGGAAAAGCTGATACTTTTCATCATAGGAAGATTGAAAGACCTAATTCAGAAAAGGATAAGGCATTTGATGTAGAACAGCTGCAGAATTCTATTTAGGCATTAACTAATGAAGTTGTAGGATTAAAAAAAAACTAATTCTGAAGCTTCCTCCTCTGAAGGATATTTTAGAAATCAGTTTAGAAAGAATCCTAACACTAATAATAAAACAATTACACCGCCTGATATAGCAGTAAATGAAGAAATTTTTAATACTATTCGAGCTGTCTTATCTTTATCTGAAACTCCCTCAAATCAAGAAACTGCTAAAAATGAAGAGGAAGAGGAATCTAAAAATGAAGAAGAATTGGAAGAACCTCAAAAAGTTAATGGTCATTTCTGGGATAGTCTTGTAAAATATTATGAAGTTAAAAGTCCTCCTTCAGGACAACATGCCTATAATACTTGTAGTGGAACATTTGCGAATACTCCTAGAGCATCATCAAATTCTACCCCAAGTAACAATAACAATAATTCACAACCCAATAAACAGGCTCAATCTGGAAAACAAACTCAATCTTCGAGGATTGCTCAACCTATTCAAAATGCCCCAAAGTTGGATTTACAATATGACATAATTGAAGATTTAAAGAAGACACGTGCAAACATTACCATGTATGATCTTCTTCAAATTTACCCAATTCCTAATATTCCTATTATAAATCCTACCATGAGTTCAATAATTCCTAATGCTAAACAAAATGTATCTGCTAACAATTCTTATAGTGATTTAACATCAACTGATAAAGGAAAGTCAGCAGCTGATAAAGATTCTCTAATAGGAAAAAATTCAAAATCAACAACTCCTCCATTCCTACTTACCTTCGATATTTTTAATAGGAATGTTCACAATTGCATGGTTGATTCAGGAGCATCTTCCAATGCAATGCCTTTGTTCGTGTGCAAAAGGTTGAATGGAAAGTATGTTCCATCAAATTCATAGATTACTCAATTGGATAGGACAAATGTGAAGGTTATAGGAGAAATTAAAGATGTTCTAGTTAGGATTGCTTGTAACCCTTCAGTTTTTCAAATTATAGACATTGTGGTTGCAGACATTCCTGACGCGTATGGGCTTTTTTTGAGTAGGGATTGGTCGCAACAATTGAATGGATTCTTTGCTACAGACTGGTCAACTTTATGGTTACCTAAGAATGGAAAGTCAAATCAAATTAAGATAAACAGAGAAAGATACATGAAACATACTATGACAGAATTACATGATCCTAGTGAACCAGTTTTATTTTCAGATTCCATTATGGGGAACTATATGTATGAACTTAGGTTTGGTAATTTTAAATCTGAAAATTCTGTTTTCTCTGACAATAAACAACAATCAGAAATTCTTAATATTACAACCATTTCCCATGATTGTTCAATCAAGGAAATTGCAAATGATGTAGATAGTCATAATATTGTGAATATTATCGAAAGTAAAGTAGTTGTTAATAGTTCTACTTGAACTTTATATTTTGATGGGTCAAAGTCTAAAGAAGGAGCAAGAGTTGGTTTCCTATTAATTGACCCTAAAGGAAATACAACATGTATATCTTGTAGGCTTGAATTTAATTGTACAAACAACACTGTGGAATATGAAGCTCTAATTCAGGGTCTGAAGAAAGCGATTGATTTGGATATTAAAGTGCTAATTGCATATGGAGATTCTGAAATTATCGTTAGGAAAGTCCGTAACTCTATTCATTTCATTTATGAACATTTGTAGAATTATCAACGAGAGGTATGGAATCTCATTTCACATTTTGATGCATTTAATATAATGTCAGTTCCAAGATTTCAAAACCAAGAGGCAGATTTATTAGCAAATGTAGCATCAAAACTAATTCCATCAGAAAATTTCACACCAGATTTCTTTTCAGTTGAATTGATTTTTAGGCCTTCTATACCAGATAATATCTTTAACTGGCATGTTTTTGATAATGATGTGTAGGTGCTGAATTTCCTAACAAATGATGATACTTTTAAAGATTCAGCCATTGATGAAGTTACACATGATGAAAATATGCAGGATTTTTTGGTAATAAATGATTTTTGTTCAGTTGAAAAATCTTTTGAGAAGGTAAAACCGATTCCTAACTCATTTTTGAGATTAGGAAAGTTATTTGATCTTCAAGATAAATTTAGGTATGTTCCTAATTGTAAAACCAATAGCTCACAAATGAAATATGAAACCATAAATTTAGGAACGGAACTGAATCCTCAAACTGTAAATCTAGGAATAGATTACACTCCTACAGAGAAATCAGCATTCATAAAATTATTTAAATAATTTAAGGATGTCTTTGCATGGACATATGACGATTTGAAAACTTTCAATCCACAAGTCATGCAACACATTATTCCAATAAAACAAGAATCAAAACCTTTCCAACAGAAACTTAGGAAGTATCATCCGTCATTAGAACCAACAATTAAGAAGGAACTAAATAAACTGTTAGATATTAGGATTATTTTTCCTATTCGGCATACTCAGTGGGTAGCCAACTTAGTTCCAGATTGGAAGAAAAATGGTGATATTAGACTATGCGTTGATTTCATAAATCTTAATAAGTCTTCTGAAAAGGAACAAAACCTTCAGAAAGTTTTTGGGTCTGAGATACTATCACTTCTTGATGGTTTCTCAGGATACAACCAAATATTGGTGTCCCTGGATGATCAACTGAAAACAACTTTTAGAACTCCATGGGGAACATACGCTTACAGAAAGATGCCCTTTGGGTTAATCAATGCTAGGGAAACTTTTCAAAGGGAAAAGGATATTGCTTTCAGAGGCTTAATTAATCATTTAGTAGTTGTCTATTTAGATGACGTTACTGTATATTATAAATGTCGACATGATTATATTAATCATCTTAGAAAAGTATTTGAACGTTGTAGGAAATTCGGAGTGTCCTTAAATCCAAAGAAAACAATATTTGTTGTTTCAGAAGGTATTTTATTAGGCTGTGTGGTTTCAAAACATGGGATCATGATTGATCCTAAAAGAACCCAAGGTATCTCAAAAATAACTTATCCTCCTAGTAAAAAAGAAATGCAATCATTTCTTGGTAAAATAAACTTTGCCAGGATATTTATCCCTAGTAAATCATCCGTCCTTTACAAAAAATGATTAAGAAGGATGCTATTTTTAATTTGGGACAAAATGAAAAAGAATATTTTCAGAGAATTTTAGAAGCCATTTCAGAAGCTCCTAGTCTTTTAAGCCCAGATTTTAACAAAGATTTCATATTGTATACCTTCACTTTTAACATATCATATGTAGTAGTTTTAACTCAACTAAATCATCAAAATAGTGAAGTGCTGATTTCTTTTATGAGCTCAAATTTTAAAGGTGTTGAACTTAATTACCATGAGGTTGATAAGCAAGCTTTTGCCATTTTCAAAGCTATCAAACACTTTCGTCCATATTTATTGAAATCTAGAACGAAAGTGATAATTCCTAACCCTTCAGTCAGAAATTTGTTAGTACAGAAAGATTTGGGTGAAAAAAGAGCACCTTGGATAACAGCTCTTCAAGAGTATGACTTGGAAATTAAATCTTCAACGGTAGTCAAGGGTCAAGGATTATATAAAATTGCTACTGAAGCAGCTCATCTGCCTAATAGTAGTTCCGAAGTTGTCATGGATGAAGTCTTACTAACTCAGGAAATTTACTTTTATCCTCCACCACAAGATTCTTGGTACACAAATTTAAGGACATTGCTTGAAACATGAGCTACTCCTGATTATCTTGAACCAAGGAAGATGAGAGCACTGAGACTGAAATATTCTCCTTACTTAATAATTGATTATATTCTTTTTAGGAGAAATTCAGATAGTGTTTTACTTCGATTCCTAGACAAAGATGAAACAGAACTGATTTTGAAAGAATTACGTTTTGGACCAGCAGGTGGTCATTTTAGTGGAGAAACTACGGCACATAATATTCTTAGGGATGACTATTATTAGCCTACTTTATTTTGAGATTCTTATGCCTTTGTCAGGAAATGCCAGGAATGTCAACTTGCTACAGGAAGAGTTAAGAAGCCTGCTTTTCCTTTACAACCTGTTTCAGTAGAAAGACATTTTCAACAATGGGGTATTGATATAGTAGGACCAATAAACCCTCCTTATTCTATGCAACACATGTACATAATAACTACAACTGAATATTTTACCCGTTGGGCAGAGGCTGCACCTTTAAGGGTTGTAAACACCAATCGGGTTATCTTATTTTTAGAATCTTTTATCATAACAAGATTTGGTGTTCTAGATTCCCTTGTCTTTGATAATGCTTCATATTTTTCATTAGTTGAGTTAACTCAATTTTCCTTAGAGAAGGGGATAAGGGTTATATATTCAACTAATTATCATCCTCACGAAAATGGTTTAGCTGAATCAACAAATACAAATTTGTTGAAAATTCTCAAAAGAACTATTTCAACTCATCATCATGATTGGCATACAGAGTTGTTTAATGCCCTTTGGGCAGGCAAGGTAACTCCTAAAGCTGTAATAGGCAACTCACCTTTCTTCTTGGTTTATGGAACTGAAGCTATTTTACCACCAAATTTGTTCCTACCTTCATTATAGTTAGCTCAGTCTATTCAAGATGAATATTGTCCAGCAATGGAGAAAAGGATTAACACTTTATTAAAACTTGAGGAAGAAAGAGACAGGTCATAACAACATTTTACAAAACATCAACAAATTGTTAAGTCCTGGTTTGATCAATCCTCAAGTTCTAACCGAGAATTTCAGGTGGGGGACTTGGTGTTAAAATGGGACAAAGTCCATGAGGAGAAAGGAGATCATACCAAGTTTCAAAAACTTTGGTTAGGCCCATTTGTTATTGCTGAAAAGATAGGTCCAAGTATTTTTCGTTTACAAATTGTGGAAGGTCAGTTTGAAACATTTCCAGTAAATGGACTGATCTTAAAAAAATATTTTTGTTGACTTTTCTAGACCTTAAAATTTGCATATAATTTTTTATATGGGCTTGTTTTCTTTTTCTTGTTTGTAAAAAAATTTATTTAAATTTTAAGAATTTCCTGTATATATTATTATCATAAAATTTGGTAAAATTATTAAGCAGAATTATGATAAATTCATGATTCTTATGTATATTCAAATATCATTTGACCCATGTAAATACTTTTGAAGCTTATTTTCAATTATTCTTCATCAAGTATTAACATATCAATCATTTATCAAGGATTATCAAATCTCGGTATATATGTTTCAAGATAATCAGTCACTAATGTACATACATTGTTAAGAGGACATTTGTAAATAAATAAGTCATGTGGTTTAACTTAGTTTGTTCATTAGTTTAAAATTATGGTAGTAGACTAAGTCTTTTAAAAATTGGTTCAAAATTATCAAAGTTTCTTAAGTCTATTAAGAACCTGTCATCATTTGTAAATATTGTTTAGATTATCCATCATTTTCCTATTTTCTTTTGATAGTTAAGATGGCTAATTAATGTCCTTTTCAAAACTTGTACTTTGAAAATCTTTATGAATCTCTATCATCAGTCATTATAAATTTATTTACAATTTGGAATTCTTTTTGATCTGTTCCATTAAATAAAGTTCTAAAAATCAAAATGAGAGACGGAAGGTCTTAGTAATAAGCTGATCTGATCAGGATCATAGATATCATTGGTATGACATTATTAGGAAACTAATAATGGCTCTTGGTAGTAAGGTCAAGAGATAGGGGGTCTCATCACGATCCATTTGATTCATTTTCTGGTGATATTAGTGACTGACATTACCATTTGGTTACCATGCTAGGTAATGATCTCTTATTTTATAAAATATAAACTTACAAACTCAATAAAGTGAAACATAACTTTAATTGAAGAATAGGAGGTCTCATCACGAGCCGGCCTAATCATGATCATCAATGTTGTCTAGTATAACTTCATTTCTGACCATCAAGGTGATGGCTCTTGGTTAAAATATCAAGAGACAAGAGGTCTCATCACGAGTCAACTTGCTTATTCTAGGGAGTTCTCGTGAATGATACTATCACATCAGGTTATCATGCCTAGATAGTAGTCTTCAATCAAAGTAATTGTTTTAATATAAATATAAAAAAAATAGAAAATTATTATATTCATGGAACATATCCTAGAAATTTATCAGTGAAGTAAATTTCTATATTTTATACTGATGCTACGGATTATCTTTACTCTAAGTACTTTGTTTTGATTAAGATATTTTTAAGTTTATCTTTTAACAAAACTTTTATTTACAGAAATGGGATGTTTCTGAATTATATTTGTGAATATAAATCAAATAATGGTTTTTTTTACTTAGACTGAGATTTTTTTATTGTTTTGAATAGATTTTAAGATTTTGTTTATACCATTGTTTGAAAATTGTATGAGTAGAGATAACTGGTTCACCCAGGTCGTCGCCATTTGTTGGAAAGCAAAGACCTTTTCAGTTTTGTTTTGCTTTGCTGAATAAAATGATCAATTCTCTTCTATTATTTATCATATAAAAATGATAGAAGAGTGCCTTTAGAATTTTCGATTCTGAAGTTACTCTCAATTTTAGAAGAGTTAAGAGTCATATTAGAAATTTATGAAACACTTTCATAAATTTAATAGATTAGAAACTATTAATCTTGTA
>LPNX010012189.1:654442-745824 GCA_001517045.1 Pseudotsuga menziesii
AAATGAAAATACATTTTGAACATGTTACAATTTGGTTTTATGGACTTCTTTCGACAAGGTATTTATTATTATTAGTTTTTTGTAATTTTTATGATTAGGGTTGATCAATTAATTGAAATATTTTATGTTAACCCTAATATTATATTTTTATGTAAAACTTGATCTTTTAATACCATGTCATTTTTCAAATTGTGGAAAGTGTACATACGTTTCCCAAAAATAGCTAAAGTTTATTTGTATATATCATTTCGAAATCTTCATTGTGATATAATCACAATAATTAAATTTTGGTTTAGTGTTTAGTTGTTTATAAGTTTGCCGTCTGATCATACTTTTCAATAGGTCATATGGTAATTTGGATTCCATGAGTTCATTCAAAACTATATTATTTTATCCTTGAATCGATTACATGCATAAATATGGTTTTGAGCATTTTAATTATTATCCAGAGTTGATCTTGCTACTTGGTTGGAATTACGAAACCCTAGGAGACATCATTGTGTGTAATGACAACTTCACATCATCTGGTTTATAAGCACGATTTCCTTCCACGTATAATCCTTGCTTATTAACGTTTGACAGTCGTGTTTATGGTACAAGATACGAATGGTTGATTTGATAACATTTGTTCATAAGGATTTTAATATGTAATGATTATCTTAATTAGATGTGTCCACATTTACATCACCCTATCTGACAGTCATATAAAATTCATGAATTATTTGATTTCGAATATCTTGTAATGATTTCAAATCATATCAATTTGTTTGATGAATGCCTGCGATGGTTTGATGGTGAAGTTATCACGTGGGGAAACCAGTCTAGTGTTACTCATTAGCTCCTCCAGAATTGGGTGAAGCTTCATAACATGTCTGTGTATTCGCGTATCCCTATTCCTTCAATCTTTACAACCCATTTCAATCCTCTGTCACCGAAAGAACTAATAATTGAACAAATAGGTCCCTTGATTCATTTTGAGCTTTCTGGTCCAGAGATGTTAGAAGCTGACCCTAAAGTTCTTACCTTATTTGAGAAAATTAATTGGAAACTCTTCTTTTTGGGTTTCAGTGGACACAATGAGGAAGTTACCAGACTATTTGCATTGTCTTTTGATGGAAATGTTGCTCAGATAGGTGATTTACAGTTAGTCATAGATGAAGAATTCATTGCGAAAGCTATGAAGCTGCCTCGAATTGGTGAACGCTGGTTCAAAGGGTCACAAATTGACAAGAAAAAGTTCAAGCAGTTCCTTCTCCCATTGTCAAAAGAAGATGCACACATTAAATTCAGTTTTCCTATGAAATATTTGAGAAATCAATGGCATGCTCCCTTTGAGGTCATCTCCAAGTACATCTCTTGTGATGGTCGGTATTCGAATGTTCAATTATACCATCCGAGAATTTTAATGGATCTTAAGGGTTTGAAGTTAAATCTACCCTACTTTCTACTTCATAGTTTGCATAAAATGGCTATCATGGTTCAGCGTACCATTGGTAATCAAGATCGTAGTATTTTCCATCACGACCTGATCAAAATGTTAATTCAGTATCAGTTAGTTACAATAGGAAAAACATGGGATTAATTCTTAAAATAAAATGACTTCGGGTTAACCCAATTTTGGCCTACTTACTCACCTAAGACTCGTGCAAAACAAAGAAAACCTTTTGAAGGAGAAGTAAAAGAGGAAACCAACCATATAAGTGATCATGACGGGCTGGATAAGCTCTATTTAATAGTTGAAAATGAGAAATTTTATACTGAAAACCCTCCTGAACAATCCAAGAAGGAAAACGAAGTGGGAGAGGGAAGTAAAATAGTTGTTCAGACGCACTCTCCTAAGTCGACAGGTGATTTTTATTCTAAGGTAATGGAGCAGAGAAAGAAGCATGAGGAAAAAGGGAAAATCCAGTAGGTGACAATAAAACGTTTGAATCGAGTATGAGAAAATCTGAGATGCTTAATCGAAGGCTCACAAGGAGTGTGATTAGTCTTTCAGTTCCAAGAACTATAGAACCGAGTAGTGAAACCATTGTTGTTGAAGATAATAGTAATAATGAGGATAAATCTCATCCTCATGAAACCCTAATCAATGAATATGAACAGGAACAGAGTAATAGTCACAACGATGTGGTGGTATCTCCTAAGAGATTCATGAAAGACTATTCACCATTACCAGCACAGTCTGAGCATGAAGCTCTATTTGATTCACCATTAAATGATGATTATTCTCTAGAAGAGACTTTAAAAGAAGCGAAGCAGTCGATCAAGCTTTTGAAACAACATAAGGCTGATTGATTAAAATATATTGAAGAATCTTGTGACAGGATGAAAACAGAGTTACAACAGAAAAAAAAATGAATTGCTTATGTGGGTTGACCAATGGCAACAAATGAAAGCCAAAAAAGACAAATAAAAAGAAGAAAAAAAGTTGTTAATAGCAACTAATGAAAAATTACTAAAAGATGAAAGAGTCCATGCAAAAAAATCTTGAAACTCAGGGCCAAGCTGTCAGAAGCTAGGAAAGCGATCAAGTTACAGATAGCAACGACTTAGTCTATTTTTAGTTGTTTTAATTTCAAGTTTTACAGGTAATAAAATGTTTTAATTAGAACACTTACAAAATCATAGATTTTGCAGGCATGCTTATAATTTGTATTATTTTATTTTATTTTCTGTTATCATGATTTTAATGAGAAATTCATATGTTTGTTAGAGGTGTACATGTTGTTGACATGCTGTAAAGAATATAGGCTATTTTTGCTCATCATTGGTATTCGTTGGTGCTTCTGGAAGAATTGGATACTAAAGATAGCCACGTCATAGGTCGAATCATCTGAGCAAAAGATAATATAGGCTAGTCATTTAATTGACATTTTTGTTTCATAGGATAAGCGTATCTACCGGGTGCCTTCTTGGAAGAAATTCTATGCAACTGAATAGGGATAGAATCTCTTCTGTCTTTATTATAGTGATTGTTAGAAACTGAAGGGATATTTTTCGCATGTCTGTTACATAGAAACTGGAAGGAGTTACTAGTCTTATTATATAAGCTAGTAAGCTCAATGTAGAAAAGGGGGATGGAGTATTGAAGAAATAGACTTATCTAAAATATAATTACAGTTCTGGTTTTAATTTCTTTGCTACAGTTTTGCCTTTGTGGAAGGATTATGACTTGATTTCTCAAACTGGTATCACTGTCTGTTACTATTTTTGAAACTTAATATATATATGTATATTTCAATATATCATTTTCTCATTATTATTTTATGCAATTATACTGTATTATGATTGTATTTATTATCCAAAATAGTACTCTGTTTACACAATATTAATGTTTGATCGAGAATATTGTTGAGTTTGATTAATCAATATTTGTATTGATAATTGGAATTTGATAATATAAACATTCTATATTTATTTTTTATGTCATTTGTATTTTCTGCAATGTTTTCATGAATAAATATCATCTTATTATTCAAATATTTAGTATTGAATATTAGTTATCAGTTAATAGAACATCATTGGAAAATTAAAAGTAGTTACCTATTTTAAATTTTCTGTTGTTGTGTATATTCAACGAAGAGATTTTATGATAATGTTTTAAATATTTTCATTTAAATCGTTATTGTCTATTTCTTTGTTTATTTGAAACATTAATTGATAATTAATTTAGTTTTCAAGTTGCTCTCAGCTGAGATAGGATAGCTAGTTAATTTTAGTCTTAGTGTAGATTATTTTTTAAAATTTTAGTTTGTTTTTAACAGTTGTTAAATAGAATTAGATTAATTTGGTAAAACTTAAAATAGTCTTTAAGTTAAAATATTTGAAGCAAAACCCTAAAAACTGAAGAATTTCCTTAAGAAAGCATTTTAGGATAACTTAGGTCTTAGAAAACTAATTCGAGGGTTTATTTAGGTACTAATAAAAATTAGGATAAATTTTTACTGAATTTTTAGATTCTCCTTAAGAGGAAAAATTCAGTTGGTAGCAGGACCATAACCTGCGAGATTTTGCCATTTCAAACACACCGAGAGATGTTCTAAGCGACTTGTGTGGGCTTAATCTCCTTAAGTTGGCCATGTCGGAAATTTCGGCCAACAAAACCCCTAGTTTTATCAGGTGCCACTTAAAGAATGCTATGAAACCCTATTTACCAGCTACCATTGGAAGAAGGCTACAACCCTCTTGCAGGAATGTAGCATGCCTTAGCATTACCCTTCCACCTTAATATTTTTTTATAAACTTCTAGATCTTCTCATGTATTCAATTCTGTCACTGGTTTCTCATCACTTTCTTGGTATATGTCTTCTGTTGTTGCTGCTACTTGGAACTGGACTATAGAGACATATTTTCTAAACTCAAAATATTGCTTATAAATACATTTAACATCATTCATATTTATTTACAATAGATATATTCATTCTGGAGTTTCACAGTTGCGCCCTTTCAATCTGGAGTCGTTCTTGTTCATCAAACACATCACTTCATAAAGCATGCCTCTTCATCAAACACATTTCCTTACTTCTATGTTTAAATATTAACATACTCTATTTATATTTTATTTGAATTTCTTAGTCACCCCCCTTGCTTAAATAATACAGTCATAACTCTTTTCATCATTCACATCCTTTCATTCTGGACATGTGCATGTGACTCTTCAGATTTTTCTCGTGTGATTTGAGATTATTGAACATAAACCCTTCCACAATTTCCTTTTCGCAATGACCTTTCTGCAACAGAAATCATTCCACAATTTCCTTTCCGCAACCTACATTTCTGCTTCCGCAATTAACTTTTCACAAATACCTTTCCACATTTTATGTTTCTGCAAACTGTCTTTCCATAATTTGTCTTTTTGCTTTTGCAATTACCTTTCCGCAACAAAGTTTCTACATTGTATCTTTCCGCAAACATCTTTCTGCATTCATCTTTCCACAAACTCCTTCTACATTTATATTTTTGCAAACTCCTTCCACAATTGCGTATTGCAGATTGTGGGTATGCATTTGCGAAATTTCAAAAACGACTTCTGCAAATAAGGATTGTGGATTGCAGGTATGCATTTCCCCCGCAATTAAGTTTCTGCAATTGCGTGTTGCCGATTGTGGGTATGCATTTCCCGAATTTCAAAAGAGACTTCCGAAATTATGCAGCCACAACGTTCTTTCTGTATTTGGGTTACGGATTGTAGATTGCAAGTTGCGGGTTGTGGATTGCAGATTGCGGATTGTGGATTACAGGTCTTCTTTTCATAAATTCTAAAAAAAATGACTTTCGTAAATAACTTTTTGCAATAGTCTTTCCACATATTTAACAATATTACACCTTGGCATTCTGAAAACTATTATTGACCATTTATATTTCTCTCTCTTATGATCTGGGTCATCCAAATCGTCACTTCATAGAAACTTAGCGTTATAATGTTTTAGACTCTTTTTATCCAACTGTGTTATTTTGGCTCAATATTTTTGGACTAGTTGTTTTGAAATGATACCATGGTCAGATAACCATTTCAACAAGATATAGCCTGACAGGATGGGGCGGGAATTTCCGTTTACCTATGAATTATGGAGGGAATTTCCTTAGGGAGTTTTTGACTATTATTTCCATACTTAGTCAATTTCCAAAGTTTCACAAAATTGACATACTTTTCGAGAATGATGTCAGATTGCAACACTAACTTCATGATAGCATCATAACACCATCATGTGTATTTCCAACCTCATCACACATGTCATACCATCATTTAGGCCATGTCATCACTTCCTTTGTTATTCCTTTGTCTTACACTGAGTTTCCCCTACCATCATGTCCTTGGTTATTCCTTTGTCATTACTAGACTCCTTTAACATCAATGACAACTACATTCAAAATTCTCCCCTATTTGCATTGGTGGAAACATCTAAACATTTTCCCCCTTTGACAACAATGACAAAGGATAACCTTTTATGCCCTTGCTTGTAACCATCTTGGACATAGAATTTCCAATATTTCTCCTTTTTGACAGTTGTCCTTGCCAATATATCTCGTTTTTTTTGAAAGAAATGTAGCTCTATGCTTCTCTTCCTCTTGTTAACTGGACTTGGTACTAATCATTGTGTTATGATCTGGTTAACATCCTAATTTACTTTCTTGTAGCGATTTTTTGAAGGAGAATATGGATGATTAGTTCATAGACTCCCCCTTTCAATTTTCCTCCCATTTGTCAACATTTTCTACATTTTGTGACAGAGTTTACACTCATCGTCAGTTTTCTTCCAAAAACTACTCTTCTTAAGGAGTCTTCAATACCATGAAATCAATTTCTTATCCATATATCCTTGTTCCTTTAGACACTGACCAAGTTTTAACTAGCTTGATTGATACTATATTCTTCTTTCATAGCTTGCACCATAATTCCTTGGTTTGAGGTAACAACAATATTTTCTACAGGTTCATAATTTCCCTGTCATAAATTCCTTAAGATTGTCTAAATGGTACCCTTCAAATATGTTCTTGTCTTAATCTTTACATGTTCTCATCAACGAGATTATCAAATCCTCCAAGTGTTAAATGTGGAAGATCATCCCAAACAAATGTGATCAAATGAATAATTTTAGGATGGACAAAGTTTTTAATTTATGTGTCATGACTACATATTTTGAGTAATAAGGATAATTTTCATCATCTATTGGATTACAAACTTCATGGTATTCGTGGATCACCATTGGCATGTCCCCTGAAATTTTTCATCTTGGGAGGTTGAGAAAAATTATGATGACTAGAATTCATTCCCTTGTGATTCTTATGTTGCATGGACATATCTTTTGAAGCATCATCCCAATTTTTAACTTTTTCAACATCATTTTGAGTGATGGAACTTGATCCTTTAATGACATGTTCTTGATCATATCCAAGACCTGTTTTATCCCTGGGGAATCTTTGTAAGATGAAGACTTTATTAAGTGCCTCAGTAATTTCCTTGAACTTCTTACTAACAACCAACTGATCTTTTAACTTCTTTACTTCTTCCTTGAATTCAACAACTTCTTGTGTTAATCTCTCAGCCTCTTTCATGCTAGCCATCACTTGTTTTTTTGAATTGTTCGGCTCTTCTTGGAGGGTCTTGACTTCCTCTTCTTTTAAATTTAGCTCTTCTTGGTATTTTGACATTGTACTTTCAAGCATTTGTTCCTTCTTCTACATTTTTCAATTTCCTCAAGAGCATATATGAGTTTAGCCTCTAGGTCCACCTCTCCATTTTATTCATATTTGGAACCTTCATCTTTGTTTGATTCTTCATCTTCATATTTTGAAACAGTATGGATTGCTTTTGCTATCTCTTTAACTAAATAAAGATTCTTCAATTTGACCTAGATTTCCTTAGCTGAGATACATTGTCCTATATTCTCTTTGATGGGTTGAGGTAATCCATCAAGTATGGCCTCAATTTCCTTTGAGTTATTTTTCTTGGAATATTTCTAAAATGTAGTACTTATTAATTTTGGTGGGATGTAATAAGAGATCACTGCATTCCATACACCACATCCTAATGACTATAAGCATATTCTCATTCTTCTGCTCAACTATTCATATTTTTCTTCATTAAGTACTAGATCTCTGTTGGAATCAATCTCTTCTTGTTGATCCATAGTGGTTTTAATTAGGATATTCTTTCCAGTGTTTTATACTGTAGTGAAGGATCCCGCTCTGACACCAATTGTTGGAATCATTTGGACAATACTCAGAGGGGGGGGGGAGTGAGTCAATATTGATAACGTTTAACAATTAAAACCACTTTTAACTTATTCATTAACACACATGATCAACAAGATACAAGGAACACATCTTTTATCATGGAATCCTAATTTGGAAAACCACCAACACTTTCTATTATTGCAAAATTATATTCACAATAGTTTTGTTAGCTACGACTAATACGATGTTACAACACCCTATTTACCAGCAAATACTGGAAGGAGGCTACAACCCCCTATTTTTTTCAACTTCTACTGAAAAGGATGCTACAAAACCTTATTTACCAGCTACCACTGGAAGGAGGCTACGACGCCCTGGTTTTATCAGCTTCTACTGAAAGGATGCTATGACACCCTATTTACCAGCTACCACTAGAAGGAGGCTATGACCCCCTCTAGTTTTATCAGTTGATACTAAAAGGATTCTACGACACCCTATTTACCAGCTACCACTCGAAGGATGCTACGACCCCCTAGTTTTATAAGCTGTTACTGAAAGTATGCTATGACACCCTATTTAATAGCTACCATTGGAAGGAGGCTACGACCCCCTGGTTTTATCAGCTTCTACTAAAAGGATGCTACGACACCCTATTTACCAGCTACCACTTGAAGGAGGCTACAACCCCCTTGTAGGAATGTATCCTACCCTAGCACTACCATTCCACCCTAATATATTTTTATCAACTTCTAGATATTCTTGTGTCTTCAATTCTGTCACTGTTTACTAATCACTTCCTTGGTCTCTCTCTTTTGCTGCTACTGCTACATGGATATGGACTACAGAGACATATTTTCTAAACTTGAAATATTGCTTATAAATACATTTAACATCATTCATGTTTCTTTAAAAACATATCTCTTCATTCTGGAGTTTCACAGTTGTGCCCTTTCAATCTGGACTCATGCTTGTTCATCAAACACATCGGTTCATAAAACATGCCTATTTATCAAACATGTTTCCTTACTTCTCTGTTTAATTATTAACATACTATATTTATATTTTATTTAAATTTCTTAGTCACCCCCCTTGTTTGACTAATACCATCATAACTCTTTTCATCATTCACGTCCTTTCATTCTATACATGTTCTTGTGACTCTTCAGAAATTTCTCATGTGATTTCAGAGCGTCAAACATAAATCCTTTTGCAATTTCCTTTCCACAACGACCTTTCCGCAAAATAAATTATTCTGCAATTATCTTTTTGCAACTTATCTTTATGCTTCCGCAATGACCTTTCTGCATTGTATATTTTCGTAAACTGTCTTTCTGCAATTTTCCTTTCCGCTTTCGAAATTACCTTTCCGCAATGACCTTCTGCATTTTATCTTTCCACAAAGATATTTCCACATTTATCTTTCCGCATTTATCTTTCCGCAATCAACATTTCTGCATTTATCTTTCCATAATTAAATTTCTATAATTGCAGATTGCAGATTGTGTGTACGCATTTTCCAAATTTCAAAAATGACTTTCGCATTTAACTTTCCACAATTGCGGATTACGGGTATGCATTTCCCAAATTTCAAAAAGAACTTCCACAATTAAGTTTCTGTAATTGTGGATTGCGGATTACGGGTATGCATTTCCTAAATTTCAAAAGAGACTTTTGCAAATATGCAACCGCAATGTTCTTTCCGTAGTCAGGTTGAAAATTGCGGGTTATGGATTATGGGTTGCAGATTGCGGGTATGCTTTTCATAAGTTCTAAAATAATGACTTCCACAAATAAATTTTTGCAATAGTCTTTCTGCAGCTTTAACAAGCTTGCACCTTGGCAATGCAGAAACTATTATCGAGCATTGATCTTTCTCTCTCTTATGATCTGGGCCACCCAAATATTCACTTCATAGAAACTTAGCGTTATAATGTTTGCGACTTCGTTTATCCAACTGTTTTATTTTGGCTCAATGTTTTTGGACTATTTGTTTTGAAATGAGATCATGGTCAGATATCCATTTCAGCAAGCTATAGCCTGATAGGATGGGGCAGGAATTTTCCTTAACCTGTGAATTATGGCGGGCATTTCCTTAGGAAACTTTTGACTAATATTTTGATACTTAGTCAATTTCCAAAGTTTCACAAAATTTCCATACTTTTCCAAAATGATGCTATATTGCAACACTGACTTCATGATAGCATCCGAACACCATTATGTGTATTTCCAACCTCATCACACATGCCATATCATCATGCATTCCATGTCATCACTTTCTTTGTTATTCCTTTGTATCACACTAATTTTTCCTTGCCATCATGTCCTTAGTTATTCCTTTGTCATTGTTGAACTCCTTTGACATCAATGACAACTACATTCAACACCAGGAAACTGACCCTCACTAGCAGGAGACCAATTATAATTTTGTCTTCTCTAACTTTGTTTTTTTTTGAATGATTTTTTATATGGATTTATTTTTAATTGCTTCAATTCAGGGATGATGAATGGCTTTGTCCTTTTCCATGTCATAAAATTTTGTCACTCCTTTGTCATTAATGGCTTGTCATAAATGACAACCATGCTTAACAAACTCCTCCTTTGTCATTGATGTCAACACCTCCTCAAGTACTCTCCCCCTTTGAAATTAATGACAAAGGGCCAAACACTTATCCATCAAAACTTCACAATGACAAAAACAAAATGTTGTATCCTTAGATACTTCTTGAGATCATGGTGAGATTTATGCTCCCCCTTTCATCTAGACTTCTTCATGATCTTGCTCATCAAGGAAGTATCTTATTATATCAAAATATTTGTCAAGGTATTGCTTCTATATCAATCAAGTCACTTCTTCAAAAAAAATTGAAGTACTAGTTGAAGCCCAATCATCCAAAAGACATGCTTATGGACCCCAATCACATATTCCCTTGGCACAGTCAATGAGTTCCATCAAACTCTATCATAGGATGCTATAGGATCAACCCTCAAGTCTACTCTAAAACTCACTAAAATATGACTTTGAAAAATCCAAGGAGAGAACAAAAGAACACAGTAATATCAAATTTATTCAACATTCCAAACTCTTCAAATTATTTGTTATAATATCAGTCAACTTATGCTCATAAATGCTCAATCAAATATTTCTGTTAAGTAGAGTGAACTTTGTCCATAAGAGTCCTTTAATAATTTATTGGATATTTCCTCCAATGTTTTTATGAATACAAAATGTGTAGTAAACACTAAATACATTGTATTCATAGGCCTATAAAGACACCGGTCAATGAGATGAAGCTTTTCTCCATGGTATAGATCAGTCCTCCCAATATGCTCTTCAAATATACTAGTGCAACATGTAGATATGCAACTGTACATTAGTTAATGCTTCCCTATAATCACTAAGAACTCAGTAAAGGAATATGATTCATTAATATAGGTACTTTTCCTTCATTTCTTCATATAAGATTCCCTGCATTTTCACTAAGATTAATCCTGTGTAATTTCTTGGCAATCATCTCCAAATCTAGAGAGAGTCATTGGTACACTTGATGGATGCTATATGTTACAGCTGATTTTACCACACATGGTAGATCACACCTTTATGGCCTTCCCTATCCCTCTGCAGACTCTTTGGATCCCATGGACCATTTTTGTACCTTTGATGTTTCCAATATCATCCCTAAAAACATGCATTATTTGCTATATGTGACTTTTAAACCTATTCTCGCGTATATACGCAGATATGACCCTCAAACCCGCATACGTCGGGATGTGTACAAAAGGCCAAATAGTTTTGGAGTTTTCCTTGATGTGGATCCAAGTCACTTGTCTCTTGGCCTTCCATATGCCTTGAGATCGCTCGGATTTGACCTTCCATTACCCCATTGAAGCACTATATAAGGAACCCTTTGGCTACATTGAAAAAGAGGAATTAAAGAGCAAGAAAACTATAGTCCATTGTTGTCGAAGCTTTTACTTGATTCTGCATCCCTTTGTCCCTTGGATCACTTTGTGTTCTTCCCAATCTTTCCTTTTTCTTGTGAGCTTGCTATCAAGAGATGGAGGATTGAAGTGGTGGAGGACTGAGTTTCTTCGGTTCGCAGACGTGCTGACAGAGGTTGTCACTATTGTAATCTCTGATTTATATTAATAGAAATATCTTTTCCTGTCCAATAATGTGTATTTCAATGAGTATTGAATCCATGGATGCTTTTAAATGCTTATATGTTATTGATTGTATATGCTAGAGTAGGTCTAACACAATTATATAGTATGCTTGTCTTATTTGCTGAATGTTGAGAGAGCAAATTGCTAATACAAGAAAGAGTGGAAAAGCTCAATTGGGATCTACATCAACCATCCGAAATAAGGTATGTTTCGAGATCCTTTAGTGTTAGAGGTTTGGTTTCTCTTGCATATGGGAAAGGATTGATTTCTGCAGTTACTCTATCTGTTGTGGTACCCCAAGCCATAGGAATTTTTCTCCATAACAGAATTGGCGACCATACTAGGGATGTTCCTTATTTTTCTTTGGGGTTTGGGGGCACAACGTGCTTGATATTCTTGACTTGCTCTTTGTTTATCCTTGTTTCTATGTTTCATTTTATAGTATGTTCATCCATTGAAACTCCCCTTTATTGGTTTGACCCTTGGCCTGCATTTTACCACTGTCTTCTCTGTATATGGGGGATTTTGGCCAAAAGTCACATACATATGTGGGTTTTTGGCCAAAAGTCACGTATACATCCAGGTTTTTGGCCAAAATCCACGTATACATGCATCTTTTTGGCCAAAAGTCACGTATATACGTAGTTGTTCTTTAAACAATCATGTACATCCTCCCTTTTGGTGAGTTTGATGTTGTGGGAAGTTGCTGGGTGGGTTGTGAGTGTGGTTGGGTCTTCCTTGGGTTTGAGGTTGTCTGTTGGATGCTTCTTTTATGACCAAAGACTGCCTTTTCATTGATTTTTATTTGAAAGTAGTATTAGTCATTTATCCTTTTTGTTTTTCCATTAGTGCATTACTTTTTTTTGTCTCAGTGTCTTGCTGGGCTTGTGTTTTATACTTGCTGCGGAGACTAAGAGTTTTAGATGAATTTTATTGCATTTTTCATATTTTTATATTGAAAAATACAAAGTAGTTGCACTCTTAGTTGCATCTTAGATATGGATTTGAGGAGTTACTTGCATTGGATTTCTTGGATGAGAGTTGTATTTAGGCTTTTATATAGGAAGGATTGCATTGGCATTCAGAAAGGAATATATATATATATATATATATATATGCATCTCATGTAGTGGCATACCCTATTTTTTTCATTTGACAAATATTGCACTTAGCATTGTTTGTTATGGTGTGCATTTTTATTTCACTGCTGAGTCTTCATATCATTAGTTGCACGGCCATTTCCCTTTGAGTAATTACAACCATTAAAATCAACGCATAATTTAAAATGAACTACACATTTTTATTTTATAGGGTTCACCAACAAGAATAGGTTTTAGGGTCTTGGAATAGTTCATTGTGAGTTAATTCTCGAAGACCACTAAACAAAACAATTAGGTGTCTGTCTAGGTAAGAGAGAAATTCTTAATATAATTAGTGTTTCTCGAGACGCTCCTCTTACACGGGAGTTAAGCATGAGGCAGTGCACATGATTGTGATTGGGATGACCCTTGGTCACTTTTATGAGCATCAGATATTTCCAGGATTGTATTCGTATCTAGGGGCTCTTTAGAGAGTTTCGGGCTTTTCTACCTTGCCCATACAGTCGATCCCGCTTGCGACTGTCCACTCGAGCATTGGTTATATTAAGGTGACCTTAGTTTCCTTACCTAGGTATCACAGGGGGTACTTGCAGAGGTTATTCTGTGAGTATCCTATCGAGTCTTGAGGTCGGACAGCACAGTCGCTTTATGCATTGAATATGAGGACCATTATAATTGGTTACATACCTCCGCTTATAGTGTATGGGAGTTTCCAGCCTCTCCTAGGCGATACATACCTGCTGCATTCGGGATCTCACATATCCTCCCCTTGGTTTGCTTGTATTTTGGCTGTATATTTTCTTAGGAGTGTGCTCTTTGTGCACTAGTTTTCCTTTGGGATCGCGGTTAATTGAGTATATTTATGCTCTCTTAAGTTCGAGTCCTTTTATTTTTGGCGTGCCTGGTATCCTATCACCAGTCCTTGGTCCTAGTATGAACCCTGGTGTCAGACTTGGGGGCATCACAACCCCTTACTGTGCTCATAGATTTGGGAGTGGTCATATTCCGGCCTATACTCCATTTGTGGAAGATGTTGACTCCCTTATCTCGGTATTTACACTGATGGTCACCCTCATGGGGGTGGTAGTGGATGCGTGAACATTGGGTCTACACCTTACTTTCCTTTTTTACGTCCCATTGTTCACTATATTGTTTCCTTTGGGTGTAGTTGTCATGATCATTCCTCCCTATATCCTATATTTTGGATTCTTTATTAACTATTTTGGGTTGTTTGGAACTAATATGGTTGCCATGTAGGATCCAGTTTTTGTACACTCTCTTCGATTTTTTGACCTGTTCGTGCCTATCATAGGTATTATGTCTAAACTGGCATATAGGTTAGGATATCACATCCATTTTCACTTATGCATTCCCTTATGACCATTCCATCTTAACCTTAGGTACGAACCCATTCCATGGTATCACGGAACCTTCATGTTGTTGTTATAAGTGGTACTATGTGAATGGTAGAGCTTTCCTATACATGGGTGTCCTAGTTAAATCCCTTTTGAATTTGGTACCCATGATGTGAGTCCTCTCTTAGGTTCGGGAGTCCCTTTTAGTCCTGTCATGTCCTTGAGCAAGAGCTTCATACTCCTCTTGAACTTTATGTTGGCCATTTCCCCAGGACTCCCTTGTATATGTCAAGTTGTAATTGCATTATCATGAGTTTTGCTTGCCTTATTGATCCTTTTGTCGGCTTCCCTGAATTTGATTATCAGCTATATAGTCCAATCTTGTCTCATTTCTAGCCATGCAGAGCCATTTTACATATCCTTTGCAGCTTTATTCCCCATTTTTTACCGGGAGGGGACTTTCCCCCGAGTGTCATTATCCTACACGTGTCCTTGAATTGAGAATAGGTATGTTCCGCTGCTTGGAACTATTTTTTTTGCCCCTTGACACTCACCTCCTCTAGTATGTAACTATAAATCACTTTTATTCTTCTTCAAGCTTTTCAAAATATTTAAAAAAGTCCAAAAAGGAAAATAAAAAAACCAAAAAGCCAGATAGGAAAAGATATTATCTTTGGCAGCAGTTGATTCATGTTATCTTCGAATAGAGAAATATATATCACATCCGTTGGTTGAATTAGTAGTTTGACTTTAGGATTTGTACTCATATCTCTAAGTTTATCTCCACCAACTAGTTAAGCTTCCAGTCCCTATGGAGCCTCTGTTGATGCCTCCTGTGTCGCAGAGATGTCCTATTTTTATATATTGAGTCTATGCTACCTATATTCAGTCACCATTCACCTTTATGCTCTTGTTCGAAGGAATTTGAAACCTGAGCCGGCCATTCCTTAGTTTGCTTGACTTTGCATGTCGGCCATTCCCGGTATTGTTACTGGTTCGTGCACATTATGATCGAGTCCTTCCACATTATACAACTTTGCTGAGTACCTCATGTTGGATGATGAGGGATTCCTTAATTCCCTCCTTCCAGTGGATTTCATCCCATTGAATTCAGATCATTTATTCTGGGATAGGAATCTAGAGTCATTTTGAGTGCCTTGAGACTTGCAGTCATCAGTGGCAGGTTCTCTCACCATCGAAATTTTTGGGAATACATTAATGTCCCCTAATCGATGGATTCTATCAAGTGTTTGACCTCAACACATTTATTCACACTTGTTAGTTTTCACTCTAGTACCTTGATTCCCATTTTCATTATCGGTGGGTGATCTCACATCTGTTAACGGTATACATCAATGACCAGTAATCAAACAATGGACTACTATGTTTGACCTTGACACCTCTATTCACATGGTAGGACATGTAATCATAGTGGATTGTGTTGAAGACCTTCCAGATTGGTGGCATTTCATATATACTACCTCCTTGATCATGCCAGTGTTTATGAGGTTTCATCTCTCGTAACTTGATTCCAATTTATATTAGATATCTTCAGCCATTATGGAGATCTTGATCCATTATATATCTTCAGCTTTCATGGAGATCATGATCCTTTGTATATCTTCATCATGGAGATTCTGATCTATCTATATTGTACGTGGAGATGACCACACATGTCATATTTTGTATCATGCCTATTCATGGCCATTGTACTCTTATGTATCCGGGACTGCTATACTATTGGATGGCTAGTTCTTCCACCTGGTTCTTTATCACTCCACTTCTGGGATGGACTTATAATGTATTTTGGCCATCGTATAACCCCTCTGACCTCACACATTAGGGGGCATCTGTTACAACTGATTTTATCACACATGGTAGATCACACCTTTATGGCCTTCCCTGTCTCTCTGCAGACTCTTTGGACCCTATGGACCATTTTTGTACCTTTTATGTTTCCAAGATCATCCCTAAAATCATGCATTATTTTCTATACGTGACTTTTAAACCTATTCTCGCGTATATACGCGGATATGACCCTCAAACCCATGTACATTGAGATTTGTGCAAAAGGCCAAATAGTTTTGGAGTTTTCCTTGATGTGGATCTGAGTCACTTCTCTCTTGGCCTTCCATATGCCTTGATATCGCTTGGATTTGACCTTCCATTACCCCATTGAAGGACTATATAAGGAACCCTATGGATACATTGAAAAAGAGGAATTAAAGAGCAAGAAAACTATAGTCCATTGTTGTCGGAGCTTCTACTTGAGTCTACATCCCTTTGTCCCTTGGAGCACTTTGTGTTCTTCCCAATCTTACCTTTTGCTTGTGAGATTGCTATCGAGAGATGGAGGATTGAAGTGGTGGAGGCCCAGGTGGAGGACTCAATTTCTCCGGTTCACAAACTTGCCGACAGAGGTTGTCACTATTGTAATCTTTGATTCATATTAATAGAAATATCTTTTCCTATCCAATAATGTGTATTTAAATGAGTATTGAATCCATGGATGATTTTAAATGACTATATGTTATAAATTGTATATGCTAGAGTAGGTCTAACACAATTATATAGCATGCTTGTCTTGTTTGTTGAATGTTGAGAGAGAAAATTGCTAATACAAGCGAGAGTGGAAAAGCTCAATGGGGATCTACATCAACCATCAAGAATAAGGTATGTTTCGAGATAATTTAGTGTTAGAGGTTTGGTTTCTCTTGCATATGGGAAAGGATTGATTTCTGCAGTTACTCTATCTGTTATGGTACCCCAAGCCATAGGAATTTTTCTCTGTAACAATATAAGGAATGCATTAACACTCTTCTAGTAAATTCATAAAGGTAAGCATGCATCAAGGGAAATACTCCAAACTTCACCATGTTTCTTTTCTTTATCTTTAATGAAAAAAACTAACCATATTTCTCCCCATATCAATATGCCAATTTTAAGCATTATCCTTGGACTTGTTTTACTACTTGGATAACCATCATCTATCTTTGAGTCGATCCTCCAGTTCCATGAAATCAAAGTGTAATAAGGCATTTGAAAGAACTCAATGTGGGATTGACATATGGCATCCATCTCCTTTGTATTTTTCAATCTCTCCTAGGCGCAATTGTTTAATATTATTCACCCATACTTGTTTCTTGGCAATTATCTTACTTGGCTAATAGGATTTCCTTTCAGAAATGAATGATACACTTCTCATATATCGTCTCCTTGTATTACAATAGTCTTAATATTTGTGCCCAAAACCACTACAGTTGTAGCATATCATGGTACAACAATATGCAACAGTATGACCCACATGGTTGCAAGTCCAACATCTAACTATATTGTTGGGATTCCCAACACTTCTTCTTGCATAGAATCTATAATACAATTCCTTATGACCAAAATCATAGCATGAGTAGCAATAACGATTGAAACTATTTTCATACCTGGATGCATGATTCCACCTAGAGGATGTCTCTTTTATGTACTTAATTTGAGGAGTAGGACTAACTCCTTGATATCCTCCAAATTTCTAATGTCTTTTGCAGGTACATGAGGAGCAGCTTGGTTTTCACTCTTGGGGGTTGATGATATTTCTTCAGTATTCCTAGGATTCTTTGAGATATATTCATGGTTTTCTGCTTCCTTATTGTAACTAAGCCCATATTTGTCAAATGGAGATGTTTGACAATCCAAGATCTCATATATATAGGATGACTGGGTTATTTTTGAACTTGAAATATGCATCAAAATTTTCATCTTTATTCTTGATTTCTACCAACTCCATTTCAATCTTCTATCATCTCATCTCATTTTCATCCAACTGATTCTTCAAGACTTCCTCTACTCTTTTGGTTTCATCCAGTTGAGTCTTCAAATCAATATTGATCCTTCTTGTTTCTTCAAGATATTTTGGGTATTCACTAGACTCTCATTGTTGTTTGATCAGTTTGGTGTTTAATCCTTCAATTTCATATACTTTGTCTTCTTTATCATATTGTAAACTTGTCTTCTTGTGATTGAATTTCTTGAGCAGATCCATTGAATTCTCATGGTACTTTTCAAAGGACCCCAAAATATTTCTTTTGACCCTCAAGTTGTATTTGAGGTCAATGTCCATCAAAAGGCATGCTAGAAAATATTTATTAGCATCTTCAAGATCATTTTCAATGTCATCACAATCAAAACTATTGCAATCAAAATGATCTTTACCTTCACTGATGTTTGAAGCTTGCACAACTTTTTTTATTGCTTCACATATTCAGTGGGAATGACTTATGTTTCTAGGTTTCATTTTTGGTATTAACTTTCCATATTAAACCATAGGTATTTAGTTGAAGTGTATTCCCCTACACTCTCTTTGATAGATCTTGAGAGTCCATCGATAATAAATTTCAAGGCAGTGGTGTTTTCCTTCTCGGAATCTGCAGTTCTATTGGTATTCTTATTGGATGGAATGGTGGATTGATCACAATATCCTAGACACCAAACTTCTTCAGATAATCTTTCATCTTGCTTCTCCATCCAAAGTAATCTGTCATATAAAATATTGGAACCTAATCATTGCGTGTGGTGAAGGCCTGTTCTGATACCAATTGTTGGACACAATGTCACACTGAGAGGGGTGAATCGGTATGCTAGCAATTTTATCAATATTTTCCCTTCTCAATACTTAAGTATAGTTGATAATATGCACAATACTACCAAGTACATTATCATTCATATACTAATAAACATATTTATATCTACATAAACATGTCATCAACATAGATCATAATAAGAGAAACAACACCAAACAAGTATAGTAAGGTTTATTTATAATTTTATATGAAATACAATGAAGACTTCAATCTCTACGATTACATTAGCACCAACTGAATGAAGAGAACCAACTCCTATTCCAAGGCCTGTATTGGTTCTCTTCGCTCCAACTAAGAATATGGAGGTATCCAAACCTCAAAGTGAACGAATCATATTTCCTTCACATATTGATCACTCTCATCAACGTTTTCATGTCACTTGTCAAGTAACTTGTCAATGTCAAGTCAATAACTTCAATAAATATAGAGATTATTGTTCAATAATATTTTCAAGTCATCACAAAACATCAAGGGTATTCTCATGTCCACCAACTTATCCACGATATGATTTCCAACATAGATGTGTCTTGCAAAACTAATACACCAGTCTACAAATCAAAACAACAAGTACAAGACTGTACTCCTCAATCCCACAGTTGATCAATGTTACTAGTTGAGGCTAACTAAGTGATGTCAATATGGTTGAATGTTGTTCAGATCAATGATGTTCCAATATCGTCTTCAAATTCCCTAGGTGTTGGATGATGTGGTTGACTCAGTTGATGATGCCCAAATTTAAGCATATATGTCATAACAGTGTATAACATCATTGTGTATTCAACATGTCACTTCCTACTGAGCATAATCAATTCTCTATATGATTCATCATATTACTTCCTACTACACATAATCATTGTGTATATAATTAGTTACCGTATATCATCATATCTCTTTAATACTGTGTATACGTTTTCTGCACTTTTGAATGCTTAAAAAAGGAGATCAAGAAAACCGAATTTTAGACCTTGTCTTCTCAGGTTGTTCCTACCACCAAAATTCAGAGCCCATTAAAATATTCTTCCAAAAACATTTACTTCAAGGAATTCAAAGTCGGCTCCCTCATACTTCCTTTAACCACCTGAAATCAAAGAAAAAGATAAACACATTTGACTGATGTATAAGCCTAAAAATTCCTCAAGTTGTGACTGTCTTCTATGAGTTGCTCCGTCTTCACCAGATGCCTAAGAAATTCCTGAGTGAGATCCGAAAATCGGAGTTGTGTTCTCAACCTTTTTTGACACATTAAACGAGGTGAGTTAAATCTCATTTATACATATTTATCATACTTTAATTTACTAGAACGACCTGCTATATATGTATTATATATATTTTAAATGCCATTTTTATTAAGGGAGTCATCCTTACATAAGTTTGTTTTGTGGTTGTATTTTATTAAATTTTAATTTAAGTTATTGGTGTTATGACCATCATTGCTTGCAATCTTATACAAAGGTTTATGCAAATGTTTCTCCTTATCCAGAAGAGCATCATGAACCCACAAGGAAGGGTAGAAATACCATATGAGAGCTTCTTTTCATATGGACTTCAAGGAAAATATCCATCAAGCTACCAAGTACAAGTGGGATCCATTCAAAGAGTGTGGTCTCCAAACTCAAACCATGTCCAAGGGATCCTCAAGAATACGTAAGTGGGTCCAAGACCCATCAAGTGCTTGAAGGGATCATCAAGGGATCCATGATTCCTTTATCAACATAAGAGTACCAATAGAGTCAAACATTCTAGGGACAAATGACCATAGAATGGATCATTTGTTCCTTCTAGTGCTCCAAAGCACACTTCAACTTTGAATGAGCTCTACCAATAATATAAGAGCTTTATATAATATCCAAATCCCATAAAACCACCATATGTGTGGGTTCCAATAAAAAGCCACCACTTTCATTTCTCCAAAATGCTTTCCACATCATCAATATCATTTCATAAAGTCTTTATCCTTTTCCATGCCATCAACCTTTGTTGCTCCTTTTTCATTAATGGCTTGTCATCAATGACAACCATGCATAACAATATTCATATGCTGAAAAAGATTGAAGAGAAGAGTTCTAAGCTCACCATAACTCAAGCTTGCAAGATGGATAGGAATGCATATATGCAAAAAATATTATGAAACTGAAATATAATATGGGTGTATGAAGGACACTCTAAGAAAAACCGATTTTCAATTTCAATGCTCATAGTCCCACAGAGATGGAAAATTATTTCTTCCCACATCATTTTACGAACTGTTCAACACCCGGTTTCACTATGTATCTTATGATAGTGTGTTCTTAATATCTTGGCTATATTATTTTTTTACTTTGAACTAGTTAATAAATACATGTAATCTTGATATGCTAGATAGGGTAATGACCTCCTTATAATATCTTAATTTTATTTTAACACCTATATTTTTATCGCACCACGTTTTCTAGTTAAACTTAGAAGTAACAATATTTTTGAGATTATTAATATTTTGTAGAATGAAATTTTTATCAATCTCCGAATGGTTTAACCAATATATGGTGTATTTATACCAACCTCCCTTAAACTGAAGGTGGTTTTGACTATATTTTTAAGGGAATTTATGGAATCTATGATATCCCTTTTTATTTATCATGTACTTCTACATAAGAAACCTAGTCATAGCCATGTTCTCGATGGGGGAGAGGCCCACTTCAATTACGATAATAGGGTAGGGATTATTGCTTTTAAGTTATAAAATTCTACTAGATTTTCTCAATCATTCTCCAATATTCTCTAGAGATGCTACAACCTCAAAACATCAAAACCATACAAGATAATGAGTGCAACAAGAGTTCCAATAAGGAACTTCTTCTTATCCCATTATATTACAAAGTTAGCAACATTCAAGATAAAATATTATATATTAAGTGTATGTTTAAGTTTATTCTTTTAACGACCAAAATCTATTATAAATTAGAATAGATACATAATCTATTTTCAATATTTTTATTTTTATTTTTCTATTAAAAATTTAGTTGATTGAGGATTACGTCATGAATATAGATTGTGAAAGAAATTTGTTACATACAAAGTTATTTAATGGCATTAATAATAAATGTTCGTTACTATTAGTAACTTGGATTTTCTCTATAATTTGATATTATATTAAGTATTGTGGCTAAATTGAGTTTCCATGGTAAGTCTGGGAACTTGAAATCATTAAATTATAGTGATATATAATGTTGTGGAATTATGGAATAATATGGGCGTTGTATTTGTTATTACAATAATTTTAGTTATTGTAATAGTAGCTAATTTTGTCTTTGTTTAATATGATGTTTTATTTTAAGAAGTTGGCACCACTTTATACTCCACAATTTTTTTTGTTATGAATTTAAAGTCTAGGTTTGACCCTTGTGATGATCAAAATAAATTATGAATTCGAATTTAAACACAAATTATTTTCATTATAATTGTAATAAAAATTAGGTTGACAAATGTTTACTTCGTCAATAAAGATTAATGTGTGAGAAATTTCAAATTGCACATCAATTTTCAAAAATTGGTTTATCAAAGTAACCAGAAACCCTATATATTTAGGATGTTGATGACGAATTAATCTCTGAAGTATATCAGAAGATGTGATGAATAATTTTGTTTAGAAAACTCATCTTACTATTTTTTATCATCTTGGAGGTTTAAATCTATGATCTTTGGCTTCTAGACTAAATGAAAAATCAGCTTTGTTTGTTACTATTTTGGTCGATTTTGTATATACTTTTGGAGGAGGTGGATTAGTCATGAACTTAGGAATAATGTACTTTTCGTTCAATTATGAATAGAACTATGATTTGTTTCCAAGGAAAAAAGTTATTCAATGATGTTGATATTAGTAATATATCCATTATTTATTAATAAAAAATATTTTAACAATCAAAATTAATTATGAATTATACTAGCAACAATGTAGTACGATGTGATTTTTTCCAATACAAGAGGAAACTTAAAAGGAAAACTTACCAAAGTAGTTATTGCAAGTGTCACTATTTACTCATGTAGTGTTTGAACTTGTCAAATTGAAAAGAGCATATTAATTTTTCTCTATAACTTGGATTCCTTACAATATTTATATTATCATTAATATTAATATTTCTATATTAAAACAAAGTTCATCAAGACTTGACTCATGAATAATAATTTGTGTAAAAAAATACTTACATATAAAGTTATTTAACGACGTATTGATATTATTTTTGTGACTATTATTAACCTTTTTAATAATGACACAGGTGGTACCTATTTACCTGTGTTGAGTATATGTTATTATACTAGTACAATATTGACATCACTTTAAAGTATACAAGAGAATATTTTATAAGTCTAGTTGTGTCGTTTAATGATCAACATCAAATTATTATGAATTAGAATGCAATATAGTACGATTTTATTTATATCAAATATAATAAGGAATATTAGGAAACACTCACTTCAAACTTTATTACAAGTGCCTTGTATTTATTCATAGACCAAGTCTAAACAATGTTGTTTTTAAATTCATTATTGTATTTGATTATGAACATTTGATATAGTGAGAAGCTATGTCGATCTAAACAAAACATTGAAAAGTTAAATATTTAATGGTGCTATGTATTATGCATAAAAATTTGTGACATAAATTAACACTAAAGTTAAACCCAAAATTTGTATATATATCTACTAAATGATACAAAATTCATAAAAAAATAACATCAAGAGAATATTTGATATACTACAAACATTGAAACGTGTTTATTCATGTATATTAATAAGTACTTCAAAGAAAAAAATTACATTCATGAACCATATCCATCTAATCTCACTATATTCACTCAAGTAGATCGAGTACAACTTCTACACCAAATTTATTTATCTTGATCTTATTGCACTGTTCTTTCTTGGGAATCCATGCCCAAACTATGGTATTAATTGGAATAGATCCAAGTTCTATGTCATCAAGATTTGGTACCCAATATTTTTCTAAATATTTCCATGGTATTTCCCTGAAGTAGGCTTCCACCAATCAACCTTTACGTGAAGAGACTCACTTTCATCATCCTCAAAGATATTTGAGCTGGATTTTTCCATCCAAATCATCTCTCCTTCATCCTCATTTCCTGATCTAAATATCAACATATTTCCCTTCTAAACATCAATCATAGGATTTAATTTTGGATTTGGATTGCTGCACTTGGGTCCAACATATACCGGTTCATCTGTAACATTATCAAAATCCCCGTCCATAACACTTGAGATTACACAAAGTGCATTATGGTCAAAATTGAAAATATGTCGTGTATTGGGCTGCAAATACTTAGAAGATGGTCCACTTCCATCCACTATTATATGATCATTGTAGATTTCATATAATGTAGCAACAACTCTTTCCCCATACTCTACTTTATTTTTCCATTCCTCTATTACAATTGACGAATTCTCATTGTCAATAGTGTCTTTCCACATTTTTATGTATGATGTTATTCCTTTCTTTAGTTCTTTTAAAAAGACATCATTTGCTTTGGTACCTAATAAATATGGATTCCATGTGGGAAATTTAAGTCGACCTTCATCATCTATATTCCACAACTCTACAAGTTATGACCATGCAATATCTCTAAATGATTCTTTATACCTCATCAACGGAACACCGTTAACTACAAGAAATTGGAAGTATTGGACATAAAGATGTCCAACTAGTGCATATTTTCCCTCCCTGATGCATCCATTAAGTAAATGTTTGAATTCATACACTTTGTCAATAAGTGTTGGTGGAAAGACTCTTTTTCTATTGTGTGATATGTATCTATCATTTTAGGTAAATAATATATATCTTTACTTTTCAAGCTGGAAGACATTCTTCCATAGGTTCCATCTATGTCTTCATGGGTGTGACCCACAAGAAACAACCCAACCTCAATAGAGATGACCACACCAAGTTAATTTAATAGTGATAGAAACATGAAAACATAACGATTCTTATTATCACTTAATGCATTGTCCAACTATAACAACAAATGTGGTGGAAGAGGTTTGAAATCAACATCCTGATTTTTTTGATCTTCCATGAGATAGAAAATCATCCTTGTACACTATACATTTTGAGTAAATAGAGGTTTCGAGTATTGCATTTGAAACTGGGTTTCTTAAATTTCCACTCTCATAAAGGAGATCACCATACATATCAAGGTGCGAGTATTCAAGTTTCCTCAAGCACTTTTCAAGAGATGTAATGGTAAATTGTGATCCCATATGTACAAATGGTAGGGAGAAATGACCAAAACCTCTTGTGTTATTCCCTTGTGTTATAATATCTGTCAATGAGAAACCTAAGTTTGTTCCTGCAATAGATTTTTATTTGACATGTAATATTGGGATTTAAGTCTTTGTTTTGTCCATTTTATCATGGATAATGCTCAAATAATCCCTTGGAAACCGCTCTGAAATAATTCTATGTGCATAGACGTAGCAATATATTCCACACATAACAGTCATGTTATGCTTGTTTAGTCTACCTTGTTCCTTTTCTTCCAACTCTTCTGTAGTTGTTGACTTCATCTATGCTTTCAACACAATACATTCCCTACATTTACTAAATTTGGTGTTGTTTTAGAATTCCACCTCTCTAAAATGATTATTCTAGATCTTGCTCATTGTTGGTTGTGATATTGATGAATAATTGACATTTTGAAGAGCCTCATTGATCTCCTTTAACAGTGAAATTTGTTTGTAAGTTTAAGGAAACAATCTTAAAGGAGAAGAGGTTGCATCTTATTCAACTTGATATGTTTGATTTGGTGAAAAATATGAATTATCCATGACAATTATGTGCAATATTTTCAATGGATGTCATAGTATGTGCACATGCTTTGCATTTGTTGGTATTAGGTCATGAAACAGTTTGATGTGTCCATATTATAAATACTTTTGGTAGTTATAGAAGGTACTTTAAGGAATCCTTTGTATCTTCTTCCATGGTTTCTTACAAATAATAATTCTATTCAATCTCATATGATTTCACTACAACAAAACCCTGTGATTAGCATCTCTTTTAGCTTCATTTTTAGCATCCATTATCACTTTTAGTGTATTTCTCATCATTTGTGGACAAAGTGGAAACGTTTCCATAGGATGGTGCTTTTAATGGCATTATTAACGTCCATTTTTAAAATTTGACGTTATTTTGGATGATAATTAGCATCCCAATTAGCGTCCAAAATAACATCCCATATAACGCCTAGAATAGCCCAAAAAAACGTCCAGAATAGTACCAAGCTTAGCACCATATATTGAACCAGGGTTAGCACCAGGAATTGCGCCATGAATGTCACCGCAAAACAAATATGTCATAGTGCCAAGTATAGAGCTAGGAATTGTGCATAGAAATCATCCAACATACAACTAGGTATAGAGACAAGTATAGCATCTAGAATAACGCTAGAAATTTAGCATCCCAACTAACGTCCAAAATAACATCCCATATAATACACATAATAACCTCCAAAAAAATATCCAGAATAAAACCAAGCATAGCACCATATATTGAGACAAGGTTAGTGCCAGGAATTACACCATGAATTTCGCCAAGAAAATCATCTGACATAGCACCAAGTATAGAGCCAGGAATTACGCATAGAAAACATCCAACACAACGTCAGGTATAGAGCCACGTATAGTGCCTGGAATAATGCTATAAATTTCAAAAGGAACTGCACTAGGAATTGTACAAGGATTAGAGCTAGGAATTGTGTTCAGAAAAATCTGACATAACATCAGATATAGTGCCAACATTATCACCAAATTATGTTATAGAAAAATAGCAAGAAATTTCAAAAGGAATTGTGTCAGGAATTGCACCAGGAATAGTGCTAGGTATAGAGCTAGATATACCACAAGGATTTGTAATAGGAATTTCGGAATGTATTTCGCCAGGAATTTCCTTAGGAAAAGGGCAAAGCATAGAACCAAGTATAGAGCTAGAAATAAAGTTAAGAATTGTGCCTAAAAAACATCCAACATAGCACCAAGTATAGAGCCAGGTATAGCACCAAATGTTTTGAAAGGAACTCTGCCAGGTTTAGAGACAATATTTTTTCTAAAAAAAATGTCTGACATAACGTTAGATATAGTGCTAGGATCAATGCTAAAATTTGCGATAGGAAAATATCTAGGAATTACAAAAGGAATTGTGCTAGGAACTGCACCATGCATAGTGCCAGGTATAGAGCCAGGCATAACACTAGGAATTGCGATAGTAATTTTGAAAGGTATTGCACCAATAATTCCCTTGGGAAAAGGGCCAAGCATATCACTGGGCATAGAGCTAGACATAGGACCAACAATTGCACTAGGAATTTAGAAAGGAATTGTGCTAGAAAACATGTCAGGAAAAATACAATGTTGCGTTAGGGATAGTGTCAGGCACGTTGACATAAGTAGCACCTAATTGGTCATTTTGGAAACTAGGAGACCCTAATTAATTGTAAACAACCCTAATGGAATCCTACAGTCCCTAATGATATTAGAGTGTGCTTAATGACATGTTGTTGATGATGATGATACATACTAACAATGATAAATATGGCAATAATGATTTCTACAATATTTAGTAGGATTTTCATGACAACGATGATATCAATGTCAATAATGATGATGCAGGTGATTATCGCACTATTTGATATTAATTGGTCCTAATGAAAACATAATTCAAGGGAATCATTTTGCAAATAAATGGCAGTAGTTTGTCATTACCTTTGAACATGGCACTTGTCTGCATCTCATTTCAGTCAATTGGGTATTCAGATAATGTCTATGATGATCCACTTTCATGAGTCATGCCACTCCTTTGAGTCTTTCAAAAGAAGGCATTTTCCACTATCACACTGTGTGTTTGTCCCGTTTAGTCATGCTTCCAAGTCTCTGGTCGTGCCACCCGATGTTCAAAGGGAAGTTGAAGAAGTTTACCTCTGTAGTCAAAACAATATCTGTGTTAGTACTTTTGAGTCAGTATTATGGTTACTATATTCACATCATTCTAGAACTATTTTTTGAGTTTCATGTCATTGATGTGGGACTCATCATGACCCTCCTTCAACGAGACTATTCCCGTCGACATCATCTCATCATCTGGGAAATAGTCTTAGAAACAAAAACTTAGTACCTTGAGATATGTATGCCTTAATGATAGATTCTCTCACTCTTGACATAGGTTCACATCATTGACCTTTGATCGATAGAATCAACTGGGTGTTCAACATCAAAACATCTATTCACACTCAGTATATTGTACTGGGGTACCTTGGGAATCATTGACATCAATGGTGATCTCCCTTGCACTTGTTAATGGTTCACATCATTGACGATAATTAAGTGGTTTCTACTGTGTTCAACTTCAGATCATTGTAATCACATGGATAGAATCGTACTTTGTGGAAGACGAGATGAATACCTTGCGTAGTTGTTTAGCGCTCATTGCTTTCCCCAGGTTGCGATGGAGTTTTGTATATGTAGCATGGATCCACATTTGTATGGTCGTGGCTATGCTCAAATTTGTGTCTATATGACATAGATCTACATTGTATGTCTGGTAGCTATGTCCAAGTTTGAGTCCTCTATCACATGGATCTACGTTGTATTCTAGTAGCCATGCTTGTTTATTCCTCTCATGGATCTTCCTTGTATTGGTCTGCAGCCATGAGTTGGTTACATGTGTCTATGAGTCAAAAATATTGATGTACTATAGATGCCTACTTGATGACATTCTCCAACCAAGCTGACATTTTCACCTTGAAGTGACAACTTGTTCTCTCTAAGATCTCACTTATTGTATCCCTCTAAGTCTCATGCTTTGGGGGGCATTCTGTTATACCCAAATCCTGTCACCATCATGTGATAAGACCCTTAACTTCCATGTTTTCCCTTAATCCCAGCACTTAGAGTGGAAACTTACTTTGTTTGTTAATTCTACATGAAAAAACTCAGCACAACGCTTTCTCTATTGTCCATGAGTGGTACCATGCTCAGCACTGCCTGTATCCTCTTTTCCATAAGTGGTGCCACTACCTATGGTCTTTGGTCCATAAGTGTTTCTCATCTAAACCACTCTGTCATAAGAGAAGAAAAGTGGTACCTTGGGTAAAATGGGAAAAATAGAAGTTTCTCAAGGATTCTAGATCATGATCTTCGTGTCCTCCCTTATCCCTATCATTATGGGTCAGTTGAGCTCGAGATCCCCCATGGTAGGATCTAGAGCCATCTCAATCACAATTCTATCAACTATTCCTATCCATTGAGCCTTATAAATACAAGCTCATGTCCATAGTTGAGGGGGAGAAATATAGAGGTATTGTTATGCTGTTGTATTGACCACATAGCCCAAGCCATTGGAGAGCGTAGAGAGCAAAGTTGGAGGTTATGGGGATGAAGTGTTTTTCTCATGGAGATGCTTGTCGACACTAAGGCAATGGTTGTAAGCTTCTCCATACATATTTAATGCAAAGATGATTTCTGTCCCACATTACTGTTGTTTTGATTTCACATGTACATGTTGTTAGAGTCCTTAGTCACTAACATGGATAAGTAGATGATTTTCTAGTAGCTTTGATGTGTTTGCATGTTTGATCTGTTTGCACGTACACAGGTTCACTATCGAAGCAGCATTCCAGGTGTCTATGACATTCAAGGAAGGTTTTCATCCTTTGTCGTTCACTCATTTGTTCTGGATCTGAACCATTCAGATCAGAGGAACAACTTCTGTCTACAGAAGGTGCAATATTCCTGATTACAATATGGCTAATTTTCTTCCTCAATATCTAATGTCATTGAAATGTTCATGTAATTTTATTTATTCATAAAATAGTGTCTTTGGTTCTTATTTAAATACATGGTTTGACAACATTATCAGCAACCATATGGACAATATTATGTACAACTAGCACAAAATTATGTACAATCGCAATGACAACCTTAAATGGGCCAATTTAGGTCCCTTTTTATTATTATAGAAAGTTATTTTTATGAATCAATATTGTGGTATATAAAATTTAATCCATTGATAAGTTTTATGCTTATATTTAACTTTTGAATTCCTATAGTATTCTCAAAATACTTCTTACTATCAGCAGCATGAGCACACCCAACAGAAACATGTATTTCCAATGTTTTTGGCCATTATGTATTATGATATTACAATCTAATGGATTGATTGTATGGTAGGAAGATAACTTGTTTTTGTATGGTAGCTTTCTACAATGGGAACACAAATAAGGAAATCTTTAACATTATATTTTATGAAATCAGGTTTTGCCTATATATTGTTATTTGAAGACTTTTGTGATTGTCTGAAGTATATACTACTTTATAGTTTTTGTTGGTCCATTTTCATTTGCAATTTTTGTGTTTGTCTCACAATAATTTTACTTGAAAATACAAAGATCCATTAAACCAGAGTTTCCGAGCTCCTATTTCCCTTGTAAAGAGACATGACAGGGACAAATAAGGAGTGGCAGTCCCTGGAACTTAATAATTTCCTGTTGAAGTATGGAAGTATTTTCATAATATAAACATTTATCAATAATTGTTACTCTAACTATTTTTAGTAAGATATATGGTGACAACATATTTAAATTCAACATCTTGGCAAGTAAGAAGGATGAAAATAGTCCCAACAGTAATTATTGGTGCTTCTTAGCCCTAAAAAACCTCCTCTTTCAAATATGGGCATTATTTTAGGCCATTCTCCCAAGTAGCAGTCATAAGAAATCCTAGAAAGATCAATGTTTGAGTTATGGGCAAGGATGTACAAGCAATGTAGAGGATTTTAGGGTTATTATTCATGATGAATCTGTGAATAGTAGTGTTGAAGAGGGTCCATCATATATGAGCACAACTAATGCTCTTTTGAGCATACCTTGGCCCCTAATAGTCCTAAAATAGCATCAAACTGCAACCATGAATAGTTTTGACTCTCTAAGCACATTTGGGGAGTGTCATGTCATCAACTAACCCTAAATAGCCCCAAATATTTGATGTTGGGTGTAATTCGTAGGAACATTTGTGCATGAAACAACTTTGTGGTAATTTTTGGGTAGTTTTGGTACCTTTTACCCCCTTATAACAACAATGGTGAGCAATAAAAGGACCTTCATTTCAAATCTGGGCATGAATGGGGTAGATCCATGGTAAATCAGTAATTTTGGGTGGTTTACCAGCATTTTTGTTGAAGTTCAGATCCCATGCAGCATCTAATTAGCGGTTTGGGCATGTTCTAGCCCCAATATGCCTTTGAAACAACATTATGGGTACTTCTTTGTCATGAAACAAGTTATAAAAAGGACCTAAAGGATAAAATACAAATCTGGGTAATTTTCAGACCTCAAAAGGCAATGTTTGATAGTTAGGAGAGTGTAAACAACCATAAAAAATAGATTTGGGAACTTCTAAGTTTATTATGGGTAGATAATAGGCATTTTGCAACCCTAATAATTAGCTCTTTGACAAAATTCATGCGTAAATAGGTATAAACAGTCCTAAACATGAAATATGGACATACACTGACTTGTTTCATCCTTCTAACTACCATCATTGTAGATCTGGGTGCATTTTGCACCCTAGAACAAAAGCATGCAACCTCGAACTTTGAATGTGGGTAGTCTTGAGGTCATGGAAACAACAATTCTGAGCATATATTTATGCATCAAAACCTTTAAACAATCCCTCCATCACACTCTATCAGACCTGTGGAGATATTTTGATGGATCTAAAGCTTTTGGTTTAACATTTCATCCCTCTAGGACTTGTCTTCTAGCAACATCATCCCTTTGGAGGATTTTTTACATGGTTCATACCCTATTTTATGAAGAACTTTTTTTAATATGGAGGTTGTTATATAGATTGACATATTAAACAATCACTTAAACAACAAATAAGTTTAAAAACTCCATCCAATACCTAGAAAGATAATAACAAGAAAAAGTAGAAATTTGGTTTCTGGTGTTATTTTTAAAATTTGATTGTGTAGGAAACATACAGTTCACTTGTACTATAGTGTTCCTCCAAAACAAAGGAAACACAGAAAGGAGCAGATGTAAACCTTCTTAAGGTATAGTTACTGACTCACCAAGTTATAGAGAGGAAGAGTTGGATTATTGAGGAAATGGAAATGATACACTTAAATAATACAACTCAGAAAATCCAGAAGGTGTTTGTGCATGTGCCGTTTGAAATTTGTGCTCATGAAGTTGAGGAAATAGGTATGCTATCTAGTTATTTCTTCTATGTTCTATATTTCTGCCACATTTTCCTTACGGAATTAATTTGGCTGCAACACTTTTCTTCACATGGAATATGGCAGTTCTAGCTAATGTAGATTTGGGGTTTCATTAGCCATGTATATAAATTATGGTGTGCATAGTATGCTATTTGATTTGTTTTCAACTATTCTTTCTCCATATCTTCTTTCTCCAAGCAATGGTGTACACATATTTTCCATGAAATACATACCCTGGGAAAACTTGTTGGTTACTTCCCCTCATTTTGAGAATGGTACCCAGGGTAAACCATATTATATATAAGCTCTATGCTTTGTCAACATAGGGATCAAGGCCATTGCGATATACTTATTTTATATCTCAACATGTCACTTTCAGGAATTCAACTTGGGCGGGGAGGATAACGATCATTCCTTTTGACCACCCATGCTAGACCCAATTGAATTCAAGCAATATTGTACATATATTGATTAGATAATATCTTTAGAAGTCTGACGATGTTCAAATTATGAATGTTCAAATGGATTATTATAAGTAATTATTCCATCTTAACTTCAGATCCTATAAAAATTGACATATTTGCATCTCAAATATTTTTTATCCCTCTTGGTGTTTAATAGATCCAAGATTAAGATGGATATACGCTTGTCGAATATGAGCTAGGTGATTTAGGATCCTTACACAAACTTGATTTACTCCCCTATTAGATTGTCCACATACAAACTATCATGTTTATGGTGAAATTATAAAAAGTAACATTATTCATGCTATATCTAGTTTTATAGAACTTTGATACTCTTTGCATTGTAGGTGTGGAACACTTGCTAAGGGACGTCAAGGACACAACTATCAATACTTTAGCAACAAATGTTTTATTATTCTCTCAACTGGACTTGTTGTTTGTTGTTAATTCTAGTGACTGCTACTTCTTGTTACTTTTGTTTCACGAAGATGACTTAATTTTTTTATACACAATGAGTGGAAAATTGACAACTCTGAAGGGTCTCAAAGCTAGACTGACAGAGGTTCATGTATACCTAGATATTTTTTTTGATGGAACACTTCCTCTCAACCATGAAATTCTAGACTTTATGGTATTAAGGAAAACATAGTAAACATGCATTATCATGAGAGTTTAACCAACACTTTCCTTCCACATCCAAACATGTATGATTGTCAATGTTTGAACATTAAAGTGTAACTAAGTATAAGAATTATTAAGTTACAAAAAAATTATAGCCTCTAAACAAGACATATTTCCTCTAACAAAGGATATAAGGATAAATGGTACTATGCTAATCGTTGTAAACAATTGTTGAATTTTAACTCATCCAGATAGTGTGAGACCATTATTTTTTGGTTTTTTGCAAAATTTTGTGTAAAACTACAGTTAATTTATATCAAAAAGTAGGTAATGGTCATTGTCTCATCCTAGCATCAACATTCAGTTTTGTGTAATATTAAAGTTCTACGTTGTTTACTATCTATCCATTCTTCAGTTGGTTGCGATAGGTGAAAAATTAGACGATCCTTGAATTCCTCTTTTATTGTTACAAGGATGGTGTGGAACCATTTGTAATCTTGTTTAGAATCTTACGGCCATTTTTTTGCTACTTTATATTTTCAACCAGTTCCAACAAAGTTTAATGAAAGTGCTTCTACACCCGCCTGATGTTGAAGTTTTAGGGTTTTCATAAAAATATAACAAACTTGTACTTTTAATGCCTATTCAAACTATAAATAATACTGAAGTATAACATCAATAAATTTCTTACAAAGATATGATTTTCATCTCTTTCAAATTTAACACTCCCTTAAGGATCATTGTATTAAATTTACACAAGTGTAACAAAATCACAACAAGTAGAACAATAGTACCAATAAGGTAAAATAATGAAAAAATCAACTAGATGCAGTAAAAGATCTACCTGATAAAGTAAGAGAGATAAGTATGATTTGTCCCTTCCTTATACTCAAAAATACTTTCAAGTCAAACCTTGTCTCTAGGAGACAATTCACTAAAGGAACAAGTCTGGCCCTTATCTGAGGGCAGGGACATACTTGAGAGAGAGGGAGAGAGATAATTTTTGTAGGGTAGGATTAAACAAGTTCAGTAGTAGTCAAGACATCCTAGGGACAACAAGTGTGGAAACCCCAAGATAGTAGCATACCAAAAACAGTAAGGTAACAATCTGCAAAAGCAACGACCCACTCAAAATAGGCCAACACATGGTAAAGGCCTACTTTAAAAAGTCCAAGACCATTTAGGGACACCAGTCAAATTTCAACCAGGGGCATAAAAAATAAACCGAGCAATGAAATTGAATTTCATTACCTCTTGCAAGTGTGTTTGGGAAAGTGAAAGATGAATTCTATTCTCATGCACTCTCTCTACACATTTTTCAAAATCTTGCCTTATTGAGAAGAAATTCCACTGTATGTGACCGAGAAAAACCCTAGTTTAGAAAACCGTCAAAATTGACAATGTTCGGTCCATGAAGTCACCAGATAGGGATCTCCCTAGTGGTACTTAGATGTCATGAAACCAACGAAACTAACATTTTGTCTATAAGAGGCCTGATTTTGAAGTTATGGTAAGTTCCTTCTCACTTCCCAAGGTCATTTAGAGACCCAAGCAAATTTCAATCGGGAGCATAAAAGCCAAACCGAGCAACAAAATTGAGTTTCGTTGTCTCCTAGAGATGTGTTTGGGAAAGGGAGATATGACTGAGATTCCCACGCACTCATTGGGCACATTTTTTAAAAGCATAGCGTATCGTGAAGAAACTACACTAAATGTCAATGATCAAAACCCTAGTTTAGAAAACTATCAAAACATACATTGTTTGGTCCATGAAGCCATCGGTCAGGGGTGTCTAAAGCGATACTCGGATATCAAAAATCCAATGGAATTGATGGTTGTCCATCAGAGATTCGGTTTTCAAGTTATCGTCAGTTTTATCTCACTTCTCAAGGCATTCAAGGACACTAGGAAAATTTCAACTTGGGGCATAAAAACCAAACCAAGCAACATATTTCAGTTTTGTTACCTCCTTCATGTGTTTGAGAAAAGGAGATATGACTGCTATTCCCATGCACTCGCTCAACACATTTTTCAAAATCTTGGTCTATTGTGCATAAATTACATTGCACGTCACTGAGAAAAACCCTAGTTTAGAAAAATGTCAAAATATACAGTGTTTGATCCATGGAGACACCAAATAGGGGTGTCTCTAGTTGTAATCGAATGTCACAAATCCAACAGAACTGACTGTTTGTCAATCAGAGCCTCGGTTTTCAAGTTATTGTGAGTTTCATCTTGCTTACCAATACCATTCGAGGACACAAGGAAAATTTCAACTAGGAGCATAAGAACCAAGTTGAGAAACATAATTCAGTTTTGTTGCATCCTACAAATATATTTGGGTAAGGGAAAGATGACTGTAATGACCAAAAACTCGTTGGGCACATTTTTCAAATTCTTAGCCTATCATACATAAATTGCATTGCACATCACTTAAAAAAAACCCTAGTTTAGGAAACCAAGAAAATATAGAAATTTTGGTCCATGAAGCCACCAGAAAGGGGTGCCTCTAGTGCTACTCGAATGTCATGAAGCAAACAAAATAGATATTTTGTCCATCAGAGCCATGGTTTTTGAGTTATAGAAAAATTTCATCTTAGTTCCCAAGGCCATTAAGGGACACCAGACACATTTCAACTGAGGGCATCAAAACCAAAACGAACAATGAAATTGATTTATGTTTCCTCCTACAAGTGTGTTTGGGCAAGAGCGAGATGATTGCAATTCCCATGCACTCACTTGGCACATTTTTTAAAATCTTAGCCTATCATGCAGAATTTGCATTGCACGTTAGTGAGAAAAACCCTAGTTTAAAAAACCATCAAAATATACAACTTTCGGTCCATGAAATTGGCGATTATGGATTTATCTAGTGGAACTTGGATGTCATGAATCTAATGGAAATGATGGTTTTTCCATTAGAGTCTCGAGATTCAAGTTATGCTGAGTTTCATCTTGTTTTTTTAAGGCCATTCAGGGACACCAAAAAATTTCAACCTGGGGCATAAAAACCAAATCGAACAATGGAATTGATTTTTTTTTCTCATGTAAGTGTGTTCTAGAAGGGAGAGATGAATGTGGTGCCCATGCACTTTCTCAACACAATTTTGAAAATATTTCCCTATTGTGCAAAAATTGTACTGCATGTCACCGAGGAAAACCCTAGTTTAGAAAGAACGTCAAAATAGAAAAATTTCGATCCATGAATCCACCAGACAGGGGTGCCCCTAATGGTATTGGGATTTGATGAATCCAATGAAACTGATAGTTTTTCCATCAGGGCCATGATTTTTTATCTATATTGATTTTCATCTCGCTTCCCAAGGCCATTAAGGGATAGCAGGAAAATTTCAATTGGGAGCATAAAAACCAAACCGAGAAACATAATAGAGTTCCGTTGCATCCTAGAGGTGTGTCTGGGAAAGAGAGATATGGTTGATATTCCCACACACTCGTTGGGCACAATTTTCAAAATTGTATCCTATTGTGCAGAAATTACACTATATGTCAATGAGCAAAACCCTAGTATAGAAAATTGTCAAAACAAACAATGCTCCATCAATAAATCAATCATATAGGAGTCTTTCAAGCAGTACTCAAATGTCATGAATCCAATGGAACTGACGGTTTTTCCATTAGAACTTTGATTTTCGAATTATGGGGAGTTTTGTCTCTCTTCTCAAGGCCATTTAGGGACACTGGACAAATTTCAACTGGGGACATAAAAAACAAATAAAGCAACATAATTGAGTTGTGTTACTCTTTACATGTGTGTTTGTATAAGGGCGAGATGACTGCGATGCCCATGCACTAACTTGACACTTTTTTCAAAATTTTGGCTTATTGTGCAAAAATTGCATTGTACATCACTTAACAAAACCCTAGTTTGGAAAACCATCAAAATATACACCGTTTGATTCATGAAGCCACCAAGAAAAGGTTTCTCTAGTGGTAGTCAGATGTCAAGAATCCAACATAACTTATTGTTTGTCTATCGGAGCTTTGATTTTCAAGTTATGGCGCATTTCATGTTGCTTACCGATGCCATTCAGGGACACTAGGAGAATTTCAACCAGAAGCATAAAAACCAAACCGAGCAACGGAATTGAGTTATGTTGCCTCCAATAAGTGTGTTTTGGTAAGGGTGAGATGACTGTGATTCCCACACACTCGTTGGGCACACTTTTCAAAATATTATCATATCTTATAGAAATTGCACTTCACGTCACTTATCAAAACCCTATTTTAGAAAACCAACAAAATAAATAACTTTTGGTCCATGAAACTGCCAAATAGGGGTGTCCCTAGTGGTACTCAGATGTCACGAGTCTAACAGAACTAACAGTTTTTCCATCAGAGCCACAGTTTGAGTTGTAGTGATTTTCATCTCGCTTCCCAAGGCCATTAAGGGACACCAAACAAATTTTGACTAGGGGCATAAAAACCGAACCAAGCAACCGAAATCATTTGTGTTTCCTACAACAAGTGTGTTTGGGAAAGGGAGAGATGAATATGATGCCCATGCACTCGCTTGGCACATTTTTAAAAATCTTAACCTATCATGCAAAAATCACACTGAATGTCATTGAGAAAAACCATAGTTTATAAAATTGTTAAAATAGACAACTTTTGGTCCATGAAAACATTGAGCAGGGGTGTTCTTAGTGGTACTTAGATGTCACAAATCAAAATTACCTGACGTTTTTTCCATCGGAGCCTCAGTTTTCAAGTTACGATGAGTTTCTTCTCTCTTCTCAAGGTCATTTAGGTACACCAGGTAAATATCAACTAGGGGCATAGAATCCCAACTGAGCAATGGAATTGATTTATGTTGCCTCCTACAAGTGTGATTCCCATCCACTCACTCAACACAATTTTCAAAATCTTTCCCTATTGTGCAGAAAGTGTACTGCATATCATTGACCAAAGCTCTAAACATTCAGTCCATGAATCCATCAGATAGGGGTTTCCCTGGAGGTACTCAAATTCCATGAAACCAAAGGAACTAACATATTCTCCATTGAAGCCTCAGTTTTCGAGTTATGGTAGGTTCATTCTCACTTCCCAAAGTCATTTAGGGACACCAGCAAATTTTTAACCAGAAGCATAAAAGCGAAACTGAGCAAGAGAATTGATTTTTTTTCCTCTTGGAAGTGTGTTTGAGAAAGAGAGAGCTCATTGATATTCCCATGCACTCGTGGGGCACATTTTTCAAAATCGTATCCTATCATGCATAAATTGCACTACACATCAATGACCAAAACCCTAGTATAGAAAATTGTCCAAATAGACAATGTTAGGTCCATGTAGACATTGAAAAATGGTGTCCCAAGCGGTAATTAGATGTCATAAATCCAATGGAACTGATGGTTTGTCCATCGGTGCTTCTGGCTTTTAGTTATGGCGAGTTTTATCTTGCTTCTCAAGGTCATTTAGGGGCACAAGGCAAATTTCAACTAGAGGCATAAAAACCAAATTGAGCAACATAATTGAGTTTTGTTATCTCTTACATGTGTGTTTGGGCAAGGGTGATATGATTATGATTCCCATGCACTCGCTCGACACATTTTTCAAAATATTGGCCAATGGTGCAGAAATTGCACTACATTTCACTAACCAAAACCTTAGTTTAGAAAACCATCAAAATATACAGCGTTCGGTCCATGAATCCACCGAACAAGGGTTTTTATAGTAGTAATAAGGTGTCATGAATCCAACAAAACTGACTATTTTTTCATCGGAGCCTCGGTTTTCAAGTTATGGTGAGTTTCATCTTGCTTACTAATGTCATTCGAGGACACCAGACAAATTTAAACTCGAATAATAAAAACCAAACTGAGCAACGAAATTGAGTTGCATTACCTCCTGCAACTGTGTTTGGTTAATGGTGAGATGAACATGATTCCCATTCACTTGTTGGACACATTTTTCAAAATATTAGCTTATCATACAAAAATTTCATTGCATGTCACTTATCAAAACCCTAGTTTAAAAAACCAACAAAATAGATAACTTTCGGTAAATGAAGCCATCTAACATGGGTGTTCTTAGTGGTACTTGAATGTAAAAAATCTAACGAAACTGAGATTTTTTCCATCGAAGCCATGGTTTTCAAGTTATAGCGAGGTTCTTCTCGCTTATCAAGGCCATTAAGGGATACTAGACAAATTTCAACCAGTGGCATAAAATCCAAACCGAGCAATGGAATTTGGTTTTTTTGCCTCGTGCAACTATGTTTTGGCAAGGGTGATATAATTGTGAATCCCATGCACTGACTCAACACATTTTCAAAATCTTAGCCTATCATGCAGAAATTGCACTGTACACCGTTAAGAAAAACTCTAGTTTAAAAAACCGTTAAAATAGATAAAGTTTGGTCCATTAAACCATCGAGCAGTGATGTCCCTAGTAGTACTTGGATGTCACAAATCCAACTTAAATAATTTTTTTTCCATTCAAACCTTGATTTTTGAGTTATGGTGAGTTTCAACTTTCTTTTGATGGCCATTCAGGGATACTAGCCAAATTCCAAGTAACTGAATTGAGTTTTGTTACTTCATGCAGGTACTTGGATAACATGTCTCCAACAAAGCTTTGAGATTGTTATACCAATGATATGATTATTATGTTAAAAACTATATTTATGATAATATTATTTTAGTCATGTTTATGAGGGGATATTATCAAGCATGTTATATTAAATTTACTATTAGATCACAATGTGAACAACTCATGAACTTGATTGAGAGATGAAAACCATCGTTGTTATGCTATTGAAGATATATATTGAATAACATGCTATATATATATATATATATATATATATATATATANCACTTTATATATAGTCACGGGGATGTCTATTGTGATATGAAAATTTATGGTGTACATGTGTGTGTGTGTACATGGTTGTGGATACACTTGATATCTGTGGTTACTATCTGTTGATGAGATGATGTTTATATTCATGGTTGGAAAACTCATGAGAATGCATAAATTATCACACTAATATTTGCAATATAACACAAAATATGCATTATGTAATGAAATTGATACTAATGCTTTAAATTGATTATTTCTTGGTATTTGCAGAAAAATGCTGAAGATGACTATGTAGGTGATGATCCTAATTATGTTGGCATCGATGTACCAGATAAATATATTGCTAATAACGATACAAATGGATCAAATGAAAATGATGATGGATATGATGTTGGGATAGATGATGATGATGAGTATGAGGATGAGGATGATGATGATAGTCATTGATGCTACTATTAAGATTGTGGATGTTTTTTGCTTTCTCCATGCTACTAGACACATATTGTTATTTTTATGATTATCCAAGTTCATATTATATTTTGGGTCATTTTGATTTGTATGGTGGATTCATGTTGACATATAAACTTTGATTATTGTTGATCATTTTGACTTTTGTAGATATGGATATAAAAAAATATTTCTTGTGATATTTATATATATAGTTCACTTGTTCTTTTAACCTTGTATGATGATTTGTATGATATGTTATTGATGCGGCGATGTTTTATAATTTCACTTCTTTTGATGGAAGATAATGCTGATGTTATTTTAATTGTACTTTAAATTTATATATATTGGAAGTTGTTGATAATATTTTCATGGAAAATTAATATATGTGATGATATTACTAATTTGGATAAATGTTGTATGTTTCTATTAAATTTCTTCATAAATGTTATGCAATTAATTTCAATAATTGTATCTACAATTAATTTGAATGTTTCATTATGTTATTTTAGAACTATGAAGTAAATGATATATGTGAACTATTTAAATTAATGAATAAATATAATAATTTGATATCATAAATAAATTAACACGCAATTGGATATGGTTGTAGATGTTAAATATCAATTCTAATGTGCTGCTAATAAGGAAGCAAAAACATGAGCTAAAACGGAATCCCACTATTCTAGATCTAGAAGCAACATTGGACGCAAAACTTGGTGCTAAGTTGGAAGTCAATTTTGATGCTATTTTGGATGCCAAACTAAAAGCTAAACTAGTGGCCAACAAAGGAGAAAAATTGGATGCTAAATGAGAAGCTAAATGAGGCACTCATGAGGAAGCAAAAAAAACAAGAAAGCCAAGATGTTAAACAGGAAGAAAAATATGGTGCTAGTGTGAGAGTAAAAATGGACGATAAATTGGGTGCTAAAGTAGTAGCAAAACATGGTGCTAATGTGGGCATAAATAGAGATGTGAATCTAGGCTTTAAAAATGATGCAACACTTGGCACTAATAATGAATCCAAACATGGTGTTGATATGGTAGAAAAATAAGATGTTACTTTGGATGCAAAACATGGTGCTACATAGGAAGCAAAATATGGTGCAACAAAAGAATAAATATTTGGCGTCATTTTGGGAGAAAAACATGATGCAAAAAGGAAGCAAAAATTGGTGCAAATTTGGAAGCAAAAATTGGCACATATTTGGAAGTAAAACACGGTGAAAAATGGGATGCTAAAGTGGTAGCACAAATGGATACAATATTGGATGCTAATTTGGATGCAAACATGGTGTGAACATAGATGCAAACATAGATGAGAACATGGTACTATTAAGGATGAAAATATGGCACTAACGAGGATGTCATTTAGGAAGCAAAAGAGGATGGTCTCTAGGAAGAAAAATATGACATTATTTAGGAAGAAAACCTCGACGTTGTTTAGGAAGCAAAGTTGGATGCTATTCTGGAAGAAAACAAATAGACGTTATTTTGGACGTCATAAAAGATTCTATCTAGGAAGCAAATTAAGATGATTTTTGAGATTCTTTAAATTTTTTCCATGACGCATCCCATTTAGCGTCTAGTTTGACAACTCAATGTAAAAACAAATTACACTAAAAAGGGACACTAAATGGGATGCTAATTCCAGTATTTGTTGTAGTGTTAGTATGCTGGTGGCCTCTTAAACCCCATACATAAGAACACTTTCCCTAACAATAGAAATGACAACTCCAGTGGGGAGACTTGTTTGTTTTGGGCTCTCCTTGACTTTGTTTTCCAGTGTATTTAAGGTTTCAGGTCCTTCTTGCAACTTAGGAGTAACTCTTAATACTGTTAAGACACCTCCCTTGCATGTTTAGGGTTGTTTTGGACCATTTATGAGCCTTCTTCCACCCACTCATTGTTGTTTCACTGCATAATTGTGAGTTATGCATGTACTCATGACTTCCCCATAAGGGAACCTTCGATTCACTTGTGACCTTGCCCAAGGAAACTCATGAGTTCCCTATAATAGTGATTTTTCACCTTTTCTTGGCCTGTTTAGGGTGTTTTAGGGCTATCTGAAGGGTCCTTCTGGGTCCTCTATCTATACATGACCCATGGGGAGTGTTGTATCCTCTTAAGGGTTCTTTTTAACTGAGTTGTAAGTCCTTTTGAGGTATTTGGGCTTGTTTTGTTACTTTCCCCCGCGCCTCTTTCTTTGGCTTGACCTTGTTGGGAAAGGTGCTGACCAACCTCTGTTAGAAGGTTTAGAATGGACCTAGGAGCTTCCTTACCTCTGTTTATTTCAGTATTGTTGTTTAAAATCTCCATGCCAAATTGGTTGGCTTGTTTACTTTTTCAAGTCTCCCGTCCAAGTGTGGTTCTATCTGGCTTTAGGGAAACCTAGGGCCTTTTTGTGGGGTATAGAGCAGAAGTGTATTTATTTTGTTTATATTACTTGCATGAATTTGTTTGTAGTTTTTTTTTCTTTCACATTCATAAAGAAAAAATAAAAATAACAAGTAGTTTATTTATATGCATGTAGTCTAGGGTTTAGTCTTGAATCCATAGCATGTCTTTGTTTTATGAGAATATAAAAAGAAGTCTTTCTTTCATGGATTTTAATTTTTCAGTTGTGAAAATAAAAGAGAAGTAGAAGTTTTCTTTTGCATTTTGATCTTTTGTTTGTTCATATTGATTCCACTTTCAATTCAAACACCATTTGTTTCACCTCCACCACCTTTGCGTAATCAACATCCCTTAAAAAAAAGTTTAATATCTAAAATATATTAGTAACAATTTATTTTTAGGGACGAAATACACTAGTATAGGCTAGTGTTTTGGGTTAGGGATATATTTAACTAACCAAAACTTTAAAATCAAACATAGTGTCCTTTCTTTGGGAAATCCAATTTTGTAAAGCAATATACCCGAAATATCCTTTAACACAGGAGTCAAGAATGAGGTCGTGCGATACTCAGCTGTGGACATACCCCTTCTATACTCGGTAGAGAATACACCAGAGGTGCTGCCCATTTGGGGACTTAATCAGTACCTTCTTCCGACCCTGTGTGGTGCCTGGTACTATTTGACTTTTGGGCTTAGTTACCCTTCCCATGTGCATCGGTTGGACTGACGACTGTTTCGCTGGACTTTATTTGTGATTTTGGTAGCCTTAGTATCTATACTTATAGGAATCTACATGGGTGATAGTGGAAAGATATTTCCATTGTACCTAGGGTAGATGTGGGAGGAAACCATGTGCAACTCTTTGGAAAAGAGTTTGGTGATTCAAACGCTTGCCCCAAAGTGATTGTATCGGGACCTCGGGTAACTGTCCTTCTCCCTTCACTGGTTGGTTCTAGGCCCTCACCATCCTAGACTCTCCTTTGGAAGGTATCCTTATGTTCCTGGTCTTGATACTTAGGATTTTTTTAGTGGTTTTCTCTATGTGTTGTTGGTTTCCGTTTTACCTCAGACTTGGATTTCTTGATAAGTCAAAAACTATGACTAGTACCCCTACGAACACCAACGAGGAGACCCCCTTGCTTGGGGATTCTTGTGTTTTTCCTTTCAATGGAAATGTTGGTGTTCCTAATTTTATGGCCAATTTGAATCTACTTGGATTCACTCTAGGGATACCGGTTCAGTTGTTTTCCACTCTAAATTTCTTGAATGCTCCTGATGCTTCTCAAGAAAGCACCTTATTTCAAGGGAATCAAAACATTGTCTCCCCTTCACTTGTAGCTACCTCTCCTCCTCCTTCTACCTCATGCGGTGAAAGTTCTGATACTAGTAACCTATAGTATAAAAGGATAGAAGAAGTAAGAATAGGAAGAAGTCATGAAAGCAAGGGGGCATCATCCAACCTCTGCTATTCATGTTGTACCCAACCACTCATCCTCTATAGGTCATGCTGGTGGAACCCATCCAACCTATAAAAGTCATGTTCGACCCAGTCTCTCAACATTTGCAGTTCATGTTGGGGGCACCTATATAACCTCTACATGTCATGTTGGACCCAAGAAATAAACCTCTGTAAGTCATGTTTATCTTCACCACCCATCCTCTCCAAGTCATGCTCGGGGCACTCACTCAAGTCAACTTGATCCTAACCACCCAGCCTCTACAATTTAAGTTGATCCTAACCACCCAGCCTTTTGAAGTCATGCTAGGGGAACACAAATAGCCTCTGCAAGTCATGTTGGACCTAACCACCTAGCCTTTGGAGGTCATGCTGGTGGAAAATAGTCATCCAATGTGAGTCATGTTAACACTGTTGAGAAAAATAACCATTCAAAATGCAAGCTTAAGTTCCGTTGTAATATTTGCGAGGGAGACCAGCTTACTCATAACTTCCCTAATATTACAAAAGTATAGAGAGTGTGGTATGAGTCTCAGGAATATTCTACTCCTGAAAAACCTATACTTTCTCAACAACCTATTCAACCTTTGGTTGATTAAGTGGTTGAACCAATGCAATCTTTGGTCAATCCCACTCTCCCTTTAGAGAGTGAATCCTCTACTAGTCTTATTTTCTTCACTGCCAGTTAAGAACCTTTTGGACAAGGGGGGACTGAATTCAATTCAAATGAACCCCCAATAATCCTTCGAGCTACTTCTTTTAACTGGGATAGCCTAGCTGAGCCATGCATTCCTTCTGATGCACCTTTCCAGATAAAGTTCCAAATCAGACATTACACGGTTTCTCTTTGTATTGTTGATGAAGGACACTCTATTAGTATTTTATTTGCACATGCTTGGAGAGGCATGGGATCTCCCAACCTTATGTCGATTGATAGCCATTTACTTGATTTTTATATAAGAAGTAGTCAAGATTTGGGAATTCTTACTCAAAATTATGTTACTTTTGGTGGGAAGACCATCTTAGTTGATTTTATGGTAATAGAGGACCCCTTGAAATTCAATATGCTCCTTGGGAATGATTATGTTTATTCTATGCAAGTTTTGGTGTCCTCTCTCTTTTGTGTGATGTAATTTCCTCATAACAAAAGCATTGTCACTATTAATCAACTGGAATTTCTTGATCCCTCTTCCTACCCGACTAGTGACCAAATTTTTCCTTTGTTGATTCCAAGTGTCTCGATAGACACTACCCCTCCACGAGTGAGCTATGTGCCCTCATATCCCTTGTGTTCAATTGATACTGAGAAGAATCCTCTGTGTTCATGCTTACCTTCTTGGGACTGGGTCCTAGCAGTTGACCACTCTATTAATCCATTTGAATGTATAGATATGTGTCCTATCTGGGATGGTCTCCTTCTTTGGACGAGGTATTCCTAGAATATTTTATATAGTTTGACCTTCCCATGGATTTTGACTCGGTTGTGGTTATGTATAGCCCTAATTTTCTTAGTGAGTCTAATCCTTCTTCTGATCGATACTCCTATGATTTTGTTGTTGAGGCTTTGGACTCTCCCATTGAATAGCAAGTCAATGATCCTGATGAGTTTGATTATTCTTGCAGTTTTTTTTACTCCTGTGATACTAAGTTTGTTCCTACAGATTCTATCATCCCTATCAACTTCAAATTTCCTTTTGAGGTTGATTCTATTTATCATTAATCCTCAAGCATTGGAACTATAGAGTATTCTTTAGTATATGCTTCCTTGAATACACCTTTTCTAGAAGATAGCGAAGTTGCAAGTGTTTATACCAAAGTGACATGTATCGAGCCTTTTCTTCTGAATATGAACTTGATACTATTTTTCTTGGAGAGAGGATTCTTAGTTGGATTTACAAATGCTTACTGGTCTCACCTTATTGTTGAAGTTGTAACTTCATTTTCATGTACCTTACTTTCTCTTATGATCCTGATGTCGGATTCCATGATTTTAGCTCGTTGTATAAGCCCTCATCTCTTCTCTCATCATCACTTATCTTTGTACCATTTTTCCATTGTAACTTGACACCTTTTACCTTGAAGAGACATTCCCCAAGTGTCCTTATCTTGTTCGCATTCCTTTCATTATACTTAGGTTTTTTCATCGCGCTTGGAACTAGTTCTACATGCCTGTGACACTCATATCCTCACATTTATATCATTCTTCCTTCTCTCCTTTGAGCTCGTTAAAAATAGTAAGGAGGCCGTGAGTTGAATTTTTTGGGCTCATTAAAACTTTACGAGAAAGGTATGGAGTTACCCTTAAGCTCTAGTATGAATCTCTAAATATGACTAGATTGTCGAGTTCAATTATCCCTTCAAAATCGTTAAAAGATGTGAAGGAACATCCACATAGGTATAATTTTAGCCCTTTTTCAGTCCGTGTGGATTACTTACGAAAAAGGAATACTCTGTCTTCTTCGAAATTTAGAAGAGTATCTTCAGGTATAGATTTATCTCTTTTCTGGGCATGGAGGAATAAACTTACGGAAAAAGGAACATGTTCGAGCTTACTTTTCTATGTTTTTGTGCTCTATAGCTAAACATGAAAATTATTTTGAGCCTTATTTATGCCTTTCCATGCACGCTTAAACCCTAGTACAAAAGCATTGAGTGATCTTGTTTTTCTTCACACTCATTAAAGCTAAATTGTTTTGATTGCTTTTGAAGAAGCATCTGTATGGTGATATTGTATCCCTTTTTTAGACCTTGCCGACTAACTACAAAAAAGCAATAACTTAGTTCGTTCGGGCTAAGAGAGTCCTCCTCTGGATTGTTTTATACTTTTTCAGACTTAGGAGACTAAATTTAAGAAAATTCCCCCCCCTATATTATTCTTTGGAGTTTTCAGACTCTCAAAACTATGAAAACATCATCGAGCATCCACTAATTTGGGCTCATGAAATCCATAAATCAGTGCTTTATCAAGCATCATTTTGTCTCTTCTTTGATATTTCCAACAATCAAGAAGGTCTCGAGTTTTCTTTCTTAGACTCATTAAACCTTTATAAGAAACAGGGAAAGGGAATTCCATTCAAATGTATTTTGTATAATGGGAGCAAGTCTTGAATCCTTGAAGAAAGAATCCATTTTGAGTTTATCAACAATTGGTTCCTAGTTTTTTTACTTAGGATTAAGACTAAATTCAAAGTTTTTTACTTCTCCAGCTGGTCAGTTTTCCAATTATATGGAGAATCTTTCAATGTCTCCTACATAGCATATTTGTATCATCAGTTCCTTTGTGTCAAAAAGCATCCTACGTCACTATTATGTCGTGCTCACTATTCAAGAACAAAACCATTATCGGTCATTCTACATTTTCCTTGACCTCTTGTGTCGATCATTCCCTGGTATCAGTTCATTAGATCATGTCTTCGACAGTCCTTGATGCAAAACTGTGTACCAGTTCCATATTCCATTCAGTATTTGAATTACCTCATGTTGGATTATGGAGGATGCCTTAATTCCTTCCTTCCAATGAAACTCTTGCTATTGACTTCAACACATCTTCTCTGGGAATGCAATTTAGAGTTTATGACAGTATCTTAGGGATTTCATTCATCAGTGGAAATTTCCCTTGTTGTTGGGTAGAGGGAATACCTTAATGTATCCTACTCGATGGATTCTTTAGGTGTTAAAATTCAATACCATTTATTCATGCTTGTTAGAATGTACTAGGTACCTTGGGGGCCATTTTCATTAATGGTGGTTTCCCTCACATTTGTTAAGTATCCTCATCAATGATCAGTAATCAAACGGTTTCCTCCATGTTCGACTTCAACTCCTTTATTCGTACGGTTAGGATTCATACCTTTGGGCATTTTGGATTGAATACCTTGGGCAGGAAGTAGCATCATCATATTTTTCTATTTCTCGAGTTGCTCAAGACCTTTTCACACTTCATATGACATTTGATGAGACATAGATCCACCTTGGATTCTTCTAGATATGATCAATTATTGAGCATGGATCCACCATTCTTCATTTGTGGTTATGACTCCTTTAGATTTTATATGGCACCTTTTTGCATATTGTGCGACCATGATAGTTACATCAGTTATAAACATGTTGGATCCACCTATGTATTTATGGATATGATTTGTATATGGACATTTATTCCCAGAGAATAGTTTGTCTAACATGTATCTCTCTTTCAAGTACCTTTGTTCGAGCCTATGATATTGGATTCTCCGTCTCTTCGACTTCTCATCTCAGTTGTTTCCTTTTTATAATTTATTTTGACTATCATATTCCCCTATAACCTCATACATTGGGGGGAATATGTTTGGCCTAAAATGGCACATCTCTGCCTGTGACAAATTTCACATGTTTTCGTCACATGTCGACACTTAATGAAAATTCACTGTTAGTCACTGAAAAAACACCTTGTTTGGAGGAGACATATCTAGAGTTTTTTTTAACTATGTTTAACCTCTTCTATGGACCATCAGAAAGGTATATGAACAAGTAAAAACTTTCCAGAAGAAACCAACCCCTGAAAATCCATGAAAATACCTAAAAAGGAGATTTTTTGAATACCTAGCGAGTTTTCCTAAGAAAACCTATGAGTTTCCTTTGACACTCGTGACTCTGCTTCTTAAAACCTATGAGTATACCCTGAATTGGCCAAAAAAATATAAAAATATGGAAATTATTGAATTTTGGGTGGTTTTGGAACCGTTCCTTTGGTTGTAACTTATCCCTGTTTGACCCTTACTCTTAAGAAAACTATATAAGAGAGGGAGAGAGTTCCATGAAGGGGACTTGGACTTTGAATTTTTATTCCAGATAAATTGGGACTCTCATCCCCCCTACCATTTCCCTAGATGCCATCTTCTTGTGTTGCAGAACTTGGAGGCTGATATTCTTGGAGAAGAGAAGCATGAGAACTAAATAAAAGGTTTCACAAGGTTCCTTGCATGAGGAGAAGGTCTCTTGGAGAAAGAGGAGCAAGAGGAGGAATAAATGAAATCTTGGATCAACCTTCAGTGAATAATGTATGAACCTCTCTTTCTTTTTAAATCTTGTTTATGTTTTCTTCCATAACTTTATTCATCTGTATTTATACCCCTAGTATGTTGGCGGCCACTTAACCCCCAGCCATAAAACAGTTTCCCTAAAAAACGACATATTAGGATGATGTGTTCTCGACCACGAAAGACAAAGTATAATCAATGAAGCACATTATGGACCGACAGGAGGTCACTTTTAAGTTGACACAACAGCAAGAAAAATCCAACAGTCAAGATTATGGTGGCTAACCATAGACAAACACTGTCGAGAATTTGTGAACAAATGTGATCGGTGTCAACGGATTGGTCAAACTTTACCAAGAACAAAAATTCCCCTAATATCAGTGAATCCAATATGAACATTTGAAATATGGGTGATTGACTTCACAGGGCCATTTCTGACACCTAGTAGACGGATGTGAGGAAGATATATTATCACTATGGTCTAATATGTTACCAAATGGGAAGAAGCAGCACCTGTCGAAAATTGCTCAAGCAATATAGCCACTAAATTTATGTATGAAAAAACCGTCACAAGATTTGGATTTCCATTGAATTTGATCAGCAATCAGGGGTCACATTTTGTAAACAAAACAATCACCATCTTAAGAAAATATTTTTTTTCTTGAGCATCAAAAGAGCACAACATATCACCCTTAATCGAACGGGTTTAATTGAAGCTTTCAACAAAACATTTACCAAAGGCCTAACTAAAATATGCAATACCGACAAGTATAACTAGGAATACAAGATACCTTCCATACTATGGGCATACACAACAACGTACAAAATATTGACAGATCAGACCCCATTCTGACTTGTATATGGACAAGAAGGGGTTGTTCCTTTACATTTTCATCAACAAGCACCTATGATTGGTGAACTACTACATATTAATGTTGAACACACAAGACTAACATATTTGTCCAAAATCGAAGAACACCGACTAATAGCAATACAATACCAAGAAATCCAAAAACAACAACAAAAATATTGGCATGATAGAAACGTAAAGAATGAATATCTCAGTTGGAGATATCGCATTGCTTTACAATAGTCAGGTAAAAGGGAATCATATAAAGCTACACACCGAATGGATGGTTCCATATATTGTCAAACAAATCAATTCCAACCGATAAGTTCAACTAAAAACGCTACAAGGAAATGTGTTTCAAAAACTTGTCAACGGTGCCTGACTAAAACGCTACAAAACATAAAAAAATTAAAAATTAAAAAAAAATGGCTATAACTAAAAAAGTATGTTAGAAAAAAATACTAACATGAAAATAAATATAAAACTAGAAAAAAACAAAAACAAGTATGTTGGAAAGCTCATCATGACAAGAAAATAAAGAAATAATACCAACAAAGGCGATGCAAGAAGTAGCAAAACACAATCATGGAAATATGACCGATGATATGGGAATCACAGACACAAAGTGGTAAATAGAGAGTATCAACCATATCGACATGAAACCAACCAGCGCAACAGGATAAAAGATAAAGAAATACAATGACACTATACTTATGAAAAGAGAATAGTCCAATCAATTCATCATGAAACTCGACACATGGAGAAAAAAAGTCAGAATGCCTCGAAAGAATCCTTGATGAACTATCTTTTGAATTTAATTCCCTCACCAGTAGCGCAAATAATTCCACCACCCACTACACATTCTCTCACCCAACAAAGCTTCGCTATAAATACTAGGTTAGAGGAGACTTGGATTTTGTTCTGTGAAGAAGTTTAGCATTAGAGAACCAAGAGATTCAAACCCATAGAACAAAATTCTGAAGCAAAGTAATCTATTGGTAAAATGGCACCAAAGAAGTAAAAAACAACTACTAGATCTATGATGAACAAAATCAAACAGCTTGAAAATTCCAGCACACCACTCTAGAGCAGATTACACATAATACACAATGTCAAAGTGGTCGAACACTAGTGGAAATAAATTTGGAATGAAATGATCTATTGGGGAACTAAAACAAACAACCGATAGAGAGATAAAACATAGAGGTTAATATCTAGAACCATATTGAATTACATGAATGCACCATTAATGGATAGTTTTTTAGGAATGAAGGAATTCATTTCCTAATTCAACATAAGTTGGCATCAAAATGGGAAGTTATATTTCGTGAAGAAGGATCCCTGTGTTATTTTTTGAAACCGACGTTTCAGAATACCAAATAATTGAGCCCATCTTCGGGGAGAAACTCAGAACAATAGAAAGAAATGAAGGACAAAGGTCTTCAAAGCAATATTTTGACACACCTATCGAGATTAACGATGACCTAATCTTCCAAATAATAGGACTACCAAACAAAGGAGACATCATACCCATTTGACCAAACCCCTCTTTAGTCAAAGAAATCATAGGCACCCCCATAGGGAATAACTCCAGAGGGTTGGTAGTCAATTAGATATTATATGGCACACATAAGATATAAAAAAATTGTTTCAGTTGTGTTAACAAACATTGGTCAATAATCTGACCTTAAGCTTGACATGCTTGAGGCAGTCCAAAATGTAGAAACAAGAGGTAAAGTGTATCGTTGGGCCAAGCACTTAGCATAAATTATCAGAAATGTTTGCACAAAATTCCAAGAACAAGGGACACAAATTTAATATCCATCACTCATAATATGGATCACCATGACCCATCTTCGACTACTAGGGGGGGAATATTTCACTGCGCCAAAAGGAGTAGTTATGCAGAAATTCAAGTCATTTTTTGAAAGTGGATGCTGACTTGGTGCTACCACAACCAATATTTGGCTGGACAACTGGTTCCATGCTCTGAAGGTGCAAATAGCTATATGGAGAGTACCACAAAATGTTCGACGAAGTCTACTATCGACTTCCCATATCCAAATTTCCTTGGATCACACATCAGTTAGGTACTTAGAATGAGTAGCAAGATAATCAAAAGAATTCAACTTCTATCCCACAATCAAGGAAATTTTCGAAGAGCTTAGTCAATAATCCAGCACAAAATTGGAAATACCACCACTAGCAAAACATGTCGATTGGCCAATGGTCAATCCCTTCACAGATGTAAAGGAGGAGGAAGGCTATGAATTCTGACTTCACTTGAATACATTTACACTCTATCCCAACCATTCCGGAGATATCAATCCTTTAGGGATTTCTCTAACAACATATTAACTACAAAAATATAGAGAAGAACAATCAGAGGAGAGCACTCCGTCAGATACTCCGATGATGGAGTATCATACTAACAACAACAAAAAAAAAATTCGAGTAGCTGACGAACTATTATGAGAATGACAAAACATAAAGAGAAAAAAATAAGGAAAAGAAAAGAAAATTCTTGTCCTTCAAGAGCAAACTGAAGATAACAATGCTGAATTGTTCAAAAGTGCTATGCAAATACTATAAAATATGCTACAAAGAATAATATCCCCATAGAAGAGAAGCTAGGGAATTTCTTCGCAAAAGAAGAGAAACAAAAAGTTCAAACAGAAGTACCACTGAAGAAATTTAATTTTTCCACGGTACCGCCTATCGATCTCACCAATATTCCACCACCACCATCCCCTACCATTGTTGTTGAAGAATAATTCATACCAACTTCGGAAGCTACCATGCCTCCGACCTTAATCCCTCAGTTTGTACAACATCTATGTGCTCCCTTAAGAGAAAGAATCCAAACTGATAGTGACCTACAATATTTCATCATCCATACACCCTTAATCCTTCCCAACTGGAAAACAATTATAATAAAAATACCAGTCATATCCAACTTAGGGGAGAATTCTACCTTATCCATTCATGAGTCTAACCTAACCAACCTTCCACCACCCTCCACCTCTAAAACAAAAATTGTTTGATATACCGAAACTGTCTTATAGAAAAATACCAACCCCATAAGCAATATTGTTACACAACAAAGCTCATCCTTCATTCCTTGACCTATCAACCAACCTTCCCCAGCACCGTCCCAGACCCTGTTCAAAAACCCACGTCCCTCCAGCTCCACTATCGAACCCTCAACTAACTTACTCCATCCCCCATAATCAACATCTAAAGCTATATCGATAAGCAATACAAAAGAACCTTTTCGCAAGAGAACTTCACCCTAGCTGGCAACCATGACTTACCTCCGTCACTTCCACCTGAAACCGACTCAACAGATAGCTTGATTCCACCACTAACTTTTTCACCAATACATCCTGATACCACTAGTTTTATTACACTAAACCATACCAATGATACTACTACAACTCCAGCTACAGGACATATTTAAGAAGCACCAACACCAAAGAAAGCAACAGAGATAGAGAGTAGAAAAACAACAGAAAGAGTCTAATAAAAAAATGGCAAAGAGTACGAAAAAAGGAAAAGAAAGAAAAGGAAAGAAAAAAGAAACAAGAAAAATAAAAATAGAAGCATCAGCAGCACCTCCAACACCTACAGTAGAAACCACATCGTCTTGTACATATAGATTAATTCATTATGGTTTCCACATTTGACCCCTGAAATGCAAACAAAGAAGAGATAGATCTTCTTACATATGCAATTGACCATGAGCACCAACATATAAGACACCAACATAGAATAATGGAAGAAAAATAGCACATTGAAAAACTATAGGCACAGCCTTCCACATTTTTTATTAAGTGTGAAAAATTATCCCAACAGATTATATTGATCTCGTCGAGGACCGACTTCGACAACCCTCTTGAAAAATATTACATTGTATTTGAAAGTGTTGTGTCGAACCTACAGGAAAAGCTGAACAAGAAACAACAGGATCATGCCATAGAAACTTCTATTCTACTAAGAAATCAATATACGACCTTCAGAGAAGCACACAACATGATAGCACAATACGCCTCAGAATATGTTGTAACCACAAAAGTTTTACAGAATTGGTATACACATTACATCAATGTGTTTGGACAAATGCAGAAGACATGTAACTTATCAGCTCACTACAACAACATAAAAATGGTGCTAGTGAAGCACTTGCTCAAATGATCAATGACCAGCTTATCTTAGAAATCAACAAGTTAGCAAAATTGGAAAAACACGAATATTAATGGATTATCCAAAATTGACTAAGTCTATCTAAATTAGACAAGATTAGGCCACAACTACAACATTTTCTCTCAATCGTCGATGAAAAAACAAGACTCCTAGGGCCATACATAATCAACATTATGGACTTAGATATGCACAAAAAGATAAAGAACCTGTATAGCCTCACTACTCTCACTATCGACATCCATAATGCAGTACATGCATGGGAAGAATTTCAGCACCAATTATCAATATTCGTAGAAGCCATTATCAAATTATGTGTCCAACAACATCAATCTACTAGTACCATTCTTCCAAAGTAGTAGCAACATGTTTTTCCATTCCTCGGACAAAGAATTTTTTCATCTCCTCGTTTCTTTGGGACAAAGAAATTTTTTAATGTGGGGGATATGTTGGAAGAGCCTAATTCATCTAGTAGAATAGGACCTTTGGACGACTACTTGTAAAACATATCAATATATTATGTCAACCTCCATAGGTCGTGTTAGTTCATTGAGTCAACAGGTAGTTATGTAACCTATTGTAAATCATATAAATAGGTTGGAGATCCAGATATAGGATCGGTTCGATCTTATGTAATCAACCCTATATGTGTTCTTGCTAAGTAATATAAATATGTGTTGCTCCATCCACCATTACTTGTCTATTTTTTATATCATTGCTTATATAATGTATAATATGTATCACTAGTAATTATGAAATCCACTTGACTACAACACAACACACAGTGCATTCACAAGGAGGAGCTAACTAGAACTCCCTCCATGCAAACACTAGCATCCATCCTTTCCTCAATTAGATTTAACTGAATTTTCATTGTCTTGAACTGACAATGAACTAACTTGAACTAAATGTTAACTTACTTGAACTCAATGTTAACTGACTTGAAATTAACGTTAACTTGAACTAAATGTTAACTGAATTGGACTAAATGTTAACTTACTTGAACTCAATCTTTAACTGACTTGAACAAAATGTTAACTTACTTGAACTAAACATTAACTGACTTGAACTAAATGTTAACTTACTTGAACTCAATATTTCACCGACTGTTGATCACTTTAGTTAAGAGGCTCACTTAAGTGCCATCTATGCTTCACTCATAGTGCCATCAATGCACAATTTCTACTATTAACTTTTTGGTTAACTGATGGATGTTGATTGATGAAAAATAATATCTTCTTTACTTAATTGATTACATCCATTAATAGTTCAATTGATGCTTTGACTGATGGATTGATTGGGGAATTCATATTTTACTGAAGCTTTATAACTTGAGTTCACTTATACATTTGCGTGGGAAATTCAAATTCCCTTCTCTATACTTTATCTCATTATCATTAATTAATTATTGCATGGTCCATATGTGTATTATTTATCCATCTTATCATATCATACTTAGAATAATTATTCCATACATGATGATGATCATATATATTACTTGAAGCTATATAGTCATATGCTAAAGTAATTCACTCTAGGGGTAGATAATCCCTAAAGGATACTTATAGCACTTAGTGACCATGACTAGAAATATATCACATAGTATAAACACCTCAACAAATGGAGTTCCATAGTCTTGATACAACACAAGACTTCAATCTTGATACAACACAAGATCATCTCCACAATTGGAAATTCATTCTCATCTAGGGTACCATCTATCAGAATCATTGACTTGATATAACACAAGTCCATAGTATTAATATAACACAAGACTTCAATATTGATACAACACAATATTGTAGTACATGCATCCACCTCAATACATGAGGACATAAATAGGACTTGATACAACACAATGTCCTGACTTGATACCACACAAGTCTTGGATAATGATTCTTGATGTTATACAATCATCATAAACAAGATGAAAATATTAAAACATAAACACATTACAAGAGAGACACCAATATAATGTTGCTCACCCAAGATGGGATACATCTACACACAAAAATTTAGATGTTTTGTTATTATACCATCCATCAAAATGAAGGGATACAATCTGTAGCTTTGCCGATACACTTCCTCTTCACTCTCTCACAGTCCCTCTCACACAATCACAAATATTGCTTTTACAATGCTACAATACAATACACAATCATATTACAATGATTTCCTTTTATGGGGGAATTAACATGGAAAATACCATGGGTCACCCAATATGTCATGTACCCCAATTTCAATAACATTTTATGTTTAAGAAGACATTATATTTTATTTTTATTGTAAGGTTTGAGACTATTGACCATGTGGGGTCAAGGATGACTGTAATTAATTATGTTGAATATTTTATTATTTAATAAATAAAATATGAGACAAATAGCCTAAGGAGGCTGTTGAGTGAGTGTACATTGGACCACTAGGAGGAATAGACTGGGGTGAGAGAAAACTCACACATGGAAGTATCCTCAACCACTTCTTCTTGTTGCAGGAGGAAACTTCTTTAATTTTTTGGTCATGTTCCCCAAGAAAGTGGAAGAGAGCAGGTGGCTCATTAATTGAAAAACTGACCAAAAGACCTAGGCATGCATATATCTATCCATCACATTCAGCAGGAGACTGTTCAATTTTTACCTTGTGAAATTTCTGAATGCTGAGAAAGGAGCACAAGAGATTCGATGAGGGGAAAGTTAGAAGTGGTTTGAGTGTTAAGACTGTTTGCAGAACTAGTTCAGCTTGTTAGCTGTGTTATTTACTACTGAGGGAAGGAGTACTGTTGTTAAGTACTTCTATGGAATTGCAGGGGTATTTAATCCTGTCCTTTCACACAGTTCTTTCATCATGGTGGATCATTGGATAGGCTTGGGGGTCCTAAGACAAGAAGTTGAGCTATCTTCAGGAAAAGGTTGGGTGGAATAGGCTCCTTAGGCTGTTTGTCTCCTCTACAAGTTATCATGTTCCATTGTATGATCTTATTTATCTTATGCAAGTAAAGTATTGAAATGAAAGTAGTCATTATTAGTGTTACTATTATTCTTAGATACTTACAACTGAAAATAGACCGTTAAAGTCTGCATTTTATCCAGGAAATTACTTGTATTTGTTTAACAGAATAAATGAACCTAGAATTAGATGAGGTGAATTAATGAATAAAATACCGAGTCTGTATTTTTCCACTCATCATAAGATGAAGTACTCTAGTATAGGAAGTATGATTAGAGGTAAATAGGAATAAGTATGCATGGATAAAAGAATCAGAAAACTATTACTGAATTGAAAAGTTACTTAGAAATGATTTCACTAATATTTTCTTTTTCGAGCAATAGTTTCAAGTAACTGTTTAACATTGGAAGCTTTTGCTTCTAATTTTCCTTAATAATTCCTTTTTATAGAACTTAAAATTTTATATATAAGCCTCTATAGAATACTATCGAGGGACTATTATAGAAAAATGGTTAATACATATATAGTAAGTTGTGTGTATTATAATAAGATAAATATTACTGTAATTATTTACTCTTAGTACAGAAAACTCATACTTTATTTAAATACTGTAAAATCTAAATATAGCCAATGTTAGTCTAGTTATAATAATTAATATACAAGTTAAACTTCAAACGGTTTCATTTAAACATCGAACACTGAAGTTCAAGTTGTTTAGTCAAAAGACTCTTTGGGTTAGAATTATAATACTTATTGTATTATACGAACTAATTGAAATACCTAGCAAACAAAGATGTACACAACCAAAAATAACTCTATTATTATATCTTGTAAACTATTTTGTTTTCAAACCCTAAGATGTTATTATAAACTTTCATATCCATTCGAGAATCTGTCATGAATCATGATAGATTCTAACTCTTCCTTTTAAACAAACAAACCATGATAATCTAAATATCAAAACTGCTTAACAAAAACCAAAACCTAGGTTAATCATTTACATTACTGCCTTTATAGATAAAATTACAATAATTATTTTCCAAATGGTTTTACCCAGTCACGGTCATAGTAGATTCTACAATAAGTTATTGACAAAGCATAAAAACTCCAAAAAAACTCCTTACCAAACATTTTACACTGTGTTCTAGGAAAACACAAAAGCAAGACAATACTAACAATCATTACGCTCGGGCCTGCAAGCTCTGGATTTTTGAAACAAAGTAATATAAACATAGTGTTATGTTTATAAATAAATAGAGTCTTTAAATTATGAAGATAATAACCAAAACGGATGCCATAATGTTTAGAACAAAAATTCCTTAATATAACCATAGCCACAAAAAAATTATAGAGCTGAGCAAAAAGGGCAAAGGAGCTTCATATAATGTATTACAGCTTAAACAAACGATTTTCAAAACAAGGAACATTATTATACTTTTTTTACCCTAATCCTTATTTACAAGAGCTATAGCTCGTGGTGAAACCCTAATGGTTTTTCACTTAAAATGACCTTAGGACCTCCACCTTGTACATTCCCAAAACAAAACAATAAACAACTGCATTTATAAAAACAAACAACACTGCTTTATCAAACTGCAATACCACAGTGTCACCGTAAGACGAGCACAATGAAAGGAACCCCTGGGATGAGACCAACGCTTACCAATACGATCAAGCTCAAACCCTTCAGCTTTAGAGCAAATCGCTTTCACATTTAAACTGTATGTGTTCACCTACCATCAACATAGCAAAGAATAAACATTGTTTAGAATTTTTAGCTTGGTTTAAATTTTAAAGGAAACATAGCAATGCTGGAGAATTTCGGGTAACTTACCCTTTTTGCAAGGAGCTTGAAGGAAATAAACATGGTCAAGAACCCAAGGCTTCGAACCTAATAATTCCATGTACAAGCAAGAGTAACCACAGTGTTAATGTTAATCTCATGATCATGGCAAGAACCAGAGCTTTGTTGTTACTGAATGCCATGGCCCATTTTAGAACAATATTGTTACAATGAACCAAAAAGGTTGAGGGCCTGTTAGCCACTCTCCCTTTCCAAACAATAAACAAAAAATGAATCCCAGTAGTGTTTAGGGCAATCGTTTAATGGTTTGTGCATAGGGTTTAACACCAAACCCTTTCTCCAACGATCATCTACAATGTGGATTCCACTGAGTTAGAAATACTTTGAGTTTTGATATAGTATGAACCCGCACGATAAACCTTGCAAATATTTTAAAGTAATGCTATTAATTGGTTTCGTAAATAAACTAATTTTAATATGCATTGTATAGTTTTGGAACTAGTAATAGTTTTTTTTATGCATATTAGGGTTTTAGCTATGTTATAAATGTTATATTTTATGCATTGTTTACGCCTAGGTTAGTTTATTTGTTATGCATCAAATATATGTTTAGGTTAGAATATATGGTACACACCAAATATATATATACTTATGTTAGTCCTTATACTATGCATCGAATATATATGCATAGGTTAGGTTTTGAAGTTAGTATCTAACTATTAAATAGAAGAAAGAAAATAGTGGTTAAGAAAAGTTCTAGGTTTACATAGGAAAATTCAGTCTTACACCAATTGGAAATATATTCGAGCAGATGGTTTGAAAAATAAATAAACTAAACAAATGGTATATAATTGTAAACCATGTAAAATAGTCTTAACGATAAACCTAGGTTTAATCCCACATTGATAATCTAGACAATAAAAAGAGCCTAAGGGTTTTCTTCCTAACTTACTCTTTAGTCTTCAGAGCTTTAATATCTTACATCGTAACCTGGAAGAAAGTTTACCTGTAAATCCTGTACAATTATCAAATCTGCATTAGATTTAAAAAAGATAAGTAAGCCTCGGGCTAACCTCAAGCCCCTTTCAAGAAGACAAGAAAACAACTATCAAAATCATACACATGCTAGAAAATAAACAATTGATCTAAATTCAAGAAGTTTCTAACTCTTAAACTTTCAAGACTGAAGAATCACTACAGATTGAATATTGTTAGTCACATGTGTATTATAAGTTCCTATGTAAGTCTGTAACCTTCTAGTAATAGTTAGATAAGAGTATTAACTCCTAAGTTTCTCTTATTATCTTGTTTTATAGTCTATATGTTTATTAAACTCAAGTTAGTTTTTAATCTAGCATTTTTTAGGCTATGACTCAATGTTGAATGTCACACACAAAAATTTTAAAATTTTGTGAATTTTTGGGTGTTACCTATGGTATCAGAGCACACGTTCAGACACTAGGCCTGAAGTGGCTCAGCACATGTAAACAAAAAGTAAATAAAAAGTATGGATATTGATTTATGATTTTAAATGTTGTTGTACATAATATTTTCTGAATTATATTGTAGGTATGGAATAACTCGAAGAATATGCTGAAGATAGGTCCTCATTAAATGAACAAAATAATTCTAGAAAAGAACCTGTTAAAGAAGATATAACTAATAACTTATCTGAATTATTGCAGATAGTTAAGGATATAAAAACTGAAATGGAGACCATTAAAAAAGAAAATGATAGAATCCTAAGAGCTCGGGAGGAGCTGAATCAAATACTGTCGAAAAAGTTTCATAACAAAGAAAAGGATAAACGGGTAGAATCTGACACTACATCCTATCAACATAAGAGTAAAAGGTCAAAAAATTCTAAAATTGAAAGCAGTTCTTCTTCTAAAATTAACGGTAACTCATACAGAAAGAAACACCAATATTCAAGTGACAGTAGTGAGAGTATTTATCGCTCTAGAAAGAAGAAGTACAAGCCTTATGAAGTGATTTCAGGGGAGTTCAAAAAGATTAAACCACCAAATTTTAATGGAAAAATAGAAAAATGAGAGGAATCTAAACATGGCTGTCCGGAATGAAAAATTATTTTCAGATATATAACTATTCTAATTAGTTAAAATCAAGATATTCTAATTAGTTAAAATCAAGAATGGCAATTTATAACCTAACTGGAAAAGTCGACATTTGGTGGTAGGACATCAAACGAGTTAAAGGCATAAAAGAGAAGAATATAAACTGGAGCACTTTTAAAAATTACTTTAAAAAGGAACTTCTGTCGGATCAATATTACGAGGAACGAGCTAAAGAATTTTATGACTTAAGGTTGGGAACCATGAGTATGAAAGAGTTAAATAGTAATTTTTTAAGCTTATTGTGATATGTACCTTATATTGTTGATGAAAAACCCAAGGTACAACGGTTTCTGAGCTGTTTACATTTTCATATTAAGGACATAATTGAATATGATAATCCCAAAACCCTTGAAGAGGCCATGCGAAAAGAAAATTTCTACTATGAGCAGAACCGCAAAAGGAAAAACCTCCCAAACTAGAAAATAAAAAGGTCTAATAATTTTGAACAAAGAAAGAAAGGTTTCACACCTAATCAGAATTTTGGGCATAATAACTCATGCAAATTTCCTAAAAAAAAAATTCAAGGAAATAGTTTAAAAAGTAACTCACAGCAAAACCCTACTGTCACAACAAATAAAGAATTTACAAATAACCACAGCAATTACGTTAAAAATAACGAATGTAAGGAGAAGATAAAATGTTGGGAATGCTAGGGACCTCACTATGCATCAATCTGTCCTAACAGAAAGAAGACCGTCAAAAACATTCATACTATGCAGGAAGAAACAACGATTGGTGATTTATCAAGAGGGATTCCCATAATCAATGCAGCGCTAGAAAACAAACAGGCTAAATATCAGACTTCCATAGTGGAACTAGAAGGTATGTTGAACCATAAACCCATTTCTATTTTAATTGACCCAGGGGCTAGCCTGAGTAATGTCTCTCCTAGTTTAGTAGAGAAAATTAAACTACTAATAGAGAAATTTGCAAAGTCATGGCTGGTTCAATTAGCTACAAGTGCAAAAAGAAGAGTAGTTGATTTTGTGAAATACTGTACATTATTTATGAATCAGTTTGAAACTTCTATAAAGTTGAATGTACATCCATTAGGCTCCTATGATGTATTAATTGGAATCGATTGGTTAGAACAGCATAAAGTAATGTTAAAATATTTTGATAAAACTTTTACCTCTTTAAATAACGAAGGTGAAACGGTCATAGTAAATGGAATCCCTATGAAAACAACAATCAGCCAGATTTCTGCTTTACAATTGAAAAGGGTCATTTGGAAGGGATGTAAAGATTTTGCTGTAACTATAGCTAATGAAGAACACATTAATAAAGAAGACAAACTAAAATTATAAGATATACCAATCCTGAGAGGATATTAGGATGTGTTTCCAAAGGAAATTCCGGGGCTGCCTCCGAAAAGAGAGTTGGATTTCACTATTGAGCTAGTATCTGGTGTGGTGCCTAACTCAAAATATCCTTACCAGATGAACATCTTGGAGCTTAATGAACTAAAATCACAATTAAAAGAACTGATAGATAAGAAGTATATAATACCAAGCGTGTCTCCTTGGGGAGCACCGATCATATTTGTTAAAAAGAAGGATAGTACTCTGCGCTTATACATTGATTATCGTGAGCTTAATAAGAGGACAATTAAAAATAGATATGCATTGCCCCACATAGATGATATGTTTGATCAGATACGCGGAGTAACAATATTTAAACATATTGACTTAAGATTGGGTTATCATCAAGTTCGGATTAAGGATGAGGACATTTTCAAGGCATCTTTTAGGACCCGATATGGTCACTATGAATTTGTTGTCATGCCATTTGGGTTAACTAATTCCCCGACAATCTTCATGTGTTTAATGAACAACGTATTACATAAATATGTAGATACGTTTGTAGTATTTTTTATTGCTGATATGTTAATATATTCTAAGACTAAAGAAGAGCACGAAGAATATTTAAAAATAATTTTACAAGTGTTAAGGGAACATCAGCTTTATGCCAAGTTCAGTAAATGCGACTTCTTTAAAGATAAAATAACATACTTGGGTCACGTAATAACTAAACATGGGATCTCGGATGATCTAGATAAGATCAAAGAAATTAATGAATGGCCAGTCCCAAAGGATGTGACTGATGTGCAGTCCTTCATTGGAATCACCGGGTACTATCGAAGATTCATTGAGGGATTTTCAAGGATCGTAAATCCCTTAACTTCTCTACAGAAGAAAGGAAAGAAGTTTGTATGGGATCAAAAATGTGAATAGAGTTTTAAGAAATTAAAGGGATTGTTAACTGCTACACTGATTCTAAGAATCGTGGATCCTAACAAAAACTTTGTTGTATGCACTGATGCATGCAACGATGGCCTTGGTGGGGTCTTAATTCAAGAAGGACACATAATAGCGTACGAGTCTAGGAAACTTAAAATTCACGAGAAAAATTACGCTACTTACGATCTAGAATTGGCTGCTGTGATACATGCATTAAATATGTGGCACCATCACTTGATCAAGAGAAAATTTACTTTAATGACAAATAATAAAGGTTTAAAGTATTTGTTGGATCAACTAAATTTAAACGCAAGGCAAGCTAGGTGGCTAGCTTTCCTTAGCGAATATGATTTTGAGAACCAACATATCAAGGGGAAAGAAAATAAGTTAGTTGATGCTTTGAGAATAAATGTAAGATTAAATTTTATGGAATCAATCAGTACTTACAAAACATATTTAGAAGATCAGCTCGAAGAAGGAGTACACTTGGATGAAAATTTCTGAAATTTGCAAGCTAAAGTGGCAGAAAATGTAACTGAAAATCGAAGTACAGGTTACAGTATAAATCAAAAGGGGTTAATACTTTATAAAAATAGATTGTATGTAACTAACGTAATTAAAGTTAAGTTGCTAATATTAAATGAAATACACAAAACTCACTATTCTGGACACCCTGGTTATAAAAAGACAATAACTATGTTACAGAAATATTACTTTTGGCTGAATATGAAGAATGAGTTGGTAGAATATATTGCTAGATGTTTTGAATGTCAATATGTTAATATGGAACATCAACATCCAGCCGGTTTATTACAGCCGTTACCAATTCCTAGCTGGAAATGGGAAATAATCAGCATTGATTTCATTACAGGTTTACCTAGAAATCAGAACCATAACGACTCTATAATTTTATTTGTTGACAAACTCAGTAAGCTAGCCCATTTTATACTAGTAAAAACCACTCATAAGGCTGCTAATATTGTTGAAATATTTATGAAACAAATTTTTCATTTACATGGAATTACAAAAGTTATAATTCCTAACAGGGACCCTAAATTCACCAGAAACTTCTGGAAATCTTTATTTAAAGGTTTGAATACTACTTTAAATTTCAGTACATATTTTCATCCGCACATGGATGGACAGACTGAAAGGGTAAATCAGATCTTGGAAGATATGTTAAGGATGTACATTAGAGAACAGCCAAGTAAACGGTACGACTACTTACACTTGGTTGAGTTTGCATACAACAACCATTACCAGGCTTCATCAAAATTCCTCCCATTTGAAATTTTGTATGGAAGAAAATGCAATACTTCCATCTCATGGAGTAACCCCGTTGACAAGTTAAAACTAGGACCTGAGTTATTAAAGGAAATGGAATTAACCATGAAGCGGTTACAAGGTAATTTGAAGGTTGAACAAGACATCCAGAAGAGTCAAGCTGATCTTAAACGAACTCAGAAAGAGTTCCAGGTGGACGAACATGTCTTCATTAAGGTAAAAACTAAAAAGAGTTCCTTAAAATTAGGGAGTTGTGCTAAGCTAGCACCCAGGTACCGTGGGCCTTTCAAAATATTGTCCAGAGTTGGATTGGTGGCATACAAATTGGCCTTACCACCGAATCTTAAAGTTCATAATGTTTTTCATATTTCTGTTTTAAAACAATATGTACATGATGCTACTCATGTTATAAATTGGAATGATGTGCAGGTGGAACCCGAAAAATATTTTCTAGTGGAACCGAATTGTATCCTCAACAAGAGGGAGATCTTGCTTTGGAATCACACCATTGGGCAGGTGAAGGTGCAATGGAAGCACCTTAGTCCAGAAGAAGCAACCTAGGAATTGGAGAGTCATATGCGGGCATCATATCCTATTCTGTTCTAGGGAAACTCTGAGGATGATGAATAAAGCAACATCACAGACGATGTTGGACTTGAGGGGGGTTGTATGTCACATACCCCAATTTCAATAACATTTTATGTTTAAGAAGACATTATATTTTATTTTTATTGTCAAGTTTGATACTATTGACCATGTGGGGTCAAGGATGACTGTAATTAATTATGTTGAATATTTTATTATTTAATAAATAAAAGATGAGACAAATAGAATAAGGAGGCTGTTGAATGAGTGTCCACTGGACCACTAGGAGGAATAGACTGGGGTGAGAGAAAAATGACACATGGAAGCATCCTCAACAACTTCTAGCTGTTGTAGGAAGTAACTTCCCTAATTTTTTGGTCATGTTCCCCAAGAAAGTGGAACAGAGCAGGTGGCTCATTAATTGAAAAACTGGCCAAAAGACCTAGTCATGCATATATCTATCCATCGAATTCAGCAGGAGGTTGTTCAATATTTACCTTGTGAATTTCTAAATGTTGAGAAAGGAGCACAAGAGATTCGATGAGGGGAAAGTTAGAAATGGTTTGAGTGTTAATATTTTTTTAAGAACTAGTGCAGCTTGTTAGCTGAGTTCTTTACTACTGAAGGCTGAAGTATGCATTTTATCCAGAAAATTACTTGTATTTGTTTAACATAATAAATGAACCTAGAGTGAGATAAGATGAGTTAATGAAGAAAATCCCTTTCTCTATATTTCCACTCATCATAAGATGAAGTACTCTAGTATAGAAAGTCTGAATAGAGGTAAAAAGGAATAAGTATGCATTGATAAAAGAATCAGAAAACTATTATTGAATTGAAAAGTTAATTAGAAATGATTTCACTAATCATTTCTTTTTCCAGCAATAGTTTCGAGTAATTGTTTAACATTGGAAGCTTTAACTTCTAATTTTCCTTAATAATTCCTTTTTCCAGAACTTAAACTTTTATATATAAGCCTCTACAAAATACTATAGAGAGACTATTATAGAAAACTATTAATACACATATAGTAAATTGTGTGTATAATAATAAGATAAATATTATTGTAATTAGTTACTCTTAGTAAAGAAAACTCACATTTTATTTAAATACTATAAAATCTAAATATAGTTAATGTTACTCTAGTTATAATAATTAATATACAAGTTAAACTTCAAACTGTTTCATTTAAACATCCAACACTGAAGTTCAAGTTGTTCATTCAAAAGATTGTTTGGGTTAGAATTATAATACTTATTGTATTATACAAACTAATTTAAATACCTAAGAAACTAAGTTGTATATAACCAAAAATAAATCTATTATTATATCTTTTAAACTATTTTATTTTCAAACCCTAAGTTGTTATTATAAACTTTCATATCCATTCCAGAATCTACCATGAATCAAGATAGATTCTAACTCTTCTTTTTAAACTAACAAACCATGATAATCTAAATATCAAAACTGCTTAATAAAAACAAGAACCTAGGTTAATCATTTACAGCACTGCGTTTATAGATAAAATTACAATAATTATTTTCCAAATGGTTTTACCCAGTCACGGCCATAGTAAATTCTACAATAAGTTATTGACACAGCATAAAAACGCCTTACCAAACATTTTACACTGTGTTCTGGGAAAACACAAAAGCAAGTCAATACTAACAATCTGTACCCTCAGCCCCACAAGCTCTTCCTTTTTGAAACAAAGTAATATAAATAGAGTCTTATTTTTATAAATAAACAAAGTCTTTAAATTATCAAGATAATAACCAAAAGAGTCACCATAATGTTTAGAACCAAAATGCCTTAATATAACGATAGCCACGAACAAATTATAGAGCTGAGCAAAAAGGCTGAAGGAGCTTCATATAATGTATTACATCTTAAACAAACGATTTCAAAACCTGGAACGTTATTATATATTTTTTTACCCTAATCCTTATTTACAAGAGCCGTAGGTCGTGGTGAAACCCTAAGGGTTTTTCATATAAAATGACCTTATGGCCTCCACCTTGTTCATTCCTGAAACAAAATAATGAACAACTGTATTTATAAAAAAAACAACACTGCTTTATCAAACTGCAATACCACAGTGTCACCGCAACACAAGCATGATGAAGGGCATCCTTGGGATGAGACTAAGGCTTACCAAACCGATCAAGCTCAAACCCTTCAGCTTCATAAAAAATCTCTTTCACATTTAAATTGTATGTCTTCACCTACCATCAACATAGCAAACAATAAACGTTGTTTAGAATTTTTAGCTTGGTTTAAATTTTAAAGGAAAAATAGAATTGTTGGAGAATTTTGGGCCCACTTACCCTTTTTGCATGGAGCTTAAAGGAAATAAACATGGTGAAGAACCCAAGGTTTTGAACCTGATAACGCCACATAGAAGCAAGATTAATCACGGTGTTAATGTTAAGCTCATGATCATGGAAAGAACCAGATCTTTGTTGTTATTGAACGCCATGACCCATTTTAGAACAATACTGTTACAGTGAACCAGAAATGTCGATGGCCAGTCGGCCTCTCTCCCTTGCCAAACAATAAAAAACAAATGAAGCTCAATAGTGTTTAGGGAAAGCGATTAATGGTTTGTGCATAGGGTTTAACACCAAAACCTTTCTCCAACAATCATCTACCACGTTGATTCCACTGAGTTAGAAATACTTTGAATTTTGATATAGTATGAACCCGCACAATAAAACCTGCAAATATTTTAAAGTAATTCTATTACTTGGTTTCGTAAATAAACCAATTTTTATATGCATGTTATAGTTTTGGAACTAGTAATAGTTTTTTTTAATGCATATTAGAGTTTTAGCTATGTTATAAATGTTATATTTTATGCATTGTTTATGCCCAGGTTAGTTTATTTGTTATGCATCAAATATATGTTTAGGTTAGAATATATGGTATGCATCGAATATATATATATATATACTTGGGTTAGTACTTATACTATGCATCGAATATATATGCATAGGTTAGGTTTTTGAAGTTAGTATCTAACTATTAAATAGAAAAAAAATAGTGGTTAAGAAAATTTCTAGGTTTACATAGTAAAATTCATAGTCTTACATGAATTGGAAATATATTCGAGCAGATGGTTTGACAAACAAATAAACTGAAAAAATGGTATATAATTGTAAACCATGTAAATTAGTGTTGATGATAAACCCAGTTTTTCTCCCACATTGATAATCTAGACAATAAAAAGAGTCTAAGGGTTTTCTTCCTAACTTACTCTTTAGTCTTCAGAGCTTTAATATCTTACATCGTAACCTGGAAGAACTTTTACCTGTAAATCCTGTACAATTATTGAATCTGCATTAGCTTTGAAAAAGCTAAGTAAGCCTCGAGCTAACCTCAATCCCCTTTCAAGAAGACAAAAAAACAACTATCAGAATCATACACATGCTGGAAAATAAACAATTGATCTTAATTCAAGAAGTTTCTAACTCTTAAACTTTCAAGACTGAAGAATCACTACAAATTGAATACTGTTAGTCACATGTGTATTATAACTTCGTAAGTAAGTCTGTTTAGGCTATGACTCAATATTGAATGTCACACAGAAAAATTTTAAAATTTTGTGAATTTTGGGGTGTTACATATGGTTTCAGAGCACACGTTCAGACACTAGGCCTGAAGTGGCTCAGCACACGTAAACAAAAGGTAAATAAAAAGTATGGATACTGATTTATGATTTTAAATTTTGTTGTACATAATACTTTCTGAATTATATTGCAGGTATGGAAGGACTCGAATAATATGCTGAAGAGAGGTCCCCGTTAAATGAACAAAATAATTCTGGAAAAGAACCCGTTAAAGAAGATATAACTAATAACTCATCTGAATTATTGCAGACAGTTAAGGGTCTAAAAACTGAAATGGAGACCATTAAAAAATAAAATGAGAGAATCCTAAGAGCTCAGGAGGAGTTGAATCAAATACTGCTAGAAAAGATTCATAACAAAGAAAAGGATAAATATGTAGAATCTGTCACTACGGATAAATATGTAGAATCTGACACTACATCCTATCAACATAAGAGTAAAAGGTCAAAACATTCTAAAATTGAAAGCAGATATTATTCTAAAATTATCTGTAACTCATACAAAAAGAAACACCAGTGTTCAAGTGACAGTAGCGAGAGTAATTATCATTGTAGAAAGAAGAAGTACAATCCCTATGAAGAGATTTCAAGGGAGTTCAAAAAGATTAAACCACCAACTTTTAATGGTGAAACAGAAGAAGGAGAGGAAGCCGAAGGACGGCTGTCCGGAAAGAAAAAGTATTTTTAGATATATAACTATTCTAATAAGTTAAAAGTAAGAATGGAAATTTATAACTTAACTGGAAAAGACAACATTTGGTGGCAGGACATAAAATAAGTTAAAGGCATAAAAGAGAAGAATATAAACTGGAGCACTTTTAAAAATTACTTTAAAAATAAATTTCTGTCGGAGCAATATTACGAGGAACGAGCTAAATAATTTTATGACTTAAGGTTGGGAACCATGAGTATGAAAGAGTTAAATAGTAATTTTTTAAGCTTATTGCGATATGTACCTTATATTGTTGATAAAAAATCCAAGGTACGACGGTTTTTGAGTTGTTTACCTTTTCATATTAAAGAAAGAATTGAATATGATAATCCCAAAACCCTTAAAGAGGCCATGCAAAAAGAAAATTTTTGCTATCAGCAGAACAACAAAATGGAGAAATGCCAAACTGGAAAACAAAAAGGTCTAATAATTTTCAACAAAGAAAGAAAGGTTTCACACCTAATCAGAATTTTGGGCATAATAACTCACACAAATTTCCTGACAAAAATTTTCAAGGAAATAATTTAAAAAGTAACTCACACCAAAACCCGATTGTCTCAAGAAATAAATAATTTACAAATAATCACAGTAACTACATTAAAAATAACAAATGTAAGGAGCAGGTAAAATGTTAGGAATCCCTAGGAAAACAACAATCAGACAGATTTATGCCTTACAATTGAAAAGGGTCATTCGGAAGGGATGTAAAGCTTTTTCTGTAACTATAACTAATGAAGAACAGATTAATAAAGAAGACAAACTAAAATTAGAAGATATACCAATCCTGAGAGGATATTCGGATGTGTTTCCGAAGGAAATTCCAAGACAGCCTCCAAAAAGAGAGTCGGATTTCACTATTGAGCTAGTACCTAGTGCGGTGCCTAACTCAAAATCTCCTTACCGAATGAACATTCTCGAGCTTAATGAACTAAAATCACAATTAAAATAATTGATAGATAAAAAATACATAATACCAAGCGTGTCTCCTTGGGGAGCACCGGTCATCTTTGTTAAAAAGAAGGACGGTACTCTGTGCTTATGCATTGACTACCGTTAACTTAATAAAATGATAATTAAAAGTAGATACCCATTGCCCCGCATAGATGATCTTTTCGGTCAGATAGGTGGAGCAACATTATTTACAAAAATTGACTTAAGATCGAGTTATCATCAAGTCCATATTAAGGATGAGGATATTTTCAAGACGGCTTTTAGGACCCGATATGGTCACTATGAGTTTGTTGTCATTCCATTTGGGTTAACTAATGCCCTGGCAGTCTTCATGTGTTTAATGAAGAATGTCTTACATAAATATCTAGATAATTTTGTAGTAGTTTTTATTGATGATATTTTAATCTATTCTAAGACTAAAGAAGAGCACGAAGAACATTTAAAAATCATTTTACAAGTGTTAAGGGAACATCAGCTTTATGCTAAGTTCAGTAAATGCAACTTCTTTAAAGATAAAATACAATAATTGGGTCACGTAATAACTAAAGATGGGATCTTGGTTGATCCAAATAAGATAAAAGCAATTAATGAATGGCTAGTCCCAAAGGATGTGACTGATGTGCGGTCATTCATGGGAATCACCCGGTACTATCAAAGATTCATTGAGGGATATTCAAGGATTGAAAATCCCATAACTTATCTATACAATTCAAGGAAAGAAGATTGTATGGGATAAAAAATGTGAAGAGAGTTTTAAGAAATTAAAGGGATTGTTAATTACTGCACCGATTCTAAGAATCGCGGATCCTAACAAGGAATTTGTTGTATGCACCGATGCATGCAATGATGGCCTTGGTGGGGTCTAAACTCAAGAAGGACACATAATAGCATACGAGTCCAGGAAACTTAAAATTCACAAAAAAAATTATTCTACTTACGATCTAGAATTGACTGCCGTGATACATGCATTAAAAATGTGGCACCAACGCTTGATCAGGAAAAAATTTACTTTAATGACAGATAATAAAGGTTTAAAGTATCTGGTAGATCAACCGAATTTAAACGCAAGGCAAGCTAGGTGGCTAGCTTTCCTTAGTGAATATGATTTTGAGATCCAACATATCAAGGGGAAATAAAATAAGGTAGCTGATGCTTTGAGCAGAAATGTAAGATTAAATTTTATGGCGGAAATCAGTACTTACAAAATAGATTTAGAAGATCAGCTCGAAGAAGGAGTAAAATTGGATGAAAATTACCAAAATTTGCAAGCTAAAGTGACGTAAAATGTAACTGAAAATTTAAGTATAGGTTACGTTCTAAATGATAAGGGATTAATAATTTATAAAAATAGATTGTATGTACCTAACGTACCTTAATTTAAGTTGCTGATCTTAAATGAAATACACAAAACTCCCTATTCTGGACACCCTAGTTATCAAAAGACAATAACTATGTTACAGAAAGATTACTTTTGGTCGAATATGAAGAATGAGTTGACAGAATATATTGCTATATGTTTTTAATGTCAATAGGTTAATACTGAACATCAGCATCCAACCTGTATATTACAGTCATTACCAATTTCTAGCTGGAAATGGAAAATAATCAGCATTGATTTCATTACAAGTTAACCTAGATATCATAACCATAATGACTCTATAATGGTAGTTGTTGACAAACTCAGTAAGGAAGCCCATTTTATACCAGTAAAAACCACTCACAAGGCTGCTAATATTGCTGAAATATTTATGAAACAAATTTTTCGTTTACATGGAATTCCAAAAGTTATAATTTCTGACAAGGACCCTAAATTCATGGAAAACTTCTGGAAATCTTTATTTAAAGGTATAAATACTAATTTAAATTTCAGTACATATATTCATCTGTAGAAGGATGGACAGATTGAAATGGTAAATTATATTTTGGAAGATATGTTAACAATATACATTAGAGAACAACCAAGTAAATGGGAGGAGTACTTACACTTGGTTGAGTTTGCATACAACAACCATTACCAGACTTCATCAAAATTCAGCCCATTTGAAATTTTGTATGGCAGAAAATGCAATACTTCCATCCCATGGAGTAACCCTGTTGAGAAGTTAATACTAGGACCTGAGTTATTAAAGGAAATGGAATTAATCATGAAGCAAGTACAATGTAATTTAAAGGTTGCACAAGACAGACAAAAGAGTCAAGCGGATCTTAAACAAACTCAGAAAGAGTTCCAGGTGGGCGAACATTTTTTCATTAATGTAAAACCTAAATTGAGTTCCTTAAAATTAGGGAGTTGTGTTAAGCTAGCACCCAGGTACTGTGGGCATTTTGAAATATTATCCAGAGTTGGATTGGTTGCATACCAATTGGACTTACCACCGAATCTTAAAGTTCATAATGTTTTTCATATTTTTGTTTTAAAACGATATGTACATGACGCTACTCATGTTATAAATTGGAATGATGTGCAGGTGGAACCCAAAGGATATTTTTTGGTGGAACCGGATTGTATCATCAACAAGAGGGAGATATTGGTTCGGAATCACACCATTGGGCAGGTGAAGGTGCAATGAAAGCACCTTAGTCCATAAGAAGCAACCTGGGAATTGGAGAGTCATATGTGGGCATCTTTTCCAATTTTGTTCAAGGGAAACTCTGAGGATGATGAATAAAGCAACATCGAGGATGATGTTGGACTTAAGGGGGGGTGTATGTCATGTACCCCAATTTAAATACCATTTTATGTTTAAGAAGACATTATATTTTATTTTTATTGTAATGTTTGAGACTATTGACCATGTCGGGTCAAGGATGATTGTAATTAATTATGATAAATATTTTATTATATAATAAATAAATGATGAGACAAATAGCCTAAGGAGTCTATTGAATGAGTGTCCACTGGCCCACTAGGAGGAATAGACTGGGGTGAGAGAAAAATTACACATGGCAGTATACTCAACCAATTCTAGCTGTTGCAGGAGGAAACTTCCCTAATTTTATGGTCATGTTCCCCAAGAAAGTGGAACAAAGTAGGTGGTTGATTAATTGAAAAACTAACCAAAAGACCTAGGAATGCATATATCTATCCATCGAATTCAGCAAGAGGCTGTTCAATTTTTACCTTGTGAAATTTATGAATGCTGAGAAAGGAGCACAAGATATTCGATGAGGGGAAAGTTAGGAGTTGTTTGAGTGTTAAGACTATTTTCAGAACTAGTGCAGCTTGTTAGCTGAGTTCTTTACTGTTGAGGGAATAATTATTGTAGTTAAGTACTTTTGTGGAATTGCAGGGATATTTAATCCCATCTTTTCACACAGTGATTTCATCTTAGTGGATCAGTGGACAGGCTCAATGGTCCTAAGAAAATCAATTGAGCTATATTCAGGAAAAGGTTGGGTGGAACGGGCTGCTTGGGTTGTATGTCTCCTCTACAAGTTATCAAGTTCCATTGTATGATCTTATTTATCTTATATAAGGAAAGTATTGAAATGAAAGTAGTCATTATTATTGTTACCATTATTCTTAGATACTTATAGCTGCAAATAGACTGTTAAAGTCTGCATTTTATCCAGGAAATTATTTGTATTTGTTTAACAGAATAAATGAACCTAGAATTAGATAAGATGAATTAATAAAGAAAATCTCTTTCTATATTTTTCCACTCATCATAAGATGAAGTAATCTAGTACAAAAAGTCTGATTAGAGGTAAATAGGAATAAGTATGCATGGATAAAAGAATAAGAAAATTGTTATTGAATTGAAAAGTTACTTAGAAATGATTTCACTAATCTTTTCTTTTTCCAGCAATAGTTTCAAGTAACTGTTTAACATTGGAAGCTTTTACTTCTAATTTTCCTTAATAATTCATTTTTCCAGAACTTAAAATTTTATATATAAGCCTCTACATAATACTATAGAAGACTATTATAGAAAAACTGTTAATACACCAATAGTAAATTGTGTGTATTATAATCAGATAAATATTACTATAATTATTTACTCTTAGTAAAGAAAACTCATACTTTATTTAAATATTGTAAAATCTAAATATAGCCAATGTTACTCTAGTTATAATAATTTATATACAAGTTAAACTTCAAATTGTTTCATTTAAACATCGAACACTGAAGGTCAAGTTGTTCAGTCGAAAGACTGTTTGGGTTAGAATTATAATACTTATTGTATTATACAAACTAATTTAAATACCTAGAAAACTAGCTATACATAACCAAAAATAACTCTATTATTATATCCTGTAAACTGTTTTGTTTTCAAATCCTAAGTTATTATTATAAACTTTCATATCCATTCCAAAATCTATGATGAATCAGGATAGATTATAACTCTTCCTTTTAAACAAACAAACCATGATAATCTAAATATCAAAACTGCTTAATAAAAATAAGAACCTAGGTTAATCATTTACAGTACTGCGTTTATAGATAAAATCACAATAATTATTTGCCAAATGGTTTTAGCCAGTCACGGCCGTAGTAAATTCTACAATAAGTTATTAACAAAGCATAAAAACTCCTTACCAAACATTTTACACTATGTTCTCGGAAAACACAAAAGCAAGAAAATACTAACAATCATTACGCTCAAGCCCACAAACTCTGATTTTTGAAACAAAGTAATATAAACATAGTCTTATTTTTATAAATAAACAAAGTCTTTAAATTATCAAGATAATAACCAAAATTGTCACCATAATGCCTTAATATAACCATAGCCATGAACAAATTATAGAGCTGAGAAAAAAGGTCGCAGTAGCTTCATATAATGTATTGCAGCTTAAACAAACGATATTCAAAACCTGGAACGTTGTTATATTTTTTTTTACCCTAATCCTTATTTACAAGATTCGTGTCTCATGGTGAAACCCTAAGGGTTTTTCACTTAAAATGACCTTATGGCTTGTTGATCAGAATATTTCACCTCCTACGAATAGCAAGGTGTTCCGCTGGTCTGAATGGTTCAGATCCAGAACAAATAGATCACAAATGCTGATAACTCTCCATAGACGCTGTAGATATCTGAAATACAAGGCTTTGATAGTTCACCTATGTACCTGCAAAAGAGTTCAACAAGAAATAGATCAAAGCAACCAGAATATGATCTCCTAATCTATGCTAGTGACTAAGGAATCTAGCAATATATATCTGAAATCAAACATCAACAATATATATGGGGCAAAAAATCAACTTGCATTAGAAATATGAATAATTTTACAACCAAGCCTTAGTGTTGACATGCATCTCCATGAAACCAGCTCTTCATCCCCAAAAGCTCCAACTCTAGCTCTCTATGCTCTCTCCAAATGATCTTGGTCCAACAATCAGTCCAACAGCATAACAATACCTTCAATGTTCTCCCCCCTCAACCATGGCTATGAGATCATATTTATAGGGCTTTAATGGATAGAGATGGTTGAGAAATTAGTGGGTGAGGTGGCCTCTAAGATCCTAGGATGAGGGATCTCGAGCTCAAGCAACCCACAACAGTAGGGATAAGGGATATCTCGAGGCTTATCATCTAGAAACCTTGAAAAGCTTCTCTTTTTCCCTTTTTACCCAGGGTACCGCGCTTCTCCTTCTATGACAAAGTGGTTCTGGTAATAACTTCCTATGGACCAAGGGAAATGGTCAGTGGCACTGCTTGTGGACAACCGATGAAAGGCGGTGCGAGCAGGGGTACCGCTCCTGGATAAAGGGGCATGCGCAGTGCTGGGAATTTGTATGACAGACTGATAAAAAACCATTTAGTCTTCACTCCAGAAGATGGGATTTAGGGAAAGTAGGTATGTCGAAGGTCTTATCACATGATGGTGACAGGATTTTGGTATAGCAGGATGCCCCTCAAAGCATGAGTCTTAGAGTGATACAATAAATGAGAGCTTTGAGAACAAGTCGTTGCTAGGAGATGAAAATGTTGGATTGATCGGAGTATGCAGTCAAGTAGGCATCTGTAGTACATCAATATGTTGACTCATAGACACAAGTAACCAAACTTATAGCTGCAGACCAATACAAGGTAGATCCATGAGTGGAATAAACAAGCATGGCTACTAGAATACAGTGTAGATCCATGTGATAGAGGACTCAAAATTGGACATAGATACCAGACATACAACATAGATCTATGTCATATAGATGAAAATTTGATCATAGCCACAACCATACAAATGTGGATCCATGCTAGATATACAAAACTCCATCGCAACCTGGGAAAAAGCAATGAGTGCTTTTAAACAAATACCCAGGGTCTTCATCTCGTCTTCCACAAAGTACGATTCTATCCATGTGATTACAATGATCTGAAGTCGAACATGGTAGAACCCACTTGATTACTGGCCAATGATGTGAACTGTTAACAAGTACGAGGGAGATCACCATTAATGTCAATGATTCCCAAGGTACCCTAGTACAATCTACTGAGTGTGAATAGATTTCCTAATGTCGAACACCCAGTCGATTCTATCGATCAAAGGTCAATGATGTGAACCTATGTCAAGAGAGAGAGAATCTATCATTAAGGCATACAGATATCAAGGTACTAAATATTGTTTCCAAGACTATTTCTCAGATGACAAGCTAATGTCGACAGGAATAGTCTTGTCGAAGGAGGGCCATGATGAGTCCCACATCGACGACACGAAACTCGGAACATAGTTCTGGAATGATGTGAATGTAGTAACCATATGACTAACTCAAAGATACTGACACAAAGGATTTGTATACTACAGAGGTAAGACTTCTACAGATTCCCTTTAAACATCAGGTGGCATGAAAAAATGACTTGGCAGCATGAATAGACAGGACAGACACACAATGCGACAGTGGAAAATGCATTCTTTTGAAAGACTCAAAGGATTGGCATGACTCATGAAAGTGGATCATCATGGAGATCAGCTGAATACCCAATTGACTGACATGATTCTGTAGACAAGTGCCATTTCCAAAGGTAACGAAAAACAACTGCCATTATTTGCAAAATGATTTCCTTTCCCATTTCCCCCATCATGATCAATGAGTGCCTCTTTTCAATTTTACGAGTTCAAAGAGGGTAACAAACACTTGATATAGCTTGTCAGAAGGAAAGTCCAGTCTCATATGTTTTACGAACTTGAGAGAGGAGGGGTTCGTTCCCAAGATGGATCTCTCAATGTTTAATTTAACGAGTCCACTGAAAGAAAACTCCATATCATTCATGTTTAGATAGTCTGAATGAATACAGAATAAAACTCCATGGGGGTCCTTTTTCATATGATTTAGTCCCTAAGGCCCGAAAAGGTATAAAATCATACCTTAGAGAACTCTTCTAGTCATGATTGGATGGAGTGTTCCTTTCTCATAAATAGTCCTATCCGAGCTGAGAAAGAGATAACCTACTGTCAGATGGACGTCTCTTCAAATACTTTAACGAACGTGAAGAAGACAATATCACTCGACAATCTTTTCGTATTTAGGGAACCTGAAAAGGGTTTAAAGAGAACTCCATGAGGTTTCTTTACACAATGTCACTTTTTACAATCCTGGAAAGATTCAGAAATGGACTCGACTATCTTTTCATGTTTAAGGATTCTAAAAGAAGATGTGAAAAGAAGACTCCATGACGTTTCTTTACAAAATGTTGTATTTTACGAGCCTGAAAAGAAACTTGAACTAGACTCGGAACTTTGATACTAGATTTTAACAAGCATGACAAAGTGTCGTAATAAACACTCAACAACCTTTTCAATTTTGTGAAAGTACGAAAAATCCATAAACAAACTTTCCAAAGATTTTACTAAAGTCAACCTGCAGACGACTCATAAACAAGTGTTAAATGCATCCAAAATCAACATTAAGGGATTATGACAAATAGATTTTGACCAGAACATGATGTAATATCAAAACTATACTAAGTCAAACCAAAAAAAATGTCTATATAAGGCAAGTAAATAGTAAAAAAATCAAACATTTCACTATTTACCTCTAGCAGAGAGCACTTGGAGCATTTTTTAGCCAGATTTTCCACAGCTGATACCGGGAGTTTCCACCGTTCATTTTCAGTCTCGTCAGTTGCAGGTAACGGCTAAGACCGTTATCTTTCACTTCATAGATTTTATTTTGGGATTTGGTGGGGTTTTAGGCCTAATTGGCAAGCCCTAAAATCCAATTTGCGGGCACTACGGCTACTCCTTGCGAGATAGGTGGTACCACCCGAGAACTGCGCCAAGAATATGGTGGACAGGTGGTGCCACTGCCTGTCTCCAATGGGACACAGGAGGTGTCGGCTGTGGAGAAGTTAAACCAATGATATGGACAAATTTTACTCATTCTTTTGATTTGCAATGACTCAAGGATGATATTGATACATACCATTGTTGTTTTTGGCAGGTCTAGCCTTCCAAAATATGGTGATATGGAAGGAAAGAACACATGATGACGAGGATGCTGCTACTGAAAGGAATCCATTTTGTATCGCCGCACTATAGAACTGTGGGCTTTTAAAGTTCTTTCGGACACCAAGCATGGTGTCCCACGAGAGACTACTGGAACACATACTGAGAATGTGGAATCCATAACAGCAGTATTTCGAGGTGGGGGCACATATACTTACAGTGGAGGTAGAGGATATCTACTTCCTGACTGGCCTATCAAGACGGGGTGCACCTATATCACTAACAGGTTCCTGTGGCGGGGACATTACCACCAGAGATTTCATTGATCGACACTGTGCACCAGGTACAAGTACATCAGGGAAGAAAATCCCCATCAAGGTAGTGACATATAGGGCTCTACAGATTGTTCTGTTCACCATGCAGAGGGTGGTAGGGAGCCAGGGTGTACATTAGGAGTCCAGGGCACATATACTGTATGCCCTAGAGGCTATGGCACCCACGATGTTCAACTGGGTGGAAGCATTGCTTCCAATATTCAAGGATCAGCTGACTAAATTTCGGCAAGGAGAGCTAAAGCAGTTCATCTTTGGTTCCATCTTAGCTTGTTTCTTCTTTGAGCAGGTCCCCCAGATGAGGCCCTAGGTGAATTTCCGGAGTCTGAGAGCACGGGACCCCCACATGCTGAGGTGGGTCTAGGTCATGGCTCTCACAGGAGCGGGTAGGGGCAGAGTGAAGTTCGGTGATGTGTTCTTTAGATGGCTGTGGGATCATATGCTCATGGTCGAGGAATATGCCTATGCGGGCACATATTTTACAGGTGATCGTGACCTACCACTCCCACTTGGAGAGCAGTGGGGTGACATTGGTAAGAAACAAGAATCCCTAATAATGGAAAATGTTTTTATGTTTTTTATGTCTTATATTTTTTATGATAAGTGACAAGACCTGTTTGTCTTCATGCCAATGTTGGAGCAGCGAGTCCTGGAGGAGCATCTCCACTAGACAGGCGAGCGGAGCTCGCTTCGTGCCGCAAGGTGATGATATCGCCAGGGAGCTGGAGAAGAACCTAGAGAGGTTGACTCTGGACATCCCAGATGCTGACATAGATTACCTCCTGACTAGATATCAGAGATCTACGATGGGAGTACCAGGACGATTCAGTAGGCTACTACGTAGGGTGGCTCGAGCAGTGATGTGCTATCACAAGCATCACTAGTGGATGAGACATGTATACTGAAAGCTGATAGCTTCAGGATTTTTGTATGATGATTTTGCCTGAAATCCTACGTGCTTCAGATGAGGCCTTGGGACCTATTTTTATAAAAAAAAATTGTATATATATATATATATATATATATATACAGACTTTTACACAGTGTTTATACATTTCAAATGGATAAATGCATTTGCTATGAGTTATATGTGTCTTTAAATGTTTATTTACAATGTACCATGTTTTATTTAACATCATGAATGGGAAATATGCCAATCTAGGATGTAATTAGCCAATGAATCAGCAACTACATTATGTTCCCTAGGGATATGCCTATATGTAATGGTTCCAAATGACCTTTCTAACAAATGTACCCTCCAGAAGAGGCAGAGGAGCACCGGGTTCCTAATGGTGTAGACATGGTTTAAATGACAAACCAAAAGCTAAGAGTCCATCAAAACTACTAGATCACAGACATCCTGGGAGGCAGCTTCAGTTAGAAGACCGATGAATGCTTCATACTTGGCGATGTTATTAGTAGCGGGACCTAAGAAAACCGCTCCTGAACTCACCAAATATTCAGCTAGGGAATAGAGAACCCAAGCATCCGAGGCTAGATTCAAGGTGTGGTGGAAAGCACCATCAATGAAGCCATAGAAAGCCATATGCATGAGCAAAACATGGTATAAACAGATGTGGACACCAAAACTCAAAACCATCTTGAAAATACTGAAATCACACTGAAAGTAAATCAATATACATATATACAAGATACCATTGAAGAAGACCTAGGCATAGTACCTTTTCAGGTACAACCCATTGCGAGGTTTCCCCAAAGGGATCCCATCATAATCAACTAACTCATAGGCTCCTTTCTCTAACACCTTGGAAATAACGAAAGGTCCATACCACATGGACCCGAACTTACCCTTTCCTAGCTTGTCATATCTTTGATCATAAGTCAAAACTAGGTCACCCTCATTGAAAACATGAGGCTGGATGGATTTATCGTACTGCGCCTTAATGCATTTCTTATGTGCCTCATTAGCCAAGGTAGCATCTCTACGAGTCTCATCAAGGTTATTTAAGTACAAAAATATTGCTTCCTCTGTGGAAGTGTCTGGGAGAAGTTCGACAGCGAGTTGTAAAGATGGAATCTGACATTGGATCGGTAAGACAGCTTCAAGTCCATAGAAAAGTTGGAATGGCGTGAAACCAATAGCTGTTTTCATGAAAGTCTGATAAGCCCAAAGAGCGGAAAAAAGAACAAGATTCCAATTGGATTTATGATCTCCAACCATCCGACGAAGCATAGTTTCAAAACCTTGTTAATGGCATCTACCTGACCATTAGCTTGCGGATAATATGGCATAGAGTTTTCATGGTGAAAAACCTAGCTTGGCACTCAATTCCTCCATCATTTGATTATGAAACTGAGATCTGTGATCAGTGATGATGGACTACAGAACTCCAAATCTAGCTATGATATTATTGAACAAGAAGAGAGCGGCAGTCTTACCATCTTCTGCATATGTAGGCATGGCCTCAGCCCATTTTGTGAAATAATCCATGGCTACGATGATGTAACCATGCCCCCCAGCTTCGGTAGGTTTACAATGCATGAATTCAATCCCCCATTTGGCAAAAGGGCCAACAACAATGACAAGGTGAAGTGGAGCAGGATGGGTGCATTTTTTGGGATAAAAATGTTGGCAAGGAGGGCATTTCTTAACAGCCTCATGACAATATTTGAAGATAGAAGGAAAAAAATAGCCAACGCGAAGGATTTTCTAGGTTGTAGACATCTCAGATAAATGACTGCCACATGCTCCAAAGTGGCAATCATTCAACACATGTTCAGCCTCCTCATGAGTGAGGCGTCGCCAGAGAATGGAGTTAATCCCACGTCTATACAAGGTATCATTCAAGATAAGATATTATTTCACATGGTGATATATGTGGTGACGATCATCGTGAGATAGATGCGGCTGAAAATGCTGGGTCTGGAGATAAATCAGCAAATCTCCATACCAAGGATCAGTAGTGCTAATTAGGAACAAGAATTCATCTAAAAATGAATCGCTAGGATTAGCTTCCATGGTAGCACAGGGAAGGTCACATATAAGCTCAGAAAAAACCAAGGATTTCTTTGATGTAGCCTTGGAAAACTCGATATTGAACTCTTGAAGGATGATGATCCAATGGGAGTACTTTCCCTTGAGTACCTGACGAGTCAGAATGTAATACATCAGGTTCTGGTATGCCAATATGGTGGTAGTGCGAAGCAGAATGTAGTGACAAAAAATTTTCATAGCAATGACCGTGGCCAAAGCTAGCTTCTCCACATGTGAATAATGGGTTTCAGAATCAATAATATTCTTACTGGCGTATTAAATCACATGCTCCTGACCGTGGATATTGTCCTGCACTAAAACCATGGTGATGGTAGTAGCGGAGGTAGCAATATACAAGAGAAAATCCTTTTAATAATCTGGGGGGTGTATCACGGGTGAATGAGTTAGAGCATGCTTAAGACTATCAAATATGTGTCGGGCCTGGTCATCCCAGAATAATGGAGTGTTCTTCTTGAGGAGACGCATATAATCGTGCATTTTCTCAGCGAAATTGCACATGAAACAGCGGAGAAAGTTTTCCTTCCCCTGCAAACTTTGGAGTTCAAGGATGTTGGTTGGGGCGGGTAGATTAATGATACCGACAATATTCAAAGGATCGATCCGGATGCCATCTTTGGATACCACAAATCCAAGCAGACATCCCGTCTCAATGCAAAAAACACATTTATGTGGATTGAGCTGTATATTATAATGACGACATCTCAGGAATATGTCTCTAAGATGACCAGGATGGTCCTCCCATCGCTGTGAATGAGTAGGGAGGTCATCAAGGTACAGTTCAACAATATGTTTAATGTCATGAAACGCATAGGACATCGCATGCTAGAATGTGGCGCCAACATTTTTCAAGCCAAAAGGTAACTTCTTATATGCAAAGGTTCCCCATAGGAAAATGAATGCTATCTAATGCTAATCGATGAGAAATATCTCAATCTGATTGTAGCCAGAGAAGCCATCCATGAATGAAAATATGACACTTCCAGCACAATTGTCGATAATCTAATCGATGTGCGGGGTATGAAAGTTGTCCTTGGGACAAGCTTTATTTAAATATCTAAAGTCGATGCAGACTCTAATGGTGCCCTACTTTTTATTGACAGGGAAAATGTTTGATACCCATTCTATCAGAGGTAAAGGATAAATAAAACCAGCTTTCAAAAGTTTCTCAATCTCAGCTTTAATAGCTACGACCTTCCTAGGATGGACCTGCTTAAGTTTCTACCTGACAGGTTTATCCATGGGATAAGTTTTAATCTCATGGACCACAATGGAAGGGTCAATCCCCACCATCTCTTCATAGGAATAGGCAAAAATATCACGGAATTCCTTAAAAAGTGATTTATATGCTTTAGATTCATCTGTGGAGCAGTTCTACCCAACATGAACATTCTCAATAACATCAGGCCTGGCTGATATGTCAATTGGGTTTGTCTGAGTAATGTTGCAAAGGTTTCCTTCAGAATCTGTGTCTTGCAACAATATAGGACTTTGCAGAACATTGACAATATCAGTAGGAAACAAGGATGCAAAATCATGGCTGCCCAAACTGGTATTGGGGAGGAACATCGATCTATGATGGTGATCCACCCAAATGGGCTCATCCGTATTCATGATCTCTATCATGGACTTGTCAAAAGGAAAAGTCTCGGAGAGATAGTCTAGAACTGGAAGAGAAGGTTCTAACCAGTACAGTAAATGGTAAGGATCCGAAGCCACTAAATGAATATCATCAGTGTGATCATCGGAACAAGTTTGAATGGTGTCATACATAGCTTCGTGCGGGCTCAACAGGGTGGAATCAACAACATTTGTGCCCTAGGGCTCAATATCAAATGAGGCGATCATATGTATTGTCACGGTATACATGCTAGGAGGAGTAGAGGGAAAAATACCCATAAGGGATGAATCCTTCAGCATACCTACCCCAATCGACTGGTAAGGAGGAGGGGACTGACCTAACATGGGGATGTTATTAGCCATGGAGGTAGTAACATCCGATGTACAGAAATCAAGCTATTCAATGGTAAAAATTCTCCCAAGATGCGGGAACTGGACCGTTTGAAATATTGTTGAAGCAACAAAATTCATGGCATAGAACCAATTCCTTCCTAAAAGGAAGTTATAATCTAAAGGGGCATCTACCACTTCTACTTGGATGGAAATGGTTTTTCCCCCCAGCTTGACCGCGAGGGTTGATATGAGACCATGGGTTTGGATTCCTCATCTATCAAAGGATTTAAGGGTCATAGGTGATGTAACAAGCTTAGGAGAGCCAAGAGCTTTCCAACAAGTCAGAGATGACAACGAGGTCGAAGCTCCTTCATCTAGTACCATTCAAAAGACTTTCTTTCCCACTACTTTTGTAATGATCTAAAAATCAAGTTTATGCGGTAATCTAGGTTTATAGTTCTCAACATTGAAGTGAATCAAGTTAGTGTTTTTCGGGTCTACAGCTCCTAATGTGGTCAACAAGTTCTTGCCCTGTGTAGGGAAAATTTGGAGTACTTCTAAGGTAGACATCGCACAAGGTGCCTGAGTGAGATCTTCAACCACATTATAGAATTGAGTAGCTCAGGCATTGGGATTAAAGACATCCTTCCAAAGAGTACTCTTTGGTGGGCGCAAAATCATGTCAAGAGTAGGCTTCTCGATAGACAAGGGAATAGTAGACGAGGATTCTGGAGAACTAGTAAAGGGATCTTTCCCTGAAGAAGATTGATCTTCGTTCTTATCTGTGGGTTTATCATAATTCTGGCTTTGAGTTTGCATATGGATGGTATCTGAGGACATCATACGAATTTCCTCTGATGAACTAGAGTTACCTTGGTTTGACATGTGGTCTACCAGCTGTTGTTGAGAGGGAAAGGGATCCGTAAGTACTGCAGGTGCAGAATTAGACTTCAAAAACTAGGAGATTTTGTCCCGACGAGGACACTCCTTTGAGAAGTGGTCACCACCACATAACAAACAAGGGTATTTAGCCTTCCTTTTCCCTGTTTTGTTGTCATTATGGGTTGATTGTGGGGTCTCCTACTGGTTTCCAGGTTTTTTATTTCGATTTTTACCTTTCTTTTTATTACCCAAGGCTTGAGTAGTTTGAATAGAATTGACCTCGGTAGAAACCTTAGGAGTTGAAGGAGTAGCAGTTTGGGTTTGCTTGGCAGGTTTCGCTGTGGATGGGGACTATATTGAACCAACAATCCCATCAACAGGTACTTCTTCTGATGGCTTCGCAGGTTCAGTGATGGGGCGAGGAGCTTGAGGAATCAGGTTATAAAGAGTCTCGGACTTGGAATAGACCAAGTCTAGGTACTGAGCCCAACTAATAGCCTACTCTTCCGTAACGACACCACCCATGGCCACATCTCAGGAAATAGGAGGCAACAAGGACTCAGTGAACCAATCAGCTAACAACTAATCTAGAATAGGGGCCTTAATAAGCCTTCTCCGCCTTCTCCACTCATGAATATGAGTAGAAATGTGGGTGGAGGTGTTCTATTGCAGAGAAGTTAAAAGATCAGTGCCCATTTCATAATGAATAGGGAGCTGAAAATGCGTAAGAAATACGGTTGCTAACGAGCCAAAATCCACAAATGAGTGTTGTGGGAGTTCAATATACCACTTCGTGGCCGTACCAGTCAAAGTTCACTAGAAGAGTCGTAACTAAACGGAATCATCCATGAGGGAGTTCGAGGAACACCACAAATGAAAAGTCATAACATGGTTCCATGGATCTTCACCCTACTTCCCATCGAATTTCAAAATATCCGATGGTAACTTTACCAGAATAGGAGGCCATGAGGTATTGTGTCAAATGGGATCATTAATCAAATTGGACAAATCAGGAAAGTCCAAAGTTTCTAGGAAAGGTAACTGTCTATTGGGCTGCACATACTGGTAATATTGATATGGCATGTAATTACCAGTAGGTCCATAGGTATACTAGTAAACAGGTTGCTGTGAGGAAGAACCACTAGGAAATCTTCCCATGGGGGGTTGCTTTCTGGAATTAGGACCGCTAGGACCATCAGGGCCTCCAGGAGGAGGACCTCCAGATCCACTGGGACCGCTAGGACCACCGGGACCACCAGGACCACTAGGACCACCAGGAGGCGGACCACCAAACCCTCAGGAACCTCCAGGAGGTAGAAAACCTCTAGAGCCACCGGAACCACTAGGTGGAGGGCCACCAAACCCTCCCACGCCATAAGGAGGAAAGCCACCAAGTCCCCCAGGACCACTAGGACCACCAGGACCATGAGGAGGACCACCAGATCCTCCAATGCCATTAGGTCCCCCAGGGGGAGGACCTCCAGAAGGGGGTCCTCCCGCACCTCCCACAGTATGTATAGGTATCCCTCCCATGGATGGCATGTAAGACCAATTGGGTTGCCCCCACGGCGTAAAATTGTTGCTAGGGAATGGAATTCCAATAGGATTATATGGATGATTACCCACAGGTATTTGATAACCATAACCACTAGAAGACTGAACGGCAATAGGTTGTGCCCCCAAGGGATAACCTGAACTAGATGGGGGATTTACCACATTAGTGTGGGTGGGAGGGACAAAAAATATAGATGTTTCTATGTTAGAGGTCTGCTCTTGACTAGGTACAACTCCGGGATCAGATAACGTAGGTCATGACGAGGGTTTCCCCCCGGCATTGAAAGGTACTGAAGAGACAGGAATTGAAGGTTGCACCCCAGATGTAAAAGACCTAGGAGGATTTGGAACAAACATAACATAAGAGGTGAGAGGGGTGGAAATTTGACATGGGCTGTGGGTTGTTAATGGACGATCTATAATCGGTTCAATGGGTCTCATAGAATCAGCTAGTGAACGATATCACATAGGAAGGAATGTGGAACGAACTGGTGAAGAGCCTAATAGGTTGTCAATATACTTTTCTACCTCCTGTGCACAAAGGATAGCAACATGGTATTGCATGCGTTCTTCTTCATTTTCAGGAGAACTTACACAGGTGCCAAATGAGGCAATGGCCTGTCTAATAGGTGTTTCCCAAAAGGGAGCATTAGGACCAAAATTCGGATGGGTATCATCAACATGACCTTTCACGAGAGGATGGAATGATGAATCTTCCTGGGAAGGATGTTGGACCAAGGGGGGCGAGTGTGAAGAATATGGTACTCCACTTTCCACCACCACATTATCTCCCACTTGGGAGGTGGTAGCAGCTCCTTGGTCGATAGCTTCCATTGGATTTTCTTCTGAAACAGAAGTAAAATCTGGTGGTAAGCCCGTACTCTCCCGGACTGTCTTAACTCAGCCAGCATGTATAGTTCCTATCTAACCTAGGGTCTGAAAATATAGAAAAAACACACCAAAAGACTTCCCTACTCAAACTATAGGTCAAAACAAGCAAACTTAAAATGACAAGAGGAGTTTAAAATTCAGGTCTCTCACTAGGATTGTCAAGCAGGTGCCACTCGTGATATACCTCGAGGATACATGTGTAGCAATCTCCCCGAATGTTGTTTTCAATGTATGGCTCCAAACAAGATGGCCAAAGAGCTTTTCTCAGATAGATAAGGTACCCTAGTGGGGTCTCTCGATATACTCAAGGTATGTGGGAGCTCGAATCGGTAGTAGTGTTGTCTAATGCATAACCGTACACAAGGGGCCGACGGTACGTGGAAGAACCGCATGAGTCCCAAAATGTAATGCTGACAAATAACGACAGCTCCTACGTTTTACGACGCCCGAACATGTCTCTAACCTATCACTCAAGTTACTATGTAAATTTTAACCTACAACTACAATTAATTTTAACTTGTAGGGTTAGGTGAATGCATGATGTTCTGACAGAAAAGTAAAACCATGCAATATGCTTGTGCAAATGTTCACTTTACTATTCAATATGCCTACTTACAGGAGGGAAGAGAGTGTTTTTCTTTTTGTTTCAAAACCAAAAATCATTCCAATCAACAGTCATGAACACCAAATCAAAGACAAGGAAACACTTTTACAAACCAAATTCTTCTTTTCGAAAGCAAATGGGAAGGGTGAGAATCTCTTTTCCTAAAAGAACAACCGTCAAGCACACCTATATGCCAATGCACTCTAACTTTTCAAATTTTTTAAAAACATAAGCAAATCTAACTTAAAACTACCATTGTTTTTATATTTTGATGGAGATAGTCCTATATGCATGAGAGACGAAAGATCATAAAGGTCCTGAAAGATTATGAAGCCAATCAGAAAACCCAAATCCAATGCTCAAATATGATGTCCTATTCTCAAGCAAAACTTTTCTTTTTTGAAGGGAAGAAAAAGAAGTTTACTATGCAAGCAAGAAATGAAATCTAGAATCTAATCTAGTGTTCTTCTTTCAGTATATGCAATGAAAAGAGAGTTCAATGAACACCCTAACTTTTAGAAAACAAGAAATCCTTCTTTAAGCACAACCAACAAGCAAGAAGCGGATGAACAATAAAAAAGACTAAACAAATTTTTGAAATTCCACTCAAAATCAATCTTAAACCTTCAAAGCAGCAAGCCACACACATCAGATTCAATAACACAAGCCTGATAACAGAACTGAAAGCAATGAAAATTCCAAATTTTTACAAAGAAAAAAGAGTTTTGGACTAATGCCTTCCTGGTACCACGCTTCATAGGTGTTGTAAGAGCGTTTCCAAAGCAGCACTGCTCCTCACAAACCAGATACAGGCAATGGCACCGCTTACTGCTAACTGTGTTCAGGCAGTGGCACCACTCCTCATACAAAGCATTGTCATGGTTCCCTGTAGATGGACAAAACAAGAAAGATAATGATGGATCAGATAAAAAAGACTAGATCAAGGTGAATACTGTCGAATTGAAAGTGGTAACAGAGCATAAAAAACCGAAATGACTCAGATCTAAACAGATCTGGAAATTTCCAACCCAAATAATACAAATTAGAAAGTAGATCTGACTGAAAAGAGTGGAAGAAAATGGAGGCTGGATTCAAACAAGAGTTGTAGACTGAGGATGATCAGAACAACTGAATACAGCTACTCCCCAGCAGAGTCACCAGATTTGTTGATCGGAATATTTCACCTCCTGTGGACAACAAAGTGTTCCGTTGGTCTAGATGATTCAGATCTAGAACAAATAGATCACAGAGGTTGATAAGTCTCCCTAGACGCTGTAGATATCTAGAATACAAGGCTTTGATAGTTCACCTGTGTACCTGCAAAAAAGTTCAACATGAAACAGATCAAAGCAACCAGAATATGATCTACTAATCTATACTAGTGACTAAGGAATCTAGCAATATATATTTGAAATCAAACATCAACAATATATATGGGACATAAAATCAACTTGCATTAGAAATATGAAGAAGTTTACAACCAAGCGTTAGTATTGACATGCATCTCCATGAAACCAGATCTTCATCCCCAAAATCTCTGACTCTAGCTCTTTATGCTCTCTCCAAATGATCTTGGGCCAAGAATCAGTCCAATAGCATAACAATACCTTCAATGTTCTCCCCCCTCAACCATGGCTATGAGCTCATATTTATTGGGCTTTAATGGATAGAGATGGTTGAGAAATTAGTGGTTGAGGTGGCCTCTAAGATCCTAGGACGAGGGATCCCAAGCTCAACCAACCCACAAAAGTAGGGATAAGGGATATCTCAAGGCTTATCATCTAGAAGCCTCAAGAAGCTTCTCTTTTTCCCTTTTTACCCAGGGTACCGCGCTTCTCCTTCTATGACAGAGCAGTTCTAGTAATAACCGCCTATGGACCAAGGGCAATGGGCGGTGGCACCGCTTGTGGACAACTAATGAAAGCGGGTGCGAGCAAGGGTACCGCTCCTAGACAAAGCGGCATGCGCGGTGCTGGTAATTTGTATGACATACTGATAAAAAACCATTTAGTCTTCACTCCAGAAGCTGGGATTTAGGGCAAGTAGTTATGTCAAAGGTCTTATCACATGATGGTGACTAGATTTTGGTATAACATGGCCTCCACCTTATTCGTTCCCAAAAAAAAACAATGAATAACTGCATTTATAAAAAAAACACTGCTTTATCAGACTGCAATACCACAGTGTCACCGCAACACAAGCACGATGAAGGACATCCCTGGGATGAGACTGGGGCTTACCAAGCCAGTTGAGCTCAAACCCTTCAGCTTCAGAGCAAATCGATTTCACATTTAAACTGTATGTCTTCACCTACGATCAACATAGCAAACAATAAACAATGTTTAGAGTTTCTAGCTTGGTTTAACTTTTAAAGGAAAAATAGCAATGCTAGAGAATTTCGGGTAACTTACCCTTTTTGCAGAGAGCTCGAAGGAAATAAACATGGTGAAGAACCCAAGGCTTTGAACCTGATAATTCCACGTATAACCAAGAGTAACCACGGTGTTAATGTTAATCTCATGATCATGGCAAGAACCAGATCTTCATTGTTACTAAATGCCATGGCCCATTTCAGAACGATATTGTTGCAGCAAACCAAAAGAGGCCGAGGGCCTGTCGGCCACTCTCCGTTGCCAAATAATAAACAAAAAATGAAGACTAATAGTGTTTAGGGAAAGCGTTTAATGTTTTACGCATAGGGTTTAACACCAAACCCTTTCTCCAACGATCATCTACCACATGGATTCCACTGAGTTAGAAATACTTTGAGTTTTGATATAGTATGAACCCGCATGATAAACCCTGCAAAGATTTTAAAGTAATGCTATTACTTGGTTTCGTAAATAAACCAATTTTTATATACATGTTATAGTTTTGGAACTAGTAATAGTTTTTTTTATGCATATTAGGGTTTTAGCTATGTTTTAAATGTTATATCTTATGCATTGTTTATGCCTAGCTTAGTTTATTTGTTATGCATCATATATATGTTTAGGTTAGAATATATGGTATGCATCGAA